>JAMJFZ010000896.1:600000-929686 GCA_026225945.1 Cricetomys ansorgei
CAAACAACCCCAAACAATAGGTTGTGAATGATCAAATAAATATATACGTCAAGTAACATTGAGGTACTGTTCCTCTTTTTCTGGGTGAGGGTAGCAGGGTATCATATAGCCCAGGCTGTCCTCTAATTTTCTATGTGGTCAAGGCAGACCATGGACTTCTGATACTCCAGCTTCTACCTACTCGGTGCTAGGATTACAGGTTTGTACCACCATACTAGGTTTATGTGGCACTGGGGAATCAAACCCAGTGCTCTGTGTGGGCTAGACAGGCACTACACCAACTGAACTATAGCCTCAACCCCAACAGGATGCTCTTCTCTGATTATCCTCATCATCCACAATCTTTCCAGATATACTAGGCACCTGTACACTATTAGTGTTCCAAATACATTTATCTTGATTATCCAGTGCAAATGCCACTTCAAACAGGCACAAACAGATGGTGGCCTGAATTCTATAGCATTGCCAGTGCTTCCCAGGCAAAATATGTCATTGACTCATCACCAAGCTGAGTCTTCCTTCATTTTTCTTTTTGTTTAAACTTTGTCGAGCTGTCATCCTGGAAACCCAAGGTATCTTTTTTAAATAGTGTAGTACTCACTGACCAATTACATTGCTTTATTTCTGTCCTCCCCATTCTCATCCTTGGATTGCTTGCATATAACACATACGGTATGAAAAATGTCATATCTAGAAGCCCATTGGGCACCAGGAAAGACAAGCCTTATTCTCAAGTGGAGATACTAGGGGAAGATGATCTAGAACCACTCACTCCAGTTCCTACAGAGCTTTCTACTTCCTCAACTCCATTCCCTCTAACTAAGGTCATCACCAGCAGGACTGATCTTCTAATTATTTTTGTTCTAATGCACTACCTAAACACGAAGTATGTCTGTCTACAGAAACAATAGATGAGTATATTCTCAGGGGTCAAGCACAGAATATAGTGTGAGTTTTGGCTCTGTCACCTATAAACCATGTGACTTTAGACTTCCCCATTACAATAGGCTAATAGCTCTTACTCTATAGGATTAGTCTAATGACCAAACAAGGGAAAATATGTGAGGAAATTTGCACAGTGACTGACACTCAGAAAACATTCAACAAATTACAGATAACCTAGCATTGTTATATGTTTACGAAATATGAGATTCTTTTCAAGTCCTTGTACCTGCATTTGGTGGTTAGCTTTAATGATGACTTGACACATCTAGAATCATCTAGGAAGACAATCTCAATGATTTTGTTCATACTACATAGTCTACATTTGGTTGACCTTTGGACAAGTCTGTGTGAGATTATCTTACTGAATTAATTGATGTGGGAAGACTCAGGCCAGTACAAGTGGTACCATTTCCTACGCAGGCAGTATGGAACAGTGCAGAAACCCATCTGTGTGGAAGGAAGCAAGCAAGCATATCTGCATTCATTTCTCTCTGCTCTTCACTGTGGATATGATGTGGCTAGTTGCTTGAACTCCCTGCCTTAACTTCCCCACAATGATGGACTGTGACCTGGAACTGCAAAGTGAAAGAGATCTTTCTCTCCTGAGTTGCTTTGTGTCACGATATTTTATCACAGGAACAGAAATGAAACTAGGATAATGTATTAATTCATTAAAATAATTCAAACCTGTAACAGCTTTTAGCCAGGTACCCCACAATCATATCATTTATATCTACAGGTTTTTGCCCTGTCCATTTCTTATGCCCATTCCTTGCTTTTTCTCCTTCTTGAAATATCACATAGTTGATTTTATTTTTTCCTTTCCTTTCCTTTCCTTTCCTTTCCTTTCCTTTCCTTTCCTTTCCTTTCCTTTCCTTTCCTTTCCTTTCCTTTCGTTTCCTTTTCTTTCCCTTCTTTTCCTTTCTTTCCCCCTTTCCTTCCCTTCCCCCCGTCTCCTTTGAGAAAAGGTCATACTATGTAGCACAAGCCAACTTTGAACTTGGAATTCCCTACCTCAAGCCCCTAAGATCTGGGATCACCGGCATGTGCTACCATGTCTATGTATAATTATTTGATTAATGACTACACACACACACACACCGACTAGATAGGGAAAAATGGCAAAGAATACTATGGAGTTTATTCATTTCTAAGTCTCAAGAATGGTACACAGTACCTTGTATGCACTCAGTAAAAAATTTGAAAACTTTATACAAGAGTCACTGTTAGTTCTGATATCATTTGAATATAAAATATTCCCCTATAGGTTCATGTGTTGGAATACATAAGTCTCCAGCCGGTGGCAATGCTTTTGGAAGGTTGGCAAGCCTTTAGAAAGTGGAGAGTCAATGGAGAAAGTAGGTCACTGGGAACAAGCGTTAAAATCTTATAGCCCAGTCCCATTTCCTATCTACTCTCTGATTCCTAACTGGTGACCTAATGTGACCAGGTACCTCATGTTCAAACCATGCATTCCTTCTCATGATGAACTGTATCCTTTTGAATTGTAAGCTAAAATATTCTTTCTCCCATTGCATTTTGGGAGTAATTTGAATTGTAAGCTAAAATAGACTCTCCCCCGTACCTCAAGTAGCTTCACGTGTTTGGTCACAGCAATAAGAAAAGCCATTAATAAAGTGTTTTCATTTTTACATGTGAAAAAGTAATCCACAGAGGGATGCAGTCAGTACAGGATAGTGCTGTGACCTTTGAAATGGCAATTAAGTTTCAGTGTTTGTCATTTCAATCATTATACTTTGTGGAGAGGGGAGGAGATACAAAGAGGAAATGCAAGTGAGAGAAAAAAATTAGACGATGATTGTGCGTGACTCTATGGACTTTAGGGATTCTTTCTTCTTTTGTTTTGCTTATTGGCCTTGCCCACCCTAAAAAGGATCTACTTTCTCATAATAAAAGCTCTGGGCAGCACTTTGAGACTCTAACTTTGACCTGTGATGTAGCTATGATTAAACTGCTGTTTCCCACAAGCAGAATCCCCAAAGGATATTTCTACTGTTCTACCATCTCTCCATTATCATGTGTTTATTTTTAGCAAAGTTAAATGGGAGAGAATTTACACAGGAGAAAACTCAGATCTACTCAACATTGTAATAGGGCTTCTAGCCAGCCATTGCAGTAAAGCAAGACAGAGTATTATTGGAAAGAAAGGATAAAACAGTCACTATTCACAGATGATATAATGCTCTGTGTAGAACACTCAATGGAATCCATAAAAGAAAGAGCTCTTAGAATTCATTATTGATCTTAGCAAGTGTTTAGTACATAAGATTAATAGACAAAAATCTACTGTACCTGAAATTGGCAAAAAAACCCAATCCAAACCATGATAACATAGAGCCAAAGTGTGAAACACAGAGCACAAGTATGAAACATGGTAACATAGGTCAAAAGTATGGGGCTGGGGGTGTAGTTCTATGTAATAGAGCACTGGTTTAGCACACATGAGGCCCGAGTTCAAATCTCAGTCACTACAAAAAGAAATGACACCATTAAAAGATTTAGCTGACAGAAGATAGGAAAGCTGCGTGCCTTGAAAATTCTAGAGCATTAACAGATCTAAATGAATTTTATCGAGTTCATAGAGACTCAATGTTATTGAAATATCTGTTCTCCCTAAAGCTCATGCACAGATTTAATGCAATCTATGCCAAAATCCTAGCAGGGTTTTAAAAGTGGAGTATAAACTTACAGACTCTTTCTAGAAATCTTTTAGAAACAGAAAGAACCTATAATAGCCAAAAAATCTTTGCAAACGAAGAGTGAAGTTGAAGGACTCACATCACCTGATTTGAAGACTTATTATAAAGCTATAGTAATCAATACACCATGGGATTGGCATATGAATAAATACAGCACTCAGTGGAATATAACTGACATGCCAGAAACAGAACAGGTGATTTTCTACAAAGGTGATGAAAAACGGACAGCATCAAAAAAAATGGTGCTCACACAACTGGGTATATCTATGTGTCGTGGTTTCCATGAGCAATGTCCCCTATACGCTCAGGTTTGAACACTTGCTTCTCAGCTGGGCACACTGTTTGGTGAGGTTCTGAGCCTTTAGGAGGTGCTGTCTTGCTGGAGGAAGGACATCACTGAAGGCAGGCTTTAAGCATCATAGCCTCATCTCACTTCCAGTTCACTCTCTCTGCTTCCTACGTGTGGGTGGACATGTGTGATCTCTCAGCTTCCTGCTCCCAACACCTGTTGCCATGCCTCCTCCACCGTTATGGACTCTCCCTATGGAACCATAAGCTGAGTAATTCCACAAGTCACTCTGGATCATGGTGTTTAATGACAGCGACAGGAAAGCAACTAAGACAATATGTAAATTATGGCTTTTCCCCACTACCATACACAAAACTTAATTCCAAATGAGTAGCTGACTTAAATGTAAAAGATAAGTACAAAGTTTCTAGAAGAAATATAGGCACGGACCTTTGTAACTATGAGGCAGGGAAGGATTTTTTAGATATGAAGTTAGAACATGATTCTGAAGGGACAAGTATTAATGATGTGGGATGCAAGTTAAAAACAAACAACAACAAAAAAGATCTATCCTGCATTAAAACTATTTTACATTCCAGATTGTCAGTCAATGCTGGACTCATACTAATGACCTGGATGGCATGCCACTCTCACTGTTCCCATACTCTCATAGTATTGCAGGTCATAATAGGCTGCACTGCATTAGCCAGTAGGCTGAAAACCAGCAACACATTTGTCCCAGAAGTATTCACTGACGCCATTCCTGTAGCCTCTGTAATTTCCTTTGCTTGAAAAGATCTGAGGGATCCTTAGCCAGAGAGCGGCAGTACCTTGCCTCCTTGTGTTTATATGGCAAGTGCTTGTGTTGAGTGGCAGACAAAAAAAAAATAAGTCCTGCTTTCCAAGGTTCAACCAGCAGCACACTTGCCCACCACGTGGCAGCATCAGGACCAGTGCTGACAGGCACTCATTGGCAGGGGCGCTTTGCATTTAACATGTACACTATACCTCACAGAGGGCTGTGGAAACTTGCTAGCGAATGTTCTTCTTCCTTACTCTCTCTCCCCTTATCCAAACTGTATTATTTGCATATGCTAGTGGTAAGGTGACTGTCGCCCCATTTCAAGAGCTGGCAAAGTAGAGAAATAAACAGGCTGAGCCAACCAGAGCTCATCAAAATCCTACTGGCTAGAATCGTATTGCCCAGGTCATATTGTCCCCAGCTACAATACGCTGGCAAAGGAAACCAGCATAATCACTAGGTGACATTTAGTGAACACCTGCCATGTGCCAGGCATTATAAGAGCTCCACTCAAATTAGGATATTTAATTCTCACAACAGCCCAGCGAGGTACATATGAAGTTCTGAAGTGGGAGAGCCAGGATTCAAATCCAGGTCTATCTGACTCCAGGGGAGATATCTTTTCATGAATACACAAGGCTGTCTGATTAATTTATTTAAAGAGGCATTTGAACAGGCATGTGCTGCAGCTGCTTAGCCTGAGGTTAAACATCAAAGTATTGTAAGCCCATGTTATTTATCCCTGGCTACTGTAAATCTTTTTTCAAATGGCTTATTCGAATTTCCTACCTTATTAATGAATGCGTTTTCTAGGATATTTCTGAAATTTTTGTTGTAATCGAAAGTCTCATAGTATCCTGGCTGAGGAATGTTGGAGAAGGAAGTCAGGCTACAAAGGATCTTGGGTCTACTTAGGAGTTCTCCCCCTTTCCTATAAAGAAGTAATGAGGTGGGAGGAATAAATTAAACAATCAGTTTCATACGTTGGTTTTGTATGAGCTTTGTGGTATTGGTCCAACAGCCAAGCGAAAGGGTACTATTGGTATTATCGCTACCTAAGCTACAAAATCTGAAGAAACATTGAGCACTTGAATACTTGATTTAGTTTATATAACATACCACAATTTTCAAGTGAAATAATATACACACCCAGGCAAAACTCAGAGTTTAGAAGCAGTCACAGCTTACTGTCTCAGAACAAACACACGTGTCTCAATGAGAGGAAAGGATCATTGTGCTGTAACACATACCGCTTTCTGTGATGACCACATACATAGCTAGACCAAACATAAAAACATATCTGAGTGAGTCCCCACAGAGCAAGCAAGCCCTAGCTCCTGCCAACCAACATGCTCCTCCCTGCTGGCATCCAGATGCTGCCACCAAGTAGATACAGAACTCTGCTACAAAACTTTCAGCAAGTCCAGGTTGCGGTCAGTCATCCTGTAGCATCTGCAACTAGGGTCAGTCCCAGGCAGATCTGTGTGACATGGGAAAGTTGGATTTTGTTATCTTATCATCCATCTATTCTTCCCTTCCCCTAGCTCAATGCATTTAAGCCAATACTTACAGCACTTAATTCAACATTTATGGCATTAGTTACCAAGTATCATGCATGGTTGATCTGTCCTGGCTTTTAATATTCACAGACTTTGAGATTATTTGAGTCAGGCATGGTGGTGGATCCAGGCACTAAGGAGGCAGAAAAAGACAGATCTCCGTGAGATCGTTGCTAGCCTGGTCTACATAGCAAGTCCCAAGCCAGCCTGTGCTACATAGTAATACCTTGTACCAAGAAAAAAAATATTTAAAAATGGGAATTGTTCCATACCTTTTCATAATCTCAGCCTATGTGAAAAATACCTCATGCTGAGACTAACTGATTTGTAGCATCATCTCAACTGCATGCAATTTAATTTCAATGGGTACTCTGGGTGTTTATAGATATATACATAGATACAGAATATATTCTATATCTGGTATGTTATATTAGCACGCACGCACACACGCACACACACAAATAAGTCACTCGTATTGTACCAAATTACTGACAGATACAACGTAATGGAAGAGAGCTTTATTTAGGCTCACAATTCAGGGAATATAGTCTAGAAAGACAAAGAAGGCATAGTGGTTGGCAGCTTTGGTCCGTGGTGGCAGGAGTTTGTTATATCACCGATTAGGTCAGGAAGCAGAATGCTTGGGTTGGAAGCAGTCCACAAGCTCAAGCCCCATCCGTCAGGTCCTATGTCTGGACCAGGCACACATGTAAAGAGTTCACAACCTCTTAGAACAACACCAGTGGCCAGGGTCCAAGTGTTCAAACACAGGCGCCCGAAGGGGCACATTGGACATTCAATACACAACAGTGTGTTAAATACACTTTTTGAGACATTGTTGTGCTATATAGCCCAGGTAGACTACCTCAAACTCACAATCTATCTCTCTCAGCCTCCTAAGAATGTGCACAGATGCATGTGTGGGCACATGCATGTGGAGGTCAGAGGTCACTTACTGGCCTGGAACTCACCAAGCAGGTTAAGCTGGTTAGCCAGTGAACCCCTGGAGTGTTTCTATGTTAGCCTTCTCAGTGCTGGGATTACACAGATGTGTCCCTGTGCTCAGCTTTCTTATATGGGTTCTGGGCATTGAACTATGCTTATATAGTAAGCACTTTACTGACTGAGCCATCTCATCAGCATTTAAATGTATTTTAACAATATTTTCGGCTTATGGTGGGTTTATTAGGATGCAACCCTATTCTAAGTTGAGGACCATCTGCATCTCTGCATAAAAATGACCAGCAGCAGTGTTGGTTGCTTGAGAGAAAACATCCATGGTGATCTGTACATTCTAATTATTGCATCATCGACAAAGGACCACATTAAATGCTTCAGACAGCGCAACAATCATGCTGAGAAAGGGCATCTCTCCCAACACAGCAGAATGGCAACCCAGAGGAAAAAAAGAATTGGAGAAGTGCACGCCTTTCGCTTTCATCACCACTGCTGCTATACTTCTTATACAGTGGAATGAATTTTTCCAACTGGACCCTCAACCTGTGCATCATGGGCCATGGTGGGTAAGGCAAATCGTTGGACATATGACAACAAAAGAGCCCGGGCGCTGAAGTGACGTTCTCTGGGAGAATGGTGCCACTCACTGTTGAGCATGGGGTATGGGGAGGGCATTAGAAGACCAGAATTCTAGGCTGCCATCTGCTGCTAACTAGATGTGTGACTCAGGGGAAGTGACTTACCTTTCTTTGGTGGTGGTATGCTTATTTACAATCTGTCCAGCAAGAGAACTAGTCTCATGTAAAGAATGAAAATATTTAGATATAAAATGAGCACTTTTTAAACAGGGCATGGTGACAGATGCCACTAATCCCAGAGAGTAAGAATCTTGGGAGTTCAAAGCCAGACGGTGGGCAACATAATGAAAACTAGTATCTCAAGAAACCAAAACAAGTAAGCAAAATTGAACGCTTTGAAAGCTCCTGGTGGCAACTATGCATTCTCAGCCTTGACAGTTTCAATGCCTCCTGTAGATGATCCAGTGGGAGGTAAACTGAAGGACTGTGTGGATTGCTGTGTTGGCCAGAGTTATATGTTTACATTCCAAAAAGGAGCCCTGTGTGAGGCCCAGTGCTGTAGCCTGGCCTGGTTGGTCATGGGTCAGAAGCATCTGTAAAACTTACACTGTTTGGTCTAAATGTTATGGTCTATACTGATGTCTTGTCAATCTGACTCACTGTCAACACTGAAGAAATTGCTTGTTCCTCGCTGAAAGTCATTGCCAGGGTGGTCTGGCTCTGCTGCTCAGATATATCCCAGTCCATCTGCTCCTCTCTGAAACAGAAGGTTGGCTGCCCAGCTTCAGATCCAGGCAATGCAACAGAGCAAGCAGAATTGACACAACTCCCGAGCTGGGTTTGTCCTGAGCTACTCACTGACCATGCTTCACTGGAGTCCACTAGGCTCTAAATAGGTGGAAAGTCAGGAGCAATTGCTCGTGCCGTTTTAGCTTTGACTTACTCCACAACTCCAGCTTCTCAGAATCACCTATCCAGCATGCATTTTCTTTGTGCAGAGAGGAAGGGCGAGCAAGTGAGTGAGTGACATACGCATGTGTGTGCAGATACACACGTTCATGCAAACATATACGATGGCCAGAGTGTCATGTGCCTTTGTTGTTCCCTGCCTTATTTCCTTGAGACAGAACCTGAGGCTCACCATTTCAGTGAGTTTGGCTGACTAGCAAGCTCCTGGCACCCACTTGTTTCTGTCTCCTAACGTTGGGGTTATAGGCATATGCAGACCATACTCTGTGATAGTAAAGGGAAATTGGATTCAGGTCCTGATTGCTTGCCGAGAAAGTGCTCTACACATCGAACCACTGCCCCAGCCCTGTAACTCGCAGTTTCTTTGTCCTTGACCTAGCCTTAATACTTGAGAGGTGAGTATTGATAATATTAAAGAGTTCAGAAGTCACTTCACCAATATCACTGCATGGCTTATCGCATCACTTACACAGCATATCGTCACCCCCAGTTTCCTTTACTGAGACTGAGAGGTCCTTGGGGACAGTTACTGGACCTTTTATTTTTATCTATGTGGCCCCAGAATATAGCACAATGGTACAAAGTATATGCTTTCTCTCTTTCTCTCTCTCTCTTTCTCTCTCTCTCTCTCTCTCTCTCTCCATATATACATACATATATGTGTGTGTATATATATATATATAAACTTATATAATATATGTATTAACTTCTATGACTCGAGTCAAAGATGGTCTTTGTAAAACTGCTCATTCGTAGATCTCAATTGGACATATTACCCCGAGTCTCAGCTTATTCACATGTATAATAGAAATGATAATAATCATGACCACTTTGCAAGCTTCATGTGGGTGAGAATTAATGAAGAAAAAATGTACAACATGAACCATAGACAGGCTGGCACCTAAGTACACAAGCAGCACATACTAGTTGTTACTATTGTTATTATTATTATTATGAATATTATTATTGTTATTTGCTATGAGGCAAACTTGACACAGCGTGACTTTTGCATTCTATATTTCTTCAGAAAATAGAAGAATTGACTCATTTTCAGAGATGAACACTCTTTCTCTCTTGCAGCCTATATCTGGCGTCAAAAATAACACAGAGAAACTAAAAAAACTACTCTATAACTGTCTATCCTACTGTCATTAGATCAAATAATGCCAGAAATCACAGCAGAATGGCTCCTTCCGCACTGGCTGCTGCTACCACCATACCCCTGAAACCAAGGAAGTGAAAGGACAGCTCAACAGGAAGTATATAGAACACCTTGCTCCAAACTGCAGAGCAGGATGCCTAAACTCCGACAGACAGTATGCTGCACGGTGTGAAGAAAGCCCCCAGGCGTCTGACCACAGCCATGAACAGCAGCACTGCTCCTGAGGACAAAGATAGCTTCAGGCAGAGAAAATATGCAGTGACAGAACAAGAAAAAAAATTCACCTCTCAAAGCCAGTGGGAGGTAGTAAGTGAAGGGCTATGGTACAAAGGAATCTGGCCCACGAAACCACAAGGAAGGAATTGGAAATCTTTCTAATTCAATACTAGTAACTCATCAAAGTGATGAGAAGTTAAAAGGAACTGTTTTAATCTCTAAGTCACTGTGTATGGTAAACAAAAGACATTTAGCTCAGAATGAAGAAATGGCAGAAGCTTAGGATGGATCCAAACACAGTAGCTGAGATAGAAGATCATGTGTTTATCTACTCGGGTATGCATTTATTCAGGTCGACTACAGTGAACAACCTGGGTACAGTATTCAGCATGCATTCTCTACATCACCTGCACTTACACTCTACCAACTGCTCCCTGTGTGATACCCAGAGCGTCCTCACTTAATAGGTAAAAGATTGGGTGCCTGCAGAGTCCAAGGGAACAAAGCAATGCTTCTTTTCAAAGTACATAAATATCCATGATTTTACATCGGGGTCTAATGAACGGAAATTGCACTCTGAAATAATCAGTGCGACAGGTACGAATAAGGGTCCCCAGACAGGGTCTGTGCCTGGACGGGATCTGCCATTTCTATGAATCTGGAATTAAAGCAACTCTCCAGTGCATCCCTGTGAACTGAGAGTGTGCAGTGACAATGGAGTGGGACTAATTTGGGAAACTTTCAACTGTTTGGAAATGTGTCCATCAATTCTATTCCTTCATAATTTATACAGTATTTTGACTGCGGTGCTTGGCAATAAATAACCGAAATGAATTCCAACTCTTTAGAGAGGGAGTCTCATATCGTTGCCACCACTTTTCATATTTTCACAGATAGACCACGATCAACTTTCTATGCAAAGCTGAAATGGTATTCAGGAGGTGAAAAAGACAGGAAAGCAGCAGCCAATAGATCTTTCACATTGGGAATTGAATAGCAGATCATATTCAAAGTGCAGCATTCACTGCCCAGCGCTGAATACATAAGATATATGACCATTACAAATCCACCTTCCATTGCAAAGCCTTGCTCTTGTAGTGACATATCTTATTACTCAATTAGAGCTTTTAGTGTGATGAAGGCATCTTTCATCTTCTAGATGCAGAGTGGCATAAAGCCCCACATCCTTGGGAAAATGAGCCCATAAGCTGGGTTGTTCACAAAAGAGCTGCAGCTACCTGGAGGGAGAACGCCTAACTGAAAGCCTGTCATCTCTACGGGGACACACCACTTCCAGAATGCCATGCACATACAGTGGTTAGCCAGTGATGCTTATTTAGTTTTCGAACATCTTAGGATAAAACTTGCATTGCCTTCAGCTTCACAAACGCGTCTCCTGGTTTTCCTTTCCCTCCCCTCCTCCCTCTATCAGTATCACCTACGTAGAGCTTATTCCTTTAATTCCCACTGTCAGGCGCACAGAAAGCATCCCACACGTCTCCTTTGGATGGCTATGAATGAACGGCAAAACGAGGACACATGGCTTTGTGGTAGCTATGTGAGATGCACAACAGCATGTTTCACTTACTTCCCACTCTTAGATGTGCTCCAGGTCTTTGTAGATGATGGAGAGTTGGCACCTGATTTGAAGTTTGGAGAACCCCATCTATCCTTACTACACCCACCGAACAAAAATATATACAAAGAACACAGAAACAAAAAGCAATTAGTCATTTCATTTAACGATTTTCAAGATCTCCCCCCACCCCTACCCCGGCATGGCTTTACCCAGTGACATCCTTCTATGTCAAAGACCATTAGTCAAGGTCAAATAAAACTGTCCCTTAGAGATTCAAAGTTTGACCTGGTAGATTCCATTAATGATAGCACCATAGGCCAAGCTCCCAGGAAGGCTTTAGTGAAAAAAATATGGTATAAAATAAATAGTCAAAAAGGGGTAGTCTCTTTTCAGCCAAACAAACAAAAACAAAAACAAACCCTTCCATTTCCAGCCACTGGAATGTTTGCATCACAAATTCAGTCTGAAGCTGCTGACTTTCAGTGAGGGATATGGATACCAAGTGACTTCAAAATGTCTTTGGGAGATACTATCAGGTGAATTAACAATTTTCACTCATAATGTTGCACGGGAAGGCCACGAAATTAGATATTCTTTCAAGAGAAGCACCACTCGCTTCATGAGTAATTGAATTTAAATCTCCACCTTCAATAACTCCACAGCTTACGTCAAAACCTTGGAAACAATTACCAAATAAATCACAAAGAAGGTCTGCTTAATCTCATCAGGTTAATAAAAGAAGGCAAATTAATCACCTCAAGGTAAACAAAGAGGAATAATTGATTAGCGTCTTCTTGATTACTTTATTCTATTTCCTTTATCAAACTATTTTACCATTATCTTCAATTCAGCTGCTTTGCCTTGAAATTTTTACTTTACTTCATCTTCAGATTTCCATGGAAACCAATCCAAAGCCTTTCTCTTCACTTGAGGTGTGGACTTATTTATCCCAATTTCATCAGAACTTTTTGTTTTGCTAAAATCGATGTCAGCGTAATTTCTTATAAACATGCCTATCTTGTTGTTCAAGGTATGGAATAGGGCCTTCTTTGCTTGCATTTATTTACCTACTGTGTGTATACTCAAGTGTATATGCGCATGTGCCACAGTGTGTGCATAGAGGCCACAGAACAACTTATAGGAGTTAGTTATCTCCTTCCACTATACGGGACCCAAGGGATGCGCTCACATCATTAGGCATGGCAGCAGGTACTCTGCACCATCTCACTAACCCTTCTTCTTTTAATTTAAAATTATCATTATTATTAATACATTTGTGTGTGTGTGTGTGTGTGTGTATGCCTGCACGTGTGTGTGCTGGTGTGTATCATGCAGTGCATGTGGAAGTCAGGGGACAATTTTCAGTGTTTCTCCTCTAGCCGAAGGTTCCAAGATCAGATTGAGGGTGTTGGGTTTGCTCAGCAAGTGCTTTTACCTGCAGAGCCATCTCACCGGCCGGGGAGCTTCTTTGTGTAGAGAAGAGTGTCTAAGAGAATGTCAAAGAGCTTTCTAGATTCTTGTGAATCATGAATGGCCTGTGAAAATAAGTTATCTCTTTGTAGCAGCATTTATGTGAAGGCTGGGAGGGGATCATAAGTGACATTCTGTCCTATAGTCATTGGCTTCAAATGGGCACCAGGGTGTGATTGGAACAAGAAATAATGAGGACTTCCTGGTGATTGCAAAGGTAATAAGGATGTATAGGCACAGATAAACACTAATCAGGAGAGTTGACATTAGCAAAAGTTCTAGCAGTTTGGATTGAGTGTCCACAGGCCGAAAGCAGCCCTGTAAAGTGAGAGCACGAAGGTGGGCTCTGATTCAGCTGCTTGGTATGTGGCTCTGCAGATAAGTGCTGGGATTCTAAACAGTGATGTATTGGGGACACCATTCAACTGCACTGCTCACTGACTCGCCAGCATGGGCTATATGCTAAATGGGGACAGAGGAGCTTACAGGGTGCTGCCCCTACCCATCCATTATGACCTCTTAGCAAAGAACTCCTTAGGCAGTTTAGGAATGAATACCAGTCACCCGCTCCGTCAAGAACCGAGGTCAGAAGCTGACTGTCACAGTTCAAATCTGGACGAAAGAGTCTGAGTGAAAGAGCAATCAGAGATATGTATAAAAATGTCATAAGGAGACCTGTTACTTTGTATGGTCATAAATAGCCGAAGGAAGGAAGGAAGGAAGGAAGGAAGGAAGGAAGGAAGGAAGGAAGGAAGGAAGGAAGGAAGGGTGAGAGGGAGGGAGGAGGGAGAAAGGTTGGTTGGTTCCTGTTACAAAACACAAGCCCTAGCCTCTGCACACATTTGGAGACTGCCTTATTATTAACTGCTCCTCTGGAGGTAGATTATCCCAGAGCAGAGGCCTTTAAAAGATAGGAATGATCCCAGCCCACCCCCTCCTAGACCTACTGCAAATTCTCAGAAGTGCAAATCTGGGGGGGAATGAAAACAAAACATTCTCAGGAATAAATCACGCAGGGAGGGTATGGCACCAAGGCTAGAGGTGAAAGTACTCAAATTTCTCCAAATGTGTGCTCTGTGCAAATAACAGATGGGGTCCCAGTGGGAAATGTATCAGAAAGGGGAGTGGGCAAGGGAAACTTCTGGCGGGCTGGGATCCTAGGAGGGCAATTTTGTAGCTATACTAAGGATAGTCGTGCAGAGAGGTCTGCCAAATATTGGCAGGAAAAAAAAAGTCATCCTTTCTCCCAGAGATATAGGGTGAGCAGATAAACCAGGACAAGATTTCGCAAATCTCAAACCTTGAGACACAGACAATGAAAGCAGTAATACTGAAGGCCTTGAGTTTTTCCCAAAGTGCCTCATAAGAGATAAGGGAAAACACTATGGCAGCAGACTAATGGGAGCCTCAGAGATCTGGAAAGACACAGGTCAAAGGCCCAAAGATTAAGATGCTGCCAAGAATGTGGGTCACTGAATCATCCGACAATCCCGGGGACTTACAGGAATGTCTGCCTGCTTCTAAGCCATATGGGTGATAATTTGTGGCATATGAGAACGGGGAGGGAACTGCTTTGAATTAGAACTAGTTCCTAAGCTATGCATCTGAAACAGACATGCTCAGTGGCCACTCTTTTGATCCATCCATTTCTGCACCACTTGTCAGCCCCCTTCACTTTCATCTCCTCTTCAAGCTATAATCTCAAGAGCTGTGGCTGAAATCCCAGAAGGTCAGGGTCCAGCCTTCTTGTGCCCCACCTCTTCTGAGATAAGATGCTGCCTCTCCTCAGGGTCTCATCAAAGGCTTGTGAAACCAATTCCAGGTGAGTTTCAGATAAGAAAAGTTAATGCATGTCAGCCCTCCTCTGACTGCCTGGTGAGCTGTCCTCACTAAGTATTAATAGCAAGGAGCCACCCTCCCCCCACCCCCGCCGATGCATACATGCTCCAAAAGATTGTAGGGTGCAAAAGAAAATCCTGCAGTGTTGTGGACATTTCATCTAAGAAGGAAGACTGTAATGAACCCAAGTTTGCAGAATTCTCAGAGGGTTCCTGGTGGGACAATTTGATATCCATTGTCAGAAACCCAAACAGCAACTAGACCCACCCTGTTGGAGTTTTCTAGGTCTTGCCGGAGGGGCAATTATAAACAAAGAACTTAGAGGTTGAAAACGCACTTCATCCACTTTTGCTGGCTTTTTTTTTTTTTTGTACTGCTCTTTGGGATTGAAGCTAGGACCTCACACATGCAGGTCATACCCTCTATCAATCTCCATGCCCCAGTGGTTTAACCCTCTTTCTTGATGGGCAGCATGTAGAAATCTGTATTGCTCATAATATATCATAAGCTCTTTTGGAAACGATAAACCTCAGCTCCAAGAAAAACAGTTTGCTTCTGCAGTTACTAAAATTGTAAAAATTAATTTGCAGAGTCCTAAAAACTGAAATTATATTTCAGGAGCCAGGCATGGGCTATTACATACTTACTGTCGCCATATCATGTTTTTTTTTTTTTTTTTTTTGCTCTAAGCATATGGTCCCGCTGTGTTGCTTATATTTTATTGCTTATCTAGCTCTTCTACTAACTTTTAAGTCACTGTTTGTTATGGTTTAAGCATTTTTTGTCCTTAGGGAAAGTTATGTGAGGGTCGGTCTCCAAATTAATGATATTAGTAGGTGGTAAGGCATTTAGCAAGAGCGTTTGGAACATACGGCTGGAGCCTTCATGACCGGGTTAGTTCCTGCAAGAGCATGTTGCTCTCAAGGGAGTCTAACACTCTACAATACACTTGCTGTCTTCAGTCCATACGTGCTACTCTCACATGGTCTTCCGTCATCTGCCATGCTAGCAGGCAGCACGAGGACGTCAGATAGGACTGAATGGTGGCTCATAATGACCTCTCTTGAGGAAACCCCAGCAGGAGTGGATCTTGTCAGTTTGGTTTCAGACAATGGATATCAAACTGTCCTATTTGGATCTTCCCGGCCTTTACAACTA
Organism: Cricetomys ansorgei; assembly: GCA_026225945.1. NCBI lineage: Eukaryota > Metazoa > Chordata > Mammalia > Rodentia > Nesomyidae > Cricetomys > Cricetomys ansorgei. Next base: position 616,244 of record JAMJFZ010000896.1, read on the forward strand.
TGATGATCAAACCAGCTTCACCTATAACTAATCCACATTCACGAATCTGGTTAATGCAACAAAAACAAGCAAAACCAGCACATAAAAATTCTTGAACCAATAAATAAAAAAAGACTCTGCATTTGGGCTCAGAGGGAAGGATTATCATCAGAGATTAAAATGTCTGGCACCAGTGTGAGAAAAAGAAGCAGTGACATACACGTAACATATTTTCCATGCCTGACAAATGGTCCAGGAAAATTGGAGTCTGGTTACTGATGGCTGATCATCATGTATATTGCAAAGACAGGTGACTTTTGAAAAAAAATTCAAAAAACCATGCTTGGATGATGGGATACTTCTTAATAATAGTCCTAAGCCTGTTGCAACCATATAGCTTTTAGTGATTTCCAATGTATGTTCTTGTAACTGATAATAGAGACGTCGCCCAAGCTACTGTTGAGGGCTTGTTCCAAATCTCTCTTGGGGGAAGGAGTAGCTATTCTGTGCTCCCAGCAAAGACTCTGGGCTCCAGAAAGCTCCCAGGCGTGGGGAATGCACTTAAAACACAGCCACTAACAAGGATACACTCATCCAGTGTGCTTCCCAAACAGATGTTTGAGTCTCCTCAACAAGCCATCTGCCAAGTGGTGATCTTCGATCTTTGGAGAGGCTTTTAAATCACTATTGCCTCCTGGTGAGCCCCTGCCTTTCTCTTCTCCAAGAGGCCTACATTTTTGAAGTAGTTTGCTCTTGTTCTGTTACCGAGTAAGAAACCTCTTCAAATATTGATTCCTTTAATTAAAGCTGATGAAGCATCTGTATTTTATTTTCCTGCCTTGCTAGATCCTGAGTGGTTTGCTTTCTCCGCTCCCCAACTTTTTTCATTTTCGTTCCTCTGCCTGAAGTGTCTGAATAATAGCCCATGGTGCTTTTAGTCTCTGATACTTATTATGCCTATTTCAGTTCCTCATCAAGCAGAGAAAGTTCAGTCCTCTAAGATGCACTTTGAGTTTCAGAGAAGACAAAGGCCCAACTTTATTGCTATGAAGCCAAGTACAACTATAGTCTTCCAGGAACAGCTCCTAAGCTCAAAGCACTTGTTCAGGAATCTCGAGTTCCAATCCTGGTTGCCAGTGGGACATCTAACTTCTTGCTCTTAGGACTTCCGTGGGTAAAACCGAGGGGAGTAAGCCAATCAGGTAGAGAAGCTCACAGCTGCTCTGTAATTGCAAAGCTCTGAGAAAAGGCACCCTGGGCACATACATTATCTTGCCCTCTCCCCTTCCATTAACTTCTCATTCTAACAGCTCACCACAGGCCACCAGAGACCACAGCAACGAGCTCATTGATTATTGTTGCTGTTTTGCTCTCTTCACCTATTGGCACATGCTGTTTTTGCCAGGGGAGTGGTAGTCACATCCCTGAATGTCTTATTGGGGTCAGGGGAAAATATGAGTCCAATTTTAAATTGTATTATGGTCTCATTTAAGCTGGCTGATCACTTATGTATTTTGAGTGTGGGCCCTTGATTTCAGAATATCTGAGGCCAGTGGAATGTTACCTAACAGTAATAAGTGCTATTGTACTATTACTGTATTCACATCAAGCTCTGGTGTTCCTCCATCAGATGGGAGGTTGAGGAACAAAAATCATAGTTCTGGGATTAGATGACTTTCAGAAATTGAGGCCTGAAGTACGAAAGGTGTTTGAACTGGCATGGCCATTAGAGAGATGGAAGGAAAGAAACCATGCCCAGAATAGAAAAAGAAAACATAACAGAACTTGGATATTGACTACTTTGGAGGAATGAGAATAAACTCTAAATAACAGCTGCAGAGAATGTTCAGAAAGCAAATGACTAGGAAACAAATCTACTCTACCAGTGAAAGAGATTAGGTGGGAGGGGGATGTAGTAGAAGAAGAAGAAGAAGAAGAAGAAGAAGAAGAAGAAGAAGAAGAAGAAGAAGAAGAAGAAGAAGAAGAAGAAGAAAGAAGAAGAAGAAGAAGAAGAAGAAGAAGAAGAAGAAGGAGAAGGAAGAGGAGGAGGAGGAGGAGGAGGAGGAGAAGAAGAAGAGAGAGAGTGTGTGTGTGTGTGTGTGTGTTATAGAAGATGATGATTTGCCTTGGCACGTATCAAGCTAGGTTATGGACGGACAATTTCTGGCAGACATTTAGAGAGATGGCACTAGAACTCTAGAAGAAAGGCAGAGTAAGAAGCTAATTACTGCTCCAAAGGCATGCCCTAAGCCATGAGATAAGCAGCGAGACCTGATGGGACAGTAGTCCTTGTGATTAAGAAGGATGAATATCCGGTGGCAGGTGGCATCCTTTGCCAGAACGTTTAGTTCCTCCTTGGTTTATGGGGAATTGCAAGGGCTTTTCAAAGATGTGTAGCGCAGGGATCCAAAAAGAGGCCAAGCCAGTTGATTTAGTCATATAGAGATCAATGCTATGGGTAATGAGGGAAAACCTTGATCCTTGTACACACTAGGGGATTTCTTCATTCTTCTATCTTCCTTTTCGGCTTATCCCCATCCTCTAGTCCACATAGATCACTTACAGTTGACAAAGTAAGGTAGTACAAAGAGTGGATAGAAATAACATTGTCAACCCTTAATAGAAACCAATTACGCGCCCTCCCATGCTGCTGCCACCTTGGTGTAGGGAGGACACTGGCTGATGAACAGAATTAATCATTAAACCCAAGCTTTATTCACACTTCATATATTTTCTTTGTCCATTCTTCCCAAGGACTAACCAAATATTAGAGGCTAAACTAACAGCTACTCTAACTAACTTTCTCTGTGCTTCTATTCCCCTTTTCTACATTGTTTCTGTATTTTAGCTTAACTGCACACCTAAGGTGCAGTTAAGGTGAGTGGTAGAAGGATATATCATCCTTCAGTCATAAAACCACAGCTAGATATGGGGACAAACTGGGAGCAAATCAAGGATCTGAGAATTCACAATTCTGACATATTCTAACATTAGCTAATGTTGTCTGTCCATGATCTGCATTTTGAGAACCACTGCTGCAAAAGACAGCTATTCTGGTAGAAATCAAGAGAACACTCAGCTATAATGCACTGTCCCTGATTTCCAAACAATACAATGAGAACCCGTTATATGAAGGGCAAGAGAGTGGAAGATGTCGACATGCATCTCCAAAGAAACTCCTCTTTCCCAAGGAAGTGGCAATTACTGCAAACACCACAGAGTGGAGCTCAATAGCAAGTGAAACAAAAATTGGATCTGACAAGCATTAATTGAGCCTGCAGTTCTATTTACTGAAAACGATCTGGCATAATTAAAAATTCACAACTAGAGTCTTGTTGGTGAACGTTATGTATTAGGGAGTTCCCAAAGTAGACTAGAGTCTCAGTGAACTTTTTAGGAAAAGCTGAAGGAGCCAAATACTACAGCAGGAATTAACACACGAAGAAAGAAAAGTCAACCTATTTACGTGACAGAAATGTTGATTATATATAGCAAAATAAGGTAAGCCAAAATATCTGTATGTGGGGAGAACACTTCCCTATTGGGTTATCACAGATTGTTTTTATTTCCTAATAAATATACTCTTATGAGATTTTTAATAATTGTGTTCATACGCATTCATAAAGGCTCATAATATTTGGTACACGGGAAGTTTTCAATACTGGCTTACTGACAACCATACCCGATGAATTGGCTGCTAGCATGCATTTGTCGAACTGAACTGACAGACTGACACATATTACATCAGAAGTTTCTTAATGCAGTCATGTGGCCTTTTTATTGTTCAGATAACTTTGTCAGATCCCACTGTATGACTAAAAGGAGGATCGTCCATTGCAGTACCATTTTCTGAGCCCCGGTGCCCACATATATGAAACTCAAATACAGGAAAAATCAGAGAGGGTCATCAATTTTGGAGAACAGCATTGTTGAACTAACTGGAGGCAATTCGACATTTGTGGGGAAATTTTGGATCCTGTTCTATTTTTGTATTTGCTAGAGGATTTGGACAAATAGCATCAACAAGACATATTTGTTTTTACCTAAGACTTCTGATCTTGACGATGGGAATTCAGGCACTAATATTTTAGCTAACACTGGTATTAAAAGCCAATATTCGAACTGCAAAGATCTACTTGCTACCATCTTAAGTGCTATCTTAGGGGCCAAACAAATGCACCCAAGACGACTAAAAAGAGCATCTGTAACCTTAGAAACCGAGTAGAATAGCCACTTCGGGTTGAAAATGTTTTCTGGGGTAGTAAGAAAAGGTCCTATAAACCATGTTCCCATTTTAATAGCTTCTTTCTGTTGTGTTACAGTTAGGGGAATAGCACTATTGTAGTACACATGCTCACACCCAATCAAAAACCTACCAATCCGTGAAAGTAATATACATGTGGCTCTATCTAATTTCATAATCACTGTTAAATACTAGGTCTTATATAACTCATAACAATAGACGTCTTGTCAAGCACAGTCAGTCTAGTCAAAATCAAAACATTTAGCTGAGCCAAACATTATGACTCTTTATTGACTACAATCTACCTTCAGAAAAGGAAAAGGCTCATTGAAATATGAAGAATGGAAGAATCTTTAGAGACAGGAAAGAAAAGCCCAGAGAGGAGATAGGATGTATCCAAGAGAAGTATCTAAGGCTAAAACATGAATTTAATGATAAAACTTGGCAGGCACATAAGAAATAGGGACATAATCTCCATGAAGTCCAAAGCAGGACAAGACAGCTAGGAACCAAAGATGAGCTAACACAAATTAACTATAGCTCCACTTTCCAACATAAGAAGGGCAGGAGGCTTTGTTAGGGGAACAGGGAGAGAGACAATATATTCAGTTTTGTTGAATTTTGCATGTCCCTGGGACCACTGAGTGAAATGTTGATTTGGCAAGTGGATATACGGATACAGAATTTAGCAAGGCGCAGAGATCTCAGCTGAAGGCTGGCCTTCACGAATCTGGAAATCTGCAGGAGTTAAAACCCATAGAGTATAAGAGACTCACAGAAGGAGTGTGTGCAGAGTGAGGAGGGAATAGCCAAGGAAGATGATTAAGGACAGGCCAGAGATGAGACTGTGTGCTTATGAAAGCCAAAGAGGAAACTGAACCCGAGAGCAGGAATATTCCATGTGCTGATTGCAAGACAATATTATGTCCAAGGATTCCAACTGCTGCATGTCCTGAGTTCAATTCCCAGTAACCACAAAGTGACTCACAACCATCTATAATGGGGGGTCTGATGCCCTCTTCTGGCATACAAGTGTACATGCAGATAGAGCACTTATACAAACATAAATAAATCTTAAAAGAAAACAGCAATTCTCTTTCTCTCAAAAGTCAATAAACGATCAGCTTCTTATTTAAATAATACTTTAAAATTCAATAAACCAAGTCTCTACCAATTTATAGCAAGCCCTTCAATCAAAGTGTTCACTGTCAGTGGGAACGTTTCTTGGCTTATTGGGAGTGGAGGAATGGAGAGGTAAAGACTTGAAAGGCAGAGGGTAGCTTTCTACTGAGAAGTCAACAAAGCAAAAGTAAAGAAAGAACAAAAAAGGTCCTTCCAGAAAATGCACTCATGACTAGCTCAGTGCTACTGACAGAAGCTAGTATGGGAAGGGCACGCTTTCTTCCTGGTATTCTTCAAGGTTTGTAAGAATATGCTGTCTTTACTGTTACTGAGATTATCCAAGAAAGGAAGCCATAAACCTGAAACCATCTCTAGACTCCCCCTCAACAGAAGAGTATGAGCTTGAACACTTCTCAGATAAGTTTGCAAGAATTCTATATGCTAGTTAGGTGGATAACTTACACTGTTAAGAATGTAACCTTCACTGAGGCTCAAGAATCTCAGTCAATCGTCCAGTCCCAGGGAAGTAGTTAAGTCCTCCAGATGGCTCTCCATGAGGAGGGCCCTAAAGGCAGAGAGGAGAGGATGCTATCTAGGGAAAATACTGTTGGCACTTAAAGGGAGACACACTGGTATTTAATTCAGAGAAACCCAAATGGGAAGAGAGGTATCCAGGTACCTGCTTGAAGAGAATACAAATGATATTTGTGGCTCGGGGATAAACAAAATGAGCTTTTAAAATCTACTGCACAGATTGGGAGGTAGCTCAATGGGTTAAAGCATTTGTCCCTAAGCCTCAGGCAACCTGAATTCTATCCCCAGGAGCCAAACGGTAAAGAGAATTTACTCCTGCAGGATGTCCTCTGAATTCCATGTGTGTTGTGCCATGTATAGACATGAACATGCATAAACAAATAGATGTCATTAATAAAAAAATTTAAGAGTCACTGTTGGGGAAGTTTATTTTTAGGTATGTTTGAAATAGTTTTATGCACTGTTGGGTGAAGGGCTAACTAGGTCTAGGGCGTTCTGTATTGTTTGCAGGTGTTGGATTTCTGTGGGAGGTGTTAATTGGTAATGATCTGCATGTGCTATCAGCAGAATCCCCGAGGTGTTCTGAAAGAATAAAAACACCTGAGCTGAGACGCTCAGGGTTCCACTGTCGATCTAGTATGGTGCTGGCCAGGATGGTGGTTCCCTCTGCTGAGGACTGGCAGGATTTGAGCTTATGAAAACACCTCCTTGTCTCCTTGCTGAACCCCCACAGCAGCCTGACTACTACAGGTCACAGTGTAGAGCAGTTATCTAATACTCACAAGGCCCTAGATTCTCCAGTACCACAAAAAATGCTATTCAGTACTTATTTCAGGATTCTTATAATTATGGATTTTGTGACCTCTTCTAACACCAATTATGTTTTTTTCCTGTTTTCCAGAGCACTTTACTGAAGTTACCTTTCACATACTCAACTTATCTGGGGCTTATGGGAGTACAATTTAGTGTTAATGTTCTAGAGACACTGGGGAAAATAAAACCCTAGAAGTAGAGAATGTTCCTCATATACCCAGAAAGCTTTGTTGTTAGATCTTTTCTAAAAATTTTCCCTTTAGACACTGTTGCTCTACTCACCCCTGACAAGTGCTGGTAGGAATTTTGTTTCAATTAAGAGGATGTTGCCTTTACTGTATATTTGCCAAGATTGCAAAACTCACATCAGACCTAGTGAAGGCACTTTGTTACATCACTAAAAATTCCAGAGTAAGGTTATCAGTGGTCTATGAAAGACCACACACTACAGGGTACCTATGACTTGCAGACACGGGTCTTAACTCATCTGGATTTTGTTTCTGGACAAAATTTAGATGCTTTGTTTCTTGAGACAATATGGCTTCTGGAATCAGAATCCATTTTTTAAAAAATTTGTGAAGTAATGGTGACAGACCGAAAGTCAAATTAGATACCATATAAAATAATTCTAGAATTAGCCAGTGATAAAAGTCAGCAATTCTAGTAGAGGAAAAAATCTGGATTACGTAGAAATTTTCTTCTTGACAATTTGATATAAGCAGCTTCAGAAATAAGGAAATACTGCTGCTCCATGATCCCTCCTCTGGGACACGGAGAAAGAAGAATTAAAGATGAACGAACATTCCCTATAGTGTCAAAAGTGTGGCTAACAGAAACCAGGTTTATTACAAGAACAAGTTAGCAGCATGAGACAGGGAAAACACAAACTTGGGTGATATCCTCCCAGACTAGAGTAGAGCATTGATTTGTCATTCCTAACATGCCTCTGATCTCCAAATGGAGGGATTTTTTTTCCCCCTGAAGAACCATTATAAAATGGGGGAAAACAAAATCAACGGAAAGACTTGAAAATAAAGGGAAAATGCCGCATCCACAAAACCTTGGGCTACTTGCATTACTGAAATTGAGTGTTGGAGTTAGCTTTGAGTTTCCTGGCAAGAAGGGCCAAAATGGAAACGTGATGGACAATGACACTGTCAACTTGTAATAAAAAAGAACAATGCTACTTTGTCATGAGAATCAAACTTACTTTACTTTTTTTGTTCCAGTCTAAGCAACATTTATTTTACAAAAGATACTGAAGGATAAATTTCTTCTCTTCTCTTCTCCTCTTCTCTTCTCTTTTCTCTACCTACCCATCTCTCTCTATATATCTATATCTATATCTACATCTACATCTATATCTATATCTACATCTACATCCATCTATCACTTACACAGACCTTTTTCTTTTTCTTTTTCTCTTTTTGGTTTTTGCTTTTTTGAGACAGGATTTCCCTGTTGTAGCTCTGGCTGTCCTGGAACACCCTCTGTAGACCAGGCTGGCCTTGAACTCACAGAGATCCGCCTGCCTCTGCCTCCTGAGTGCTGGGATTAAAGGTGTGAGCCACCACCGCCTGGTGACTTTTTAAAAACTGAAGTTGATTGGGTGTAATTTCCATTCAGAAAATTTCAGCTAGCCACTAGGGTTATCACATAACAAAGATGACAGTGGCAACTAAGCTAAGCTAATGTAGCCTTTTTGATCATCTAATTATATCCTAGGAGAGACAGTAAAAAAAAAAACCAACAAAATAAAACAAAAAAAAAAAACCTCTTGTCTCTTTGAAGAAGCATAAATTTGAACATATACAATCTGCTCATTAGACAGCAGGAAGAATTGTGTCCATTCAGCTATTTTGCATTGGTGGGTTTAAGGCATTCCTTGGTAGGCTCAATTGCCTGGATCTTGCCCCCAAATCCATATCTGTGTCTGCTCTGTCCATCTGGTAGGGAGCCAGGGGGACTCAGTTGAAAGCTACAGAGAAACACACTCCTGGTTTCCTTTGGTCCTCATTCCAACTCTTTTTTCAGGTTTCCTGGGACATTACTCTTATCCAGTGATAGCACCCATTCTCTTTTATCATCATCCGTTTCCATTATCTGCAATTCCTCATCTGTGCCTCCTATCAACTCCCCAGAAAGCAATCCCTCAGGGCAAGGTAGTGGCTCAGTATCTGAACTGCAAATCCAACAATTTGATGTACTTTGCAGTCTCAGAGCCCACTTTTCTCTTTCTTACCCATAGGATGCCAAGAAAGAGTGTAAGAAAGTTATCTTTTTCCAGACGCATACTTGCCTGTAATCAAAGAGGACACATAAAAAGGCTCCAGAGCAAACAAAGAGGCCCCCTCTTCTAGACTTTAACAAATTAAAGCCCACATTAATTAATTCTTCAGCCCTTTAATTGTTCCTGGATTAAATATGCTGGGGCTATTTTTCATTACTGCCCTAGTTGTCACAAGTTCAATAATTCACTTAGGAATTCTGGCATCATGTATTTGGCCCTGCCTGTCTATGGAGTCAAAAGGAATAGCTCATTAGTAAGTAAGAAGCATTAATTAGACGTGGGTAAATTTATACTTGTGAAAGATGTTAGCTTCATTCCAGAATGTTGGAAGGGGACTCAGGCTCAGAGTTGCTTGGCAAATGAACTCAGTATAGGAAATGTGATACAGTCTCAAAACAGATCTTCAGCAAACCACCAGAGCCTACACTATATCCAATACATGCTGCTCCTTTCAAAGGGGTCACCTAAAAAGGCTGTATGAAGATTCCAGGGGTACTGATGGTATCCACATTTCCAGGGCTCCTTCCTGGTAACTGTCTGTATTGGCAGTTATGAGACACATGAGAAGAATCATTCACGAGTATGTAGTGACACTGTTTTTTGACTCAATCACAGAACCCAGCTTGATCATTCAATTACAACATCATAATTATCTCCTGGTGGAATCTGACTGATTCCAAAACTCCAATCTACCTTCAAAAGACACCTCAAAACTGAGCAGAGTCATGACAGCATGCTACAACTGTCAAATGTACTACGAATACAGAAACATGGAAAGGTCAGACATGTTGAAGAAATCATTTCTCCTTTCCATCCATCACTTCTTCTGTGTCAAAAAGGAATCTGCTGGATTCTTTTGTTTATTATAGTACTTTGACATCATTGCAGCTTTGACTAGAAATGAATCCTAATATCTGTATTCCAAGATAATATTTACTGCATTTTCTTACTAAGTATACATGAAAGAACAAGGTACCATGTTCAAAAGCCTCCTTCCCTGCCTATGATCTTTCATTGACTTCTCTAATGGAAATGGTTCTGCTGACAGGTGAGGAAATGTATTCATAGGTCAGTACTCTCAAAGGCCCATTAAGTATTGTGCTATTTAATAGCACATTAACTATCCTAACCATTGTCAGACAACAACCAGGGAAATGAAAAAGTTTAAAAACTAGTAAAGAATCCTAGGAGGCTGAATGCAAATGTAAATCACTACCCTCACTAATTAAAACTTTGGCCCTTTGATTGCTCCTGGATTAAGTACACAGAGGTGATTTTTCATCCATCCCTGGGTTGACACAAGCCCAATAATTCACTACAGCATTCTGACGTCACCTGCTTGGCTCTACTTGGCCACAGAGTCCAAAAAGGTATATCATTAGGGAGTAAGTGATATTACTTAGACTTTGGTGAATAACACCGGTGCATGATGTATGATAATAGCTTCTGATTTCATCCAGATTATTGAGAAGGCCACATTGAGAATTGGAAAATTGGGGTTCTTGTTAGAAGCCATCACACCAGTCCTCCAGTTGACTGGTATGCTTCAATTCACACAAATGAGATGGGAACTAAAGCAATGTTGTCTTGACAGCTGGCCTAATGGTCATGAACTGGAAGTGGCAGAGTATATTAACACGAATTGTTTTACAATTAAAATGCAGCGCTGGCTCTTGTTCTATACTCATTATAGCTATATAAGACTTATGATACAGATTCACAATGCTGATCTCCATTGTTTCAATAACAACATATTTAGCAACCTGCTAGGAATAAAATGCTACTGATCCAAAGATCTATTGTGTGCTACCCACTCTCAAAGATATTACAGGATTGAAATAGTAAATTCGAATGACAGCTCATGCTGGCAAGGATGTGGAGTAAAGGGAAATCCTTACCCACTGTTGGTGGGAATGTAAACTAGCCACTATAGAAATCAGTGTGACAGTTCCTCGGGAAGATGGAAATTGATCTATTTTAAGATCCAGCTGTACCACTCTTGGGCATATATGTGAAGGACATGTCATCCTAAGACAGAGACTCTTGAATAACCATGTTCATGGTTGCTCTATACATAATAGCCAGAACTTGGAAACAACCTACATGTCCCTCAGCATATGAATGGATAAAGAAAATGGGGCACAATGGAATATTACTGAGCTGTTTAAAAAAATGGAGCCATGAAATCCACAGGTAAATGGATGGAACTGGAAAAAGTCATCCTGAGGGAGGTATCCCAGACCCAGAAAGACAAATATGGTATGTCTTCACTTACATGTGGATATTAGCTGTTAAGTCCACGATAATCAAGCTACAATCTGTAGAACTACAGAGGTTAGGTATAGAGCAAGAGACTGAGTGGGGGAGACACATTTCCCTGGGAAAAGGAAATAGAATATATAGTTATGGATGGATAGGGTCATAGGGCCTGGAACAGGAGGATCAATTGTGTGTGTGTGTGTGGGGGGGGTGGTGGTAAAGAGTGAGTTCAAGGCCAGAACAGGCAACTTAATGAGAACTTGTCTCAAAATAAAACGTAAAGAGAAGCCTTACAATGTAGATTAGTGGTGGAGTATTTGCCTAGCAGGAATGAGGCCCTATCTGTGATCCCCAGTACTACAAAACAACAACCACCACAAAAAACAAACAAACAAACAAACAAAAAACCCTATAGTCTCATTATCTTCAAGGGTTGTTTGAATTAACAATGGTCACCACTGATGAATGAGCAATTGCACCTAGAGGCAGTATGAACATTCTGGTCTCATGAAGGACATTCTTCTGATCTTGAGGGAGGGGAGAGGCAATGGAGTATGATGACCTGAAGATCGATACTTCTCTGAATGAATTTCACCATAAGTGACACTCCTTTGGGATAAGGAATGGCTGACTAGAAATCATTCAAGGTTATCAGATAAATGGTAGTTTTAAAGTATTCAGATGCAACATTTGGAATTTCAACCAGTGGCTAGACACAGAAGCACATTGAAAGCTGCATTGTCTGGCAGTTTGTGTGGCTGTTAAGACATGAGGCACTTCTAATACTGTTCATATAAGTCTAGCAACCAGAGTCATTGGAAGCTAACGCTGTTCTGATTTCAGAGCCTTGTGAAATACAAATTTAAGTTGGTTGTGATTATTTTAGCAGAGAAAACAAGCCAGGAGATCTGGGGTTGCATGGGGTACCTTTCTCCTAGACTCCACAAAGCCAACAGCAAGAGAACTGTTAAAAGCCCATGAAAAAAAAATCGCACAGTCTCTAAGCATAGCATAATGGAAATGTAATGGTTGGAAGAGTCTGAAACTATTAATTCAAAATACAAGAAACTAATGAAAAAAAGACAATGGTTAGTATTCACTAAAAATTCTAGTTCAAAGAGTCAGAGATGGAAATCTGAAACAAAAAGGCCCTTGGTCCTTATAACTAGCAGAATCATTCTCCACTCGGCAGAGGACATATTCTTATGTCTTAGCTCTAAGCTGCAAGTGATACAAGTGCTCAGAAAAGAAGTAGAGAGCAGAAAACAGCCTGAGCTGCATGGGATCCAGTGGTGGCTAATCAATGCAAAATATGTCTTTAGACTGCTTGAGAAATGATTCACAGGTTCAATGTCCTAATGTGCAAAAAAAAATGCCCTTCCTGACCTTCCTAGACTGATTCTTAGCCCCTTCATTTATCTCCTGTTGTCTATCCCAAGCCAAGACCAACCTTCCTTCACCCTAAGTAAGTGAGGAGCTCCGGAGTGAAGCTCCGACGAGCGTGTAAACTCCTGCTTCAATTTCATTATTCAGAAATGCCCTTGGGAAATCCAGCTTTGATAGGGCATTATGGTGAGAGACACTACAATGAATAATTAGTTCGAAATTGGTACCTATAATAGCCTGCCCCACAACAGTATCAAAGCTATTGGTATAGAAGCATTAAGAAAATGAAACCTATGGCTCATTTTTAAGTCAAATTGCTGATTTAACCATTCAGGCTTTAACTAAAGCTAATCGACTCAAAATACAACCCTCCAACAGCCTTCAGACCCAAAATTGCTTGCTTTTAGTTATACAAGTTATACAAAGCAGATTGTTATAAAGGGCAAATACCAAAATTTCCCCATAATCTCATTGAAAATTACTGAGAAAGTTAATATTACATTTTTAGAACGCTTAAACATCTGACATATCTTTATAGGATATAATTTATAATTAGAATGTAAGCTATGATTGTGTGTTTCTATCTCGACTGGAAAAGAATGGTGGTTAAAAAGAGCAAGCCACTGAATTGAGTTACACTGACCCAAGTGGTCACTGTGTCTCAATGCCCCTGTAGCTAAGAGTTGGGCTCTGGAGAAAGCAATTTAAATCTTTTAGATCAGTAAGCTACTTCAACCAAAAGCTGAAGTTGACACAGATTTTCTATAAAGGGCCAGATAGGAAATATTTTCACATCTGATGACTCCACTGCTGTAGTACAAAAGCACCCACAGATACCATGCAAATTAATGCATGGCTGTGCTCCAACAGAACTTTATTTACAGATACTCAAATTTGCATGCCATATAATTTTCAAGTGTCATGAAATGGTGTTTGGGGTTTTATATTTACCCATTTGAAAATATACAAATTATTCTTAGCTCATAGATCATAACAAAACCAAAACAAAACCCATGAATTGGGGCTGAGGGTGTAATTCAGTGACAGTTCATGTGAATGTGAGGCCCCAGGATTCATCTTTAGTATCTGGAGTTGGAGGAAGTGTGCAGTGAATTAGACTGGCCCCGGGCCATAATTTGTTGACCTGTGATGTAAAAACTCTAAGTTGGCAACTTGCCTAAGAAATGAGAAGTCTTCAGTTTCTGGAGGCACTCACTTCCAAGCAGAACACAACTGATGCTCTGTGAGGTTTAGGGTCATTATTCTTAAATGTCAGCTGTTTGCCCCAGAGAACTAAGAGTTTGGTAGGGGTAGTATGGGGGGAGTAGAGATACTTAGCTTTTGTTAGCCCTTCATAATAAGTTTCTTCCTTAGCCTCTTCTACTTAGTTTCCTTCTTTCAGCAACTATGGTTTCTTTTCAATTTTTTTTATTTTAATCATTCAAGAATCTATCTGAAAACCCAGTACCAGCATTTATTCCTGACCTTCCATTTACTTCTCTCCTAGAACTGCTCATTCTTCCTTAAGTCTATTCTGATCCTGAAGTAGTCTTATGTGGGGAATATGTTAATTTTTATTGACAAAGTTTTAAGGAAATAAGAAAGACCGTAAAACCTTCCTCAGTTCTCTTTCTGCAAAGGTGGGATCCACAGTCCACTATGGCTGCAACACAATGACATTTAGAATGTTACCAGTACTACTAAGAGCAACAGTGGTAGAGATATTCAGGATGCTACGGTAAGGGCCTGGGTGTAGCTCATTGACAGAACACTTCTCTAGCATGAATAAAGGCTTGAGTAAATTCCCCAGAACCACACTATGGTGAAAACAGTTATACCAACTGTTAAAGTGGCATCTGCACCTATGTTACACAGTTAATGGTGGTGCTATGTTGAGTGGCAAGAATAAGTACTTACGAACATGCTTGTGTTGTTACTGGTTTACTGGAGTTACTCCCAAGGGGCAGGTGACTAGCTGGCTTTATCTGATGGGACAAAAACACATGGGTTGCAGATGTGACTATAACTCTGCTCCTGGTCATGACTAGCTGAGAAGAAAGGGGAAGAAATGAATTTCTGTGAGCCTTGCCCTTGTGTAAAATGGAAGGGTTTTGGGGCAGATCCTTAAGAATCTCCCTGTGTTATTATGTCCAAATGTTTGGAGCTGCCCATTATAACAAAAGAAGATAACGAAACTTCCTGAGCAGTTGCTAGGTGGTACCTCGTAACATCAAAGAAATGACTGACAAAGAAATACCTCAAGCTGCTCTCACATGGTTGCCGCCAAGCTTAATGGAAGCAAGACAGGGTTGTGGTTGCCACATTACTGCCCTAGTTGACATCACAGTCCCCACAACATGAAATTTAGACCTAACTTAGAATGTTTGATGAATTACTAGATATCTCAAAGGGCATTTTGCCATTCCAGACAAGAAAAAGTCATTAAGGCATAAGGTTGTCTTGGGGGAAATATATATATGGATAGCGGTATTTGATTGCATTTAGTCTAGTTAATAAAACCCTTTGGGGAGAAATCGACTTAGAAAAATATAGTCAAAAGGCAAACATCTTTGAAGATTTTTCTTTGTTCTCCATATGTACTCTGTTTAAAGTAAACCTCTTCACCTTCACTGGACACATCTTAATAAGTTCGATATTTTTTTGCAGTGTCAAAATATTTTATAAAATTTACTTATACTTCTCTCATACATTTCGAACACAGTTTCCCCTCCCTCCACTCCTCTCATTCCTCCCTCCCTTCTCCATTCCACCAGATCCATGCTTCCTTTTCCCTTCAGAAAAGAGCAGGCCTCCCAGGGATATCAGCCAAATGCAGCACAGCAAGGTCCAATAAGACTAGGGACAAACCCTCATGTCAAGGCTGGAAGAGGTAACCCAGCAGGAGGAAAAGGGTCCCAAGAGCAGGCAGGAGAGTCAGAGACACCCCCCTCCCACTCTTAGAAGTCTTACAAGAACTCCAAGCTGAATGACCTTAACAAAAATGCCGAGGATCCAGTGTGGACCCATGCAGACTACATGATTGTTGAATAAGTTGCATATTTTGAATGATCTCATACTCCCTAGGTGTCTTGTCTTAGTCTAACAAGGTAGAATAGGAGCAATCCAGATGTGACGGAAATGGAAACACTGCAGCTGGCAGGCATTGCTCTCTGACTTGTACAAGGCTCAAAAGTACTGGTTAAAACCCATGAGGGAAAAGAACAACAGGAAAGGCATCTGTTTTCAAGTTCATTGCATGGGGTGGGGGAGACAGGGGAAGCCAGTTGTTTATAGAGCAATTTATGGTTACAATTTCGGTGGTTGATTGCTTGATTCCTTCATCCAGTTCCTAATCACAGATCAAACACAGGTTCCAATAATGAAGTAATTTTAGGCATGATTACAAACAGTCTCTTACTGAGGTCTTTTGCCTAAAAACAAGGAGCTTTTGCCCCACCCCTTAACACACACACACACACACACACACACACACACACACACACACACACACACATACACCCTCACTTCACCCCCTTACTCAGTGAAGCAGTCATCAGAAGGAATGGTGGGATTGCAGTTCATCCACACTGCGGGATAACACCGTCTTCCCATTCCCACTAACATTGCTTGCTTTCCTTCGTGGGGGCAGTGCAGTTGGTTTTATGAGCAGAATGTGGCAATAAGTACCAAAGGAGACACCTTTCCCCTTCTGCGATCACCAGCTGAGCCAGTATCATCTTCTATCTTTGACAACAGACCCAGATGCTTATCACCTTGCTTCATTACCTTAGATAGCTCATTATTGCCTTCCAAATCTGGGTCTACATCTCTGCATGCCTTCTTAGGTCCTCCATGTTGGAACTCAGCCTTACACAGCTTCTAAGTCCCATGCCAGCAACTTTCTGAGATCTTCCATACTGGTTGTTGCTTCTGGGCACTGGCAAAGCTGCTTCCTCTAAGTGGATCACATTTCCTATCTTCTCTCAGGGCAAACTGTCACTTTTCTTTGAAAACCTACCTTTGCCTTTTCTGTTGCTAGTCTTCTTTATAGCCCCAGGCAACATCAGTCCCTTTCAATTGGCTCCATTTTGTTCAGACTGGATTATATCACATTAAAAGCATAATATCCATCTACACTTTTGTCTCTATTTTCGATGCCTTGGGAACCATAGGTTGTTTATTTAAGAACTGTGGATCATGTTTCACCTTCACATTAACCCCTCTCCCATGATACCCAGCTTGATCAGCACTTGGAAAAAAAGTTTGTGGGCTGAGTCTGACTGGCATATTAGTTAAGTATATACTTACATAAGATTCATAGCACAGAGAGAATCCTCTTCTGTAGGTTATGAATGACTTTGTATATTCCTCATAGAATAGCTACCTATTCTCAGTCCCACTAATGATACTGTGTTTCCTTACTTCAAGTAAAGATCTCACATGATAGACATGGTAGACATGGGGCAGGTGGGACAGCATCTTCGGATTGTCGCCAGTGTAACAGGATACATATCACAATCAGTTTCGGGAAATGGAGAACTTAAAATATATTACTGGGCAGTTGAAGGCAGAGCTGCTTTAAGATCCGTGTTGAGCATGGGTACAGAGTCCTGCCAAGACTTCCCAGAAATTGGCTTAGGGGCCCACATTGCAGAAGTGACCCTTACACAATTCTTGGCCAGCAAAGGAAAACAGGATTTACCGCTGAGGTCAATAGGTTCTAGAATAGATACAATGAAGGCCACCGTCTTCTGTAGCTGGAAGCTAGGGAATGATTGCAGAGGGCCCAGCCTAAAAGAAGGAGCAGCATATGAGCCTGCCATTCCTGAAGATGCTGTCAAATACAAGAGAGGAGATAAAAACATTGGGACCTTCACATTACTTCTGTTTTTCACTAGTGAGTGTTAACTATCTGAATCACCAGTTAAGTAGCTCATCCTAAGGTCATTGAGAGTTTTGCTTGATATCAAAGATAACTTTGTGAATTTAAGTAACACTTCCAGTGTCAAAAGGGGAAATTTTAAAAGAAAAGTGGACAAGCAGACACGCTGAAGTTTCCTATCTCCCTAAGAAAAAGAGGATAATATCTGCCTTGTCTTCTAATCTGCATATACTGTAAACCTCCAAACTGCTTGTTTAACACTGTGACATACACCAGCACTCAAGAAACAAGTCTGTAAAGAAAGCTACGATGCCCTGAAAAACACTGAGACATCAATGGCAATGTATTTTTATGTAACCAAATGTTTACAAAGATATTTGCACTCATTATATAAACACTGTCTCCTGAGTGCCGGGCACGGGGAGGGGGGGGAGCGACACAAGGCGAATGAGGCATCACTACCAGACTCAAGAAGCAAAGTCCAGGAAGGGACATAGACAGTTCGATCCTCTTGTGCCACCTGCCTGCAACTTCTCTCTTTAAGGTCATCAGTGACCTCCTACTCTCCAGGTCCAGTGAATTGTATTTTAAAAGGCAGTGCTGTTGGTTATGAGCAGAATAGGGCAGTTGCGAAATTACTCCTTGATAATCTTGTAACATTTATTGAAAAAGAAACTGGATATGTTGGCCAAGAGTTTTCCAGGAAGAGAGAAGATCAAGTACAAGACCCCACTGGAGCAGCAGACTTGGTCATTTTCAAGAAAAAGCAAGGAAGCAGACAGTAGTTACCACAGAGACCCACAACTGTTAGCGTGCAGAGGAAAAGAGACTAGGGAGTGCTCAGCTCTAAATGGGATTTCTATCACATACCCCTGCCATGAAGGCTCCGGGAGCTGTGTGGAAGAGGAGAAGGGAAGATTGGAAGAGCCAGAAGTGGTAAATGACTATGAGAAAACTGTTTTCCAGACACAAAGCGGAAGCTACTAATGTGAACACACGGCCAATGTGACAGCAAGCATAAGACCTGCACAGGTTCAAGCCTGGCCAAATCCCAGTGTGGGAGAGAGGGAGTGAGCATGGAGCCGCACCCCTAGCTGAGGAACTATTTGCATTTGATTGCTGCCCAGAGAGGGAGAGTCGGGTTTTCTTCAATGGCGTGACACCTAGTATATCATCATAGGAGCATCCCTGGGGTGACTAGGTGGATGAGGGGGAAGGGGTGGCTCACATTTGTAATCTTCAGGGTAAGCCCATGGCCAGGAGTAGTTGGCTAACACACGGGACCTGTTGCGGTACTAATCCTACTCAATCGGATTAGTAGAGAGGGTGCTTCTGAAGAGTTGGGAGGGTGTATGTTGAAAACAGACTGCATAAAATTATAAAAGAATTAATTAGAATACTGCATAAAAAGAAAAAGTGAGGAGAACAGCGTGATTAGAGAGGCGTGGGCATGGGGCCGAGTAATCAAATAAGAGAGGGTGGGAACAAGGGCCGGACTGTGCAGGCCCTTGTGGCATTATGGTTCGAATGAGGTAGGGAGCCGATGTAGGATGCAGGACAATGACCCAAAAGGCAGTGAACTGACACTTTTAAAGGGCCAGCACTGAGGTGTGACTAGGTGGATGGAAGACTTTGAGGAGGGTGTGGATCCCATTTGTAATCCCAGCTCCCGGCAGGCTGAGCCAGGAGGACTGCATCAAAGGCTAGCCTGGATTATATGGCAAGACTTTGTCACAAAAGCAATAGCAAAAAAAAAAAAAAAAAAAAGACTGTAGGAGGCCAATTAAAGGCCAGAAAAAACTAGCTTGTAGATTTATAGAACCCCACGTGAGAAATTAAAATACACAGTGTCAGCAAGAGGCAGCCAGATTCGTAACACATAATGAAAGGCAGAGCAGATTGAATGTGCTAATGGCTAGGTGGCCTAAGAGACAGGAACCAGCATGAAAGGGACCGAGTATTTCCACTTGAGCAACAGGAAGGAGGTCACAGTTGTCATTTGTTAAGGCAGAAAATACCTTAAGACATGCAAGTTCTAAGGAAAAGTCTGAGATATCAAGGAAACTTGCCAGTGGAACTGAGGAATGTGGTACTGGTTAATAGCGGCCTGGAGAGCTCGATGGAGAGGTGAGCCTGGAGATGTATACGAACACAGAAAAAACACAGTCCTGCCTTTCAGCACCCTCTATTACCATCTGACTGCAACCACCACCAAATGCCGAGAAGCGGGCTGCAGGTGTCTCAACCAACCTTCTCCTTCTCTTCATTCCACACCACGCTCATCCTACCCTTTGTTCTTTGGGTCTTTGATCTTCAAAAGCAAGGATTCCACATAAGGAAATATTGTAGTAATGGACATATTGAGGTTCTGTTACACTAATGACCTGTCTGTCACTGGAGGAGGTTATTTGTAGCGGAGTTATTCTGCTACCATTGAAATGTGAAAATCCGAATATATGCATAATCGCATCGCAGAGATCATAGAAGTTTTTTGAAAGACCAATACCCAATAATTTCTTGCAGAGGCAGACCTACTATCAGTTCATATGCCTTCAGATGAAACTGTTGGAGTATACTTGGTGCATTGTTTTGGGTGAGATATGATAATTTATAGCAATCGAAGCAAGAAAATCATAGTATTTTACTTCTTGCAAAGCCAAATTAATGCAAAATAAGCCAGATACTAATAACTGATCTGAAAAGTCTCATCTTTTTGCCTTATTCACTAAGCACATCTTTAGCTTCTTATTGAAGTCATTCTCCTGGAACATCAGCTTGCACTAATTATTGCCATCAGCTCTGTGACTCTGTAAATGAGATTCACACTAGTTTAAAAGTGCTAAACTCACTATGAAAGCCAGGAAACACAATCTGCTTTAAATTGTCCATAGAACTTTAAAGGCAGGTATCTAGACAGAAGCTGCATGAGAACAAACATGGGGGCATTGACTTTCCTACACCCTCAAGTGTTCAAAGAGCAAGTCCTTTGCATCTTCCTCTCAAAAGGGGGGCCCTATGGGGGGCAGAATCAAGGTTAATGATCATATGAACAAAGCCTAACAAATGACTTCTTCCATTTCCCACCTGGGTATCAAAGATAATTTGTAATTCTCTACTCGCCCCAATTTCTGAGCCTGTGAAGGAAGGAGAGACAACCAAGCTAGAAGGCCTTACCACTGGCCCCTAGGAACTATGGTAGGTGCCTGACAGTGGAAAGCAGTCAATTACCCAATTTACCATGGCGATATCTAAGTAACCAGGTAGCTTTGTGGATGTAGCTGGTGCAGCATGGTTTTAGTTTGATCTATTTTTTTTTAAATTAAACTAGCCAATGCATAACATATACAGTCCATGTCTGTCTGTGAAGCTGCCTGTGTATATCTTCTCCTTGTTAGTCATTCTTATGTAGCACACACACGGGAAGTACTAGAGGATCTGTGAATTCTGTTGCTATTTTTAGGCTATCCCCTCACTTTATAGATGGATAAACTGAGGCTCAGAGACAAGTGACCTGACAAAAGTCTCTCTGAATTGAAGGACAAGAGTTGGACTATAATCTAGGCTGGCTGACTATTGGTTCTTGTTTCCTTCCACGCCTCACTCCAGCCTCTGGGTATTTTGTCTATCTCTCTTTATCTCATTTCTACACCTCTTTTCATGTACATACCTTTTAGCATGGGACAGTAGGCTGCTCACAAGTGATCACACCCTTATAACACGAAAATCTGGCAGACCCTCTTATTTTATTGCATTGCCTTAGCTTCAAGCTTTGGTCATGTTTTGGTAAAACCTCCTTTTGATAAAAAAAAAAATGTCACAATAAACACC
This sequence comes from Cricetomys ansorgei, assembly GCA_026225945.1. Taxonomy (NCBI): domain Eukaryota; kingdom Metazoa; phylum Chordata; class Mammalia; order Rodentia; family Nesomyidae; genus Cricetomys; species Cricetomys ansorgei. The sequence continues at coordinate 637,580 of JAMJFZ010000896.1, forward strand.
TTTATTACTCTACAGATGTTGCTTTCTCCTCTGGGATTATTAGAAAATATCTCAGAGGTAGTCTCTTAATTTAATTTTTATGATGCCTCTTCTATTCTCTGGTTGACCCTGACCTTAGAGTATTTGAAATGCTGCACATATTTCCCCATGGCGAATCACGAATCCAATTTTAAGTTAATCCATAACTTCCAATGTAATTTGTTGACGGGGAGAAAGAGAGAAAGAAAGGGGAAAGAATATTGCTTACTTTCTCATCCTTATTTTCTAAAGCAGCATTCTTATGTACTGTGTATTATATTCAACTTGAAGAGTCACCAAAGAAGAGAGATCATTCTGTAGAAGATTTTACCATTCCTGTAGAGTAGGACTCGCTACTTCCTGCTGTCTTTGGCTTTAGAAGGGAAATGAGAGGATCAGCTGTGATACATATCCTTTCTAGTGTGCTGTCTAGTTTAGATTGTAAGCTCCCAGAACATAAGGCTACCTTAATTCTCTGTTCAGTGCCTATTAAGAGTCTTACAGGTTCCTAACTCAAAACCTCTGATCTATGGCCTATCCTCCCTGCAGGATCTTCTTTGGCAATGGAAGGGCAGAACTCCATGCCAAAGAAGGTAACCCCTGCCTGAAACTGCAGGGCAGGCCAGGAACTAGAGACTGGATAAGGCAGAGATGATTTCTTATGATGTCATACTCTGTTTATAGATCAGTGCCTTGCCCAGTCCTCACAAGAGACACCCCCTCCAGCAGCTGATAGGACCATATGGAGAGGCCCAGGGGAGTGGGGAAATCTCTGACCCTTTTACCTGCCCTTGGGACCCTTTTGCTCCTGCCAGGTTGCCTGGCCCACCCTTGATATAGGGATTGGTGCCTGGCTTTGTTCCATCTTGTTATGCCATGCCCTGTTAGAGTGGTAACTCTGGGAGAAACTCTTCTTTTCTGGGTAGAAGTGAGGAGGGTTGTTAGTGAGTGGGAAGAAGCAGAAGCGGGGGTTGTTAGTGAACAGGGATGGGGGTAGATATGAAGGAGAGGGGAATGGGAAGAACTGGGAGGAGTGGAGGGAGGGAAGGAAGGGGGATAGGAAGAAGAAAAAAAACAAAGAATCTATTGCTAACAGGCAATAAATCTCTTCTATTGTCTCAGCAATAGACCTCATGCTTCAAAAAAGAAAAAAAAAAGGTGGGAGGAGGAAAAGAAAGAAAGTTAAGACTGGCTCCTCAAAACAGTTGGTTAAATAAGAACAATTCTGACCTAATCTGGCTCGGCACCCAAAAAGAAATCATATTCCCTGTACCTTGAAACTAGATCACCTTTCTCGCTGTCTTTAAAAAGTGGAGAATGTATTTATCCGTGTATGCATGTGAATTCTTCCAAGACTGCAAAGCATTCTAAATGTGAGGTAAAGAAAACGAATGCAACTATTTCAGTGTTAACTACAGCACATCATTGAGTGGTTCTCTGGTAACTTCTGACTCAACCTCAAACTAATGCAGATCCTCTGAGGCACAAAGGATGGACCTTTATATATGCAGACACGGATTAGTGTCTACCAGAATAGTAGTCTTTTCTTCCCAGTCCAACTATAAGTTAATTGTGTAATTGACCTCTGTCTCCTCAGTGCCTGGAACAGTTCTTGGCAAATGAAGCAGCTGCTCAAGAAAACACCTAATGGTCAGGTCAGTGCTTCCAAAATCAAGGAGCTAAAATCATACTAAGATGTAATTAAATTTATATCATTGTTTTCCCCTCGTTTTCTAAAACCAACTTTACTAACTATATTTCTCTGAAGATAGTTCTAGAACAAATTGAATTGCTAAAAGAAAGTGGTGGAGACCATTTGCATTGGCCAGAAAAGAGAACTCAATGGGCTTGGGGGTTCTCCAACCATTCATCTCCATCTTATTATCCTTGCTTATAACAGTCTTTTCCTCCACCTGATTAAACTCCTTCAGAGCGTTATTAACATTCTACAGATTTACTTATACAAAACAGTACAAGTGAAATATTACTTCGTTATGTCTAGTAAAGTAAAAAAAAGACTAAGCTTTCATAACCCAGTTTCACCTGTTAACAGCTGAACCACATGGTTTGAAACATCTCTGTGTTGACTTTACATATCAGCATAATAGTTAAGGTGCATGTGTCAGTAATTCAGTAATGACAAGGGTTGGCCAGAAGCACAAAGGAGAGGAATGCAGACAGTGCTTCTGGCAGTAATGGACACCTACAAGATTCAGCCATTTTACTGCATTTCAAAATATGGAAATAGGATCTGGAGAGATGGATCTATCGGTAGTAAAGAGTGCTTCTTGCTCCTCTGGGTGGTGGAGGTTCAATTTCCAGCCCCCCAAGCCATATAGCTCACAACTGCCTGTAACACCAGTGCCAGACCAACACCTTCTTCTGGCTACTTCTGGCAGGGGTTGGGGGGAGAGAGACGGAAACAGAGACAAGAATAAAAATCAATATTAAAAATATGGAGCTGCGCATCACTATTTGTCTAGTGTGTATGGCACTAAAAATATATAACTCTCAGCCAGCCACAGTATTGAGTAATCACCAAGTTGTGGAGCTCTACTTGGTTTCTCTACATCTAACAAAAGCTATCATCTGTTTCTTTTCAGTCTCAAAGGCTGAGAAGCAGGGCCATCCCTGAGTCATCCAGCTTTCATTGTGCAAGTCAATTACAAACACAATTCTCAGGTATTCAAAGTAAATCATAGTTTACAGAAGCTGAATCTAAAATGATCTCCAAGAGTATTATCTTACTTACAACTATTTTATGAACAATGTAAAGGAGACACTAAAGCTGCTCATAGAGAAAGGAGTAAATGAGGTTACCTGTCCTGGTGTATGGCTTTGCATGGCATTTCATGAGTGGGCAGTCCTGAATCACATGGCTCGTCAGTAATACAGCCTGTGGTTTTCATGTGTTAACAGCTAAAACCTGAAACTCCCTGAATCCTCTGATTCTACTTCATTTTCTTATAAGATCCCAACATCTTTACAATTTCACCTAATTATTTGAGACTTGCTGCTTATTTCATCCTTTGTGAATTTCTCAAGCCTTCTATGTTGATGTAACCAGAAGTCAATTTCCATTGTTTCTAAGAGGTTATCAAATCAAAAGGATATCACAAGGATCATATTTCCCCTGCACAGATTCAAAAGCGGGATATTGTTTAAAAGGTATGTTTGAATCAGAAAAGTCCTGTCTATAGAAATCTACAGTGTTCATTTCTTCCCTGTACTTTTTATTATTTTGCATGCATCATCTATGACATTGACAATTCAATCTATATGAAAAAAAGGGACAAAGACTATGTATAAGCTCCTCATATGGAGTCATGTGCCTTTACATTTAGCATAAAATAATCAGAAAAGGCCATTTAAAGACACATTCATGCCAGTTTCCTATGAGTGACATTCCATAGCTGTACACGTAGAAAAATTTCATTTAGGTCTCTTGGCAAATGAACAAGAGCTTCCAGAAAAGAGAAGGTAAACTGTGCCCTGTGGGGAGCAGATATCAATTTGCAAATTATAGAAATCCCAAGAAGCGAGAACAAAGTGCCACAAACTGCCCTTCTCAAATGCCATCTGGCATTCACACCTCCGGAACTAGGAAAGTCGAAGAGGTTCTCAGCCCGCATGGCCTTGAAGAAGTCCTCTTTCAATATTACTGTCCAGTTCATGATGCAAGACTGAGCTGTTTAGAAAAGCACAGAATCCAGTTGACAGCCAATGGAAGAGATGAAACAGGAAGCCCATGGTGCTACCTTGGCAGGGGGGAGGGAGTAGGTGCGATTCTAAATGGAGAAGGGCCATTAATAAAATAGGAAGTACTTCAAATCCGGAAAGGGAACACAAATGATCTAGTGATTTCTAACTTATAGTTTAATCATCTCCATTTTACATATGCAGAATATCTCCTGTGCTACACACACACACACACACACACACACACACACAAATCCCAAAGGCAATCAAACAAGCAAGCACAACAAGCAGATATAGTTAGCTACATGTCCAGGTACAAGGCAGAATTCATTTGAGCTAGGTTCCTTTCCAGCATCTAATTAATTGCATGTACATAGATAAGTTATTGTCCTAAGCCTTCAGGGAAATAAGAGAAGGCAAGCCTTCTAATTCTCACCTAGGACCTAACTGGACTTGGATTGAGTGCCGAGGGAAGTGACACAAAGATTGCCACATGAATACCAAGAAGCCCTCTAAGATGAACATGCCTTTCTTGGGTTCTCACTCACTGGCCTGCAACACCTCTACTGTATCATTTGGGAGTCCACTATTAATGCAGTCCCTTATTTTCATGGTGTTTTGTTCTTTTTGGAGATTCCCCTGGGCTGGAAGCGTACTGGGTTTTCAGATACTCACATTAAAGAAGTTTACAATTGCATTTGCTGTGCTGAATTGTCACACCAGCTGGCAGAGATTAGAACCAGAAGCAGTGCTTTAACTTCCTGTGACATTTACAAGAATTGTAAAGCTGACTTTTGCTGGAAAATATATGTTTAATCTAAGCAGTGCTGATACACTGGAAAATTGGTCCCTACATTTTCACTTTACAAAATTAAACAGAATGTTGGAAAGAGATTTTGGCTCATATTTCTGAAAATGACTAATTGTATCATTTTAGAGCTATAATGGCCCTTTGGGGTCTTTGAACATTGGTTTTACTGATGAAGAAATGAGCTGAGAGGGAAGAAGCAGTATGCCTAAGGTTGCAATAGTTAAAATCACAGTTCAGGACCAACTTGGGCAGACATCTACTGCACTGGAGCGCAACAAGTCAGCCAGCCAGAAGGACAGATTTGTGCCTAACCCAATCTTCATCAGAGACGCTTCCTCATGCCTCTGATGGGAGCAGATGCAGAGGCCCAGGACCCAACACGGTGCTGAACTCAGGGAATCCTGTGAAAGAAGGAGAGGAGAGATTGGATTGCTGGGACCAAAGGAGTTGAGGACACCAGGAGAGCAAGCCCCACATTGTCAACTGACCAGCACTCTTAGGGGCTCACAGAGACTGAAGTCACAGACGCAGAACCTGCAGGGTCCCCCAAATATGTCTTGTGGTTGTCTGACTTGGAAGTTCTTGCAGAACTTACACAGACTGGAGTGGGATGTTCTCTGACCCTTTTACCTGCTCTTGGGACCCTTTTCCTCCTGCTGGGTTGCCTAGTCCATCCTTGATGAAGGGATTAGTGCCTGACCTTGTTGGCTTTGTTCCATCTTGTGCCCTGTTTAAGCAGTAACCCTGGTAGGACTGCTGTTTTCTGGGAAGAAGCAGGAGTGGGTGGGTGAGGGTGGGAGTAGATGTGGGGGAGAGGGAAGATGGGGGAGCTGGGAGGAGTGGAGGAGGAGGAGGAGGAGGAGGGGTATTGGGATGCATTGTATGAGAGAAGAAAAATAAATAAAAAAATAATAAAAAAGCACAGTTGAGGTTTTCCAGTTTCCAACTGGTGCTCTTCCCATTATAGAAAGAAGCGAAGGGGCAAAGTCAAACACTTCTTAACCTTTAATGTTATGTCTTTCTTTTAACAGGTAGTATTCTTAAGTAACAAAAATACTCTAAGTGATCAAAAGAAGTATCCCTAAGAGACGAGGAGATTCAGATTCTATAATAGGCAGGGGATATTGGCCAAATTCTAATGATGAAAGCGACAAGGAGAGTGTGGAGGAGAGACGTGACACTGGACTGCACTGGGCTGTACCCTAGAACTAAGGGGATATGCAATGCCACTAACAATAGATTGAGTAGAAACAGGGAAGGAGAATTGGTCCTGGAGCCAGAAAAGTATGAGGCAGAGGAAACGAAAGGGTCTCAAGTGTGAAGTCCAGAAAAGCAACAAAAAAAAAGCAAATTTCACTTCCCTGACTATTTCCCACCCATCTGATGACTCTCTATGGAATTCCTAGCTCCTTCATGGCATTGGCTGCTCTTTAGGACTATTGTGCTCATTTACTTATTTCAGCTTTAATTCTCTCTGCCACGTGCTTCCACATATACACATATTCCTTAAGAAACGCAGGGCCAGGGAGTGAGCATGTCTACCTCAGAACATGTGAAGTGCTCGATACGTATACATTAGGTGAACAAATCTGAGAAAGAAATAAGAAGTTAGACAGGGTGGATCAGATCTGTGAGAAAAGGATATTAAAGGCTAAATTCAAGGATTAGTTTGTACTGTTCTGACATCTAGTGAGAGAGAATAAGATAGTGTGTCTCTATCTTTTTTCAATCAATCACTGTTTCTAATTGATTCAAGGCAAAGGAAATAGGAACCCAGAGAATTTTTATTCATGTTAATATTAGAATGTCTGTGGCATGTGATATCTGAAGAGCGTGGTCATATGAAGTATGGGCAAGAGCTCTGGGGTACCCAGGTTATCCTAAGCTGTCATAGTTCAATTAGGGACCAGACCTTTCGCTATGAAAAGGGCCATGAAGTAGACTTTGACATGGAGAACTGGAACAACAATAACAACAACAAGACCCGGAATTAAGACCTGCAAACCCTTAGCCATGCCAGAGCTCTAAATGGAAGCATGAGGTACAACCTTAAGACAAGGATCTCAATCTATTTGGGAGTTAAGCTGGCCTTCATGTAACCCATAAGACAGGAAGTGCCCTGGACTGGTGAGTGAGGCCATCCTTCCAAGAAAAGAGATAGTTCTCTGCTAACAATATCCGCTCTGAGATCATAGTTTCCGTGGGAAGAGTTCATTTATAGCCTGGTCTCCTAATGACAGCACACACATTAACCAAGATTTGTCTATCCCCTTGCTCTAATTAAATTTTAGGGTTAGACAATCATTCATCTGGCCTGAAACACTTGGAAGGTAAAACCCCAAAGCAACTCAATGTTTACTAAATTTAAAGGAAGCTATCAATTTGTAATTTGAATTTATGCACATCCTTTCCCCATTTTGGAGCCATCTTATTTCCCTAAGTTTCTCTGGTCATTAAGAGTGTCAGCAAAGTCATAGTCTAGATGTACCTGCAATATATATATATACATATATATATATATGTATATATATATATATATATCAGGCATCTACATCTAAGGCCAGAGACTTTAAAGGTCCAGCATTCATAGCCTGCCACAGAGATCTTGGCATATTCGGTAAACATTCACAGAATGAGTGAAAAAAGTCTTTAGACTCCTTGGAAGAACTATTTGCAGCTTGTCATGGTAGTTCATACCTACACTCCCAACTCAGGAGACAGAGCCACAAGGATTGCTGCAAGTTCTGGATTGGCTTGGGGCTACGTAAGTGGGTCTTCCAGACCAGCCTGGGCTATGATTTGAGACCTCATCTCACAAAAATTATTTTCACAAACAAATCTCAGAAACCCATGGACCAGCCTATGGGTATGCCTATGCACACAAGCACTCTCAACATCCCCATATGCTCATTCTTCCCCTTGACATGTGCATTTCTATAACAAAACACTGAAATAATAACCGTTTGTTTCCCAGGAAAGATGATTTTAATTAACATTCCTTCCAAACATGCCAATCATCCAGCACCTTAAAAATTAATTTCGTTTATATCGGGAAAGCTGTTCCCTTTTCCCTAACAAGCACACAACTTTTAAAGACCCAATTACCATTAGCATCTTCAGATTGAAAAGCAGAGATTCAGTTTGCCCAAGCATGCTTCCCCTGAAAGCCTGGTTGGCATCACTTTGCTAACTTAGACCTCTGTTACTTCTGCATAGGCTAATATCTGACCCCTGCTCCTTGTTTTCAATTCTTCATACTTCTGAAACTCACATCTGCTTTCCAAGGGCATGACAAAAGCCAGACTACACTTTCAGCCTCCTAGGATATCCTGCCCTGGAGATTCTCAGCAGGCATTTGGAAATTGGAGTTAGCCCAGAGCTCCAGAGTGAATTAAGGATTGGTGAGGTCAGTTTGGGAATCATTAGTGTAGGGGTTAAAGGTGAAACTATGTGAAGAGATGAAATTACCCAGGGAGCCAACATAGCAAGAGAGGAGACGCAGATCGATGACAGGAACTTAGGGGTTGCTCCATTTAAAGGGATGAAGAGGGAGCACATGAGTGCATTTGCATGTCAATAGTGAATGGTTATGGGTATGTACTAATGTATGGGGTGTGTGTGTGTGTGTGTGTGTGTGTGTGTGTGTGTGTGTGTGTTGTACCTGAGATCTCAACAAAGAAAACCTAATGAATACTGTGAACACATCAAGATAAATGGTGAACACTTTTAAGCAAACGAAGATACGTTTAGGTGCCAGAATCTTCAGATGTCCAGAAGACTGAAGTCAAGAAGCATCAGATTCTGACAAACAGTGGTCACAGATACGTTTTGGGGAAACAGTCTTTATAGTGTGGTTCCTGTAGACTGAGTGTGATCAGCCACACGCAGATGTATGCAAGACACACAGGTGAGGATCCCAAAGAAACAGAAGATTAAACATTAATGTAGTGTGTGTGTGTGTGTGTGTGTGTGTGTGTGTGTGTGTGTGTGTACCAGAGATCTCAACAAAGAAAACCTAGTGAATATTGCAAACACACCAAGATAAAAGGTGAACACTTTTAAGCAAAAGAAGATGTAAAGAATAAGATTGGTACTGGGTGTTCCAGACAATGAAGGTAATGAGGTCAATAACCACTGTTACATATTGCTGGGATCAATGTGTAGTATTCCTGTGCATGACTTCCCTTTCATCCCCATAATAGCTCTAAAGAGTCGCTACATCTTGCATTTGAGAAATCGAGCCAGCAAAGGTTAAATAAATTACCCAAAGTCACATAGGTAGAACATGGTAGTGCTAGATTGTTGTAGGACTTGAAGTCTATTTGAAGTTGAAAGGCCCTGCTGTCAGCCACTGAAGTTAACACCCACACACTCATGTTAGTTAGATAGCTATGCTTGAGGAGAAGGGAGCTGATACTGATGAAGTGTCTCTTAGTCTCTATCAGGTTCTTAGCATGAAGTATCTCCTTTCACACATATGTCATCAACTTTCAGGCTATATTTAGGTGAACTTTATGAAGACATATTTGAATAATTGTATTTTGAGTTCTTAAAAAAACCTTGAATCTCTATGACTGTATAACAACCTGTTATCATTCAAAGGCACTTGCTACAACAGTTTCCATATTCAAAAAAATTCTATTTTGAGTTAAAAAAAAAAAAAACCTCAAATCTACGTGACTGTAAAACAATTTGTTATCGTTCAAATGTACTTGCTACAAGAGTTTCCAATGGTTTGAACTGTTTTTAAAGTGTGGCATCATTGATTAGGTGGTGGTTTTTAAGATTCCAATGAGCAATAATCAAAGGCATCAGATAACTGAGGGAAATTTGGCAGCATGCTCTGAAAAAGCCTCTTCTAGCCTTGAACCCCAGCAGTTCTTGCATGCACACCTGGTGGCGATAAAGACCAGGGACTGGGAGGAGAATGGAAATGCAGCAGCAGATCTGGTTGGCACGTCAGCACCCTTGTAATCCTTAAAATAGTATAAAAATAAACCCATGGCTGGTCAACACATCGATTGATAGCTTGGAAACTCTCCATGAAAGGATACACTGGAAATCCAACCGGATAATTTGCCTATGACCCAACAAAGATCTCCCAAGATCCAATTGGGTTATCAGGGAAAACGAGAGACAGAATGTGAGAGAATGAGTGACAAAAAGCAGAGCAATTAATGTTTTGCTGTCTGTAGAAAACCAAATGAGGTTCTGGTCTAAAGCAATTAGTATCACTGCTAATTGTGCATGTGTGTAGCAGTAATACTAGTCATTTGGGATGGCTTGCACTGATTGTTCCCTTCTTCCTCTGGATTACAAAAATCCATTCAGACAGCTAAATAATAGCGAGTACTTAGGCAAATTGTTAATTAGGAGGCAGAGATAATCATAATCTTGTACATTTATGAAACTGCATATACAATGAGGACTACCCAACGAATTGTTGCTTTATTATTTTACCAGCGGGTGAAAAATATGCTAGCCGTGCAAACAGTTCTCGTATATCATTCATTCAGTCCACCAGGATTCAAAAATGGCCCCATTGATATTTACCAGAGCCGTTTCTTTCCCATCTCACCACCTGCACTCCTCTTTTCTTTCTCCCTAAGACCGTCTATCAGGTTACTCTGACAGTGTCTGGTCCAACTGATCAGCACCATAATAAAAAACAAGAATATGTCAGAATGGTGCTGCCTTGTAACTTTTAAAGGAGAAAGGAAACTAAAATAAAAAACGATCAACACTTCTGTAAAAGCAATTATAAAGAAAATAATCCCTATCTTACTGACTGTTCTCCTAATAATCACCCACCCAAGTTTATTCACACACGAGTGAATAAAAGCTCACAGTGGAAATGGGACTTGTTTGAAGTCACTGCTCTAGACAGTAGCAACATGTACTATTCTAGCCATGAAGACACGTATCCAATGCTTGATCTTTAAAATACCCCCCCCATAGTAATGCGTGATGAAGTGTTGATGTCTGTCTACGGCTTTTATCTCAATGAACTACAAACTGACCATGACATTAAACAATGACTTTTACTCCTCTCACTTGTCAGATCCACAAGATCCTAAGGTGAATATGGAATCTCAGCTCCTGAAACCTAAACTGGGTATCTTAAAGAGGGCCCATCTAATCTATGTTTACAGGAGCCTACCCTAGTGGAGGAATGCCAAACTCATCATCTTTCCAGTCTCTGATTTATTCAGCCAGGGAAAGATATAGGTAGGTAGAAAGAGAAAACAGAAGCACTGGTAAATATTTCTGGAGGCAAAAATCCTACAATAAGCCAAATACAAAACTGATGAACATCGTTACTTTAGAAGAAAACATGCCAAGCAAATAGAACATGCCATCAAAAAAAAAAAAAAAGGCTTATCATTCTCATTAGCCTCTTCAGCAGGGTAACAATATGTTACAACCCATGGCAACAGGTGCGTGCTTTCCAGTAGCATCTTCAGTGTTCCCTTTTCCTCACAGAAAGTCATTTTGCTGTGTTTATTTCGATTTGTTCTTCAGGAGAGCTCACATGATAAAGGCCTACTGTCCATGGGGTTACTTTACCTTGTAATTCCACATATTTGCACACTTAGAAAAAAAGGCATTGTCAAACAATTGATTTCCGGTTAAGGGAATGGTGATCCAAATGTTCTGCAAACCACCACCCACCCTAGGAACAGGCAAGCATGCCTGAAGCACTGTAAAAGCTTTGCCGATGGTGGGGATCCTCTTACCCACATACTCTGCTGTGTCTGTCATCCAGTTTCAGCTCACTCTCTGGAATGGGGCAAGTGAAACCTTCATCCCACTTCCGAATGAGATCTGCCATTAGACCTGGGACTACTCACAACAAGCTAAGTATCTATGACAAAAATTAACTATTTCTTTCTTCAATTAAGCTGGCAGACTATTGCAGAGTCTATTTTCTAGCTTTCACAGGCTCAGTTAAACTAAAAATACATTGTAACTTACCTTGTTGCATCTAGAATCTGAAAAATCCTCCACCTGTTAAAGGAACAGTAAAACCAGTCGATAGCAAGAGCTTGCCAAGAGAAGAGTTAAAATAATAAAAGTTTCCATTTCCCTTGGATAGGATATTTTTCCAGTTTCTCAGACCGTAAGGAAATAATTCATGTGTAGCTTTCCCATTTTGCCCCCCATTAGCTCATCTCCAGCAATGGGGACATTCCAAACCACAAGGCTAAAAGGAGCAGGGCAGCATTGAGAACCAAGCCCCGGATGGCTGTGGGCTGGAAATGATGGATCTACCACTCATTCTCACTCCATTCTCTTTCTCAAGGGGCAGTGGTGAACCATGCAAAGACAAAAGCTAAGAAACCCAAACCCAGGCCAAGCCCAACCCTGTATCATGGGTGAAATGGAAACGCCCCATTGAGGGGGAGATTTTTCACATCACTGGGCCTGTGTGAACATAAATGTGAGAGATAAAAAGAAGGTTTAGACTTTGCTTATACTCTTGAACAAGATGAAAATTCAAAGCATGCATGTGCAGGCACACACAACACACACACACACACACACACACACACACACTGATAAGTAACTCATTTCTGTAGTGACTGCCACCCAAAGACAAGAAATTCAAAGTAAAGTAAACAATATCTCTTCCTTTTATAAAACTTTTAGATCTTCCTCATAATAATCTTAGGAGTCACAAAACATTAACTCTATGATGTGAACTTCTTTTATTCTTTTCTCTCTATATATATCTCTTTCTCTCTCTCGGGTGTGAGTGTGTGCGTGTGTACGTGTGTGTGTGTGAGTGTGTGTGAGTGTATGTGTTGGCACGCACATGTGTATCAAGGTCAGAGGACAATTTGCAAGAGTTGAACCTTTCCTCCTCCCATGTAGGCTCAGGGGATGAAAGTCAGGTTGTTAGTCTGGATCACAAGTTCCTTTATCACTGAGCCATCTTCCGTGTGTGAACTTATGAGCAGCATCTCCGAAGTTGTGCCCAGTTCAATTTGAGATTCAGTTAGCTTTCTGATTCTAATTACACCATAACAAGGGACATTGCAATTTTGTACACTTTTTGCGCACAATAAAATGCTTATGAGTGCCCGTGAGTTGTTATGGAAGAAATGGCTCTTTATATCGAAAATATGTACAGGCTTCTGTGGTGAGTTAAGAATATCTTTTAATAGCATAGCCGGTAGCAGAGCCTTGATTGCATCGTCGCTTAGGAAACAGTATTCAACTTTTTAGAAATCCTGAGTCCTTGGCGTGGTTATACCTCACTTCCCTGCTTCTCAGTTGGTAAGACTCCCGGGGAAACAAGTGTTATAAGGGACAAACATGACATGCCTGGCGAGTTCTGACACTAAATCTTTTAAACAAGATATACCCATGAATTAACTTGCTATTCAATGCCCAACATATTTATTCTCTCCCACTCCAGCCACAAGAAAGAAAAACATATGAAGTACACTAATCTGTCCCGTGTTAAAACCTCCTTATACACTGAAGACAGCCTAGAAGCCCTTTGACCACACTTGGCCTGGTGAACAAAAGAAAATACAGCTTTGGATGGAAATACAAACAAACGCAAACCTGTAACAGAAACAGCAATAAGAAAACACTTTTGAGATGAAAACATGAAACCATGTGTTGATTTTTTTTTAGTTCCAGTAAATTCCAAAGTAAACTATACAGTAGTTTCTAAAACCGGAATTTTTATTATCCTATCCTAATGGAAATCCCCAAATGATGTAAACATTTCCATTGAATTATTGATTTGTATCCTGGCTGGGTTAAATTTAACTTCAATCAGGGAGCTATGATCTCTTGAGAGTATCACTTTTTATTTCTGGGCAAACTTTCCTTCCGCTTGTTAACATTTTCCCAGTTACTGTGCTGAGAAGATTTTTAAAGAGTTCATCGCCTTACCTGGGTGTCCAGATGGCCAGAGGTGACGCATTCAATGATGACCCGTGAAGATGTTACAGGTGCATCAATCAAAAGGGTGGACAGTCATTGCAGGTGATCAAAGGCAACGGAGGAAAGGTTAAAGAGAGAGAGAGAGAGAGAGAGAGAGAGAGAGAGAGAGAGAGAGAGGGAGAGAGAGATGCATACTGATTAGAAGAAAAAGAATTAACTTAAAAACTTATTTTATACAAATGTACACACACTTTCCCTTTGGAATGGTTCTCAGATGGAACCCTTTAAAAAGATCCTTTAATCATGAAGAGTCATTCAACCTATATTTATTATCCATGATGTGTCAGGAATTGCTATAGGATACAACAGTGGATACAATGAAAAAATCAAACAAACAAACAAACAAAATCCTTCCTTTCTGCAGAATCTGCAGTCTCATGGGTTATTCTGTGGGCCATCTGTTTGAAATAAGAATTCTCCAGAAATATACCATATGTGAAATCATTTCTCTTGGCTTCAGTTACGCTTTTCTTTCTGTATGGAGAACATACCCGGTGGTACCGCAGTCAACATTTGTAGTAGAAGGAACTGCTTTCTGATTAGAATGAACACTATAAATTGATGGTTCTCTCCCCTTGAAAGCCCTACCCAAAGGCCGTCTTTCAGAGTTCTTTCCAGCTGGTCCATAAGCCTTCAAGTATTTGCACTTCGAAAGGCTGTGAAAACTGGAAATCTCTCAATAGCGCTGTCAATAATAGTTCACTTCCATTTCTTAATAGAGCTTTTCTCATTGGCTGTTATTGTTTTCTCTAAGAGGTGGCCCAGGTGACATGCTAAGATTAGATCCCTTAGCACTCAGCAAGCCCCATCCTGGGAAAACAACAGTCCCACAGAGACAAAGGAGTCCTAGTTATTAGGCCTATGACCTGGATGCTAAGATCAAGAAGATGGGATCAACTTTCAAAAGGCAGCAGCTACCTAAGAATGTCAAGTTAGCAGGGAAAGCAAAAGACAGAAATGAAGGCAATGCACATATTCACTGGGAAAATGGGAATGAGGGAGTACTTGAGATTTTGAAATTCTAAAGAGGAATTCGTTTTTTTTCTTCTCAACTATTTCATACATGTATATAAGGTGCTTTTTATTAGATTCCCCCACCCCCGATTGCTCTCTTTTATCACCCTCCCTCTCCTGTTGAGCCCCTCCTTTTCACACTTATGGCCACTTTTACTCTCACTCCATTTGCTGTGACCCACTGAGTTTAATTAAGGGAGATTGCATGAGCACGGATGATGGGGGCTATTTCACTGGAGTCTGGGCAACTTTGAAGTGCCTATACCACCAAGGAAAAAGACTCCAGAGGGGGATTCATCTTCACCAGGGATCTCAAAATGTAGCATCTACCTCTGGTATTTACATCATTAGGGTTGGTTCTTAGGACCTCAGAAATAAAAAGAAATCCACTTTGATATTAAGATCCAAATCAAGACCCTAAGAAAAAAAAAACAAAATAGAATAAAAAAGGTAGGAGCTCTTGCCTAGGAATTGGGATCCCTGGTTTCTAGTCCCAGTTTTTCCAGTGACTCATTTGATCTTGGGCATCGATTTTCTCCACTGTCTTTCTCGAGAAGATTCAAGAGATGAAGTAGTTTAACAAGCTGGTTTCTAAAGCACCCCATTTCCAAGCCTAATATAGTTTTTCTATTTAAATATACACAGTGGGTGGTTCTTTATGATGGAAAATTGACATTAAAATTTGAAAAACATCAAAAATCAACAACTCATTGACCAATAGTTCCCACTCTGATTTTTCTTTCTCCTGATACATATTGTTTATCTGCCCAGACCCTGGGATGGGGCGAGCAGAGACTTCTATAGCCACACATTCAAAAAATAAAAAAAGGAATACACAGAAATGGTGACGGGTACTTAAGGCTCTTTCTACAGCATCTGGTCTGATTGCAAATATGTGGGAAGCAACTGTCTGCCGTGGCTCCAGAGCTTCTAAGCAAATGGTTTCCAAGCAAGTGGTCCATTTGTTCTGTCTCCGTCTCTCTCTGTGTCTCTGTGCCTGTCTCTCTGGTTCTGCATCTCTCCTTCACTCCCTCCCTCTTGCTCCCCACAACAAGTACTGTTGTGCCTTTGACTTCAGACTTCTTCCCTTAGGAGGCTGGCTTCTCACCCTCACCCTGCTCTGACCTAGTAAATTGTCAGATGACTAACCCACTACATTTCTTTTTCCATTTCAAGATACATTCTTTATTTAGTTTCCGAGGGTCAAATATAGTCTTAAGCTAATGGGAAACAAACAATAATCAATGATGATGAAACCTTCTCACATTTGCCAATCAGTTCCCTCTAACTGGAAAAAAAAGATGCGATGTCTACAGATGGGAGAGCCAGAAAGAAGGGCTTAGATTGGGTGTCTGTCCTATTAGGACTCATTTTTCCCTATGAGTCTTTACACTGTTGGTCTTAGCAGAAGTTTGAGGTCATGAAATAAGCCCAGGAGCCACACAGATTAGGTTCCAGTACGCTATCATAATGGTATTCTATATGCATACAAATATATTGATATGGGTGATGCTCACTTAGAAGAGAACTCAGTCCAGCCAGAGCAGAAACCTGGTGCCGTCTGGGAGCAGCTCAACGAGTTTGAGTATAGTCAGTTAATTCTCAAGTTAACTTGTAATGATTAGATGAGATTATACAGAGAAACCCTGTAGCAGAGGACAGGAATCAGAGCCGACATGCCATAAAGTATCTTAATTTACATTTATTTACTTACGTTTATCCAGGAGGAAGACCAGATAAGAGAATAGTCCAAAATGATAGTGACTGTGGCTGGCCATAGAAATAATTCCCAGGACACTGTCGCTGCACCACCTTTCTCTGGGCACAGAACCAAGTTGTCAAAACCAGTACTCAAAAATACCTGTCTGTCAATGGCCACATTGAAACCAACCACATTTACTAGTACAGTGAAGGGAAGTGCCCTAACGTTTGTGTGCTACTGTTTGACCACTCTGCATTTTTACTCAGTCTATGCCGAGTGAAATAACGCATACTACATAAGACAGGGTACCTCATGGCTATCCAGAGAAGGCTGCAATCCAGATCATCTTTCCTAAGGTGTATTCTTTGAGTATCTGTTTTAATTCCTCAAAGCCTAGCCTTTGACACAACTGTGAAGTCCTCTGAGTCTGTTTTGATTGTCTTTTTCACAATACCCCCCTTTCTCTAAGACACTCAAGTTGGTTTCCAAACTCACCCTTGTGTCTTTCTATTTTCTGCCGGCCAACAAGGATTTCAATCTAGTGTTTGTATTTCAGCAAGTCATAGGAATACAGAACCTTTTAGAACCATAGTGATTACTGTTCATTGACTTTACCTCCAACCTTCTGACAATTAGGAAAGGGTTTTTTCTTTTAATATAGCCACTAATAACACAAGATGTAACACAGATCTATTATACTGATGTGTTTCATTTATAGCTTCTGGTTGCTTATTCCCTAGAGTCAATGAAGGTAGGGTGAAGCAAATAGTACATAGTATAAAAGAACAGAAAGAAGCTGGGACTAGCCCTCAAAAGTCAAGGTCTTCATCTCAGATCTGCCATTATCTGGCTCAAAATGTTGGCAAGACCACACCTAATCAGGGAAGACGGTTGACTAGGTGCCTTTCTCAAGTTCTCTATTCACTCTAATATTCTAAGACTTTGTGATAAACTTGGCTTAATCGGGTACATTCCCATGAACTATACAGCCTAAATCACATCACCAGAGACCTAGACAAAATCATTCCTGAATTTCTCTAAGAGACCCTCAGGCCAAAGGCTGGGTACACGTGTTGATCCTCAGTAGCCTACTCTTCCTATCAGATCCTCAGATGGCACACTGGCTCCCCAGACATCTGTGCATGGCCATACCTGAGAATTTCTATAGTACTTGGTGCACAAGCTAGGGGCTGACTAACTTGGGCATACTAAGCCAATTTAAGGGACTCCGATGATAACTTAGTGTGTTATATCTCTGAGGTTATATTTGTTGTGAGCCATACACCTAAAGTGACTAATATGGACACATCAGCTCTATGGGGGTTGCAAGTCCTTTCATTACCACCTCTAATGATAGCACGGAGTCAGCACCTATCCCAAGATGCCTACCACATCATGTCTGAGTCAGAACACAAGTGGCTGCTATAAACAAGTGAGACGGAAAGATGTTTCAGCATTAGCCATTCACCTTTGACATTTTAGATCTGAGTCCCCCACCCACTTGTTCTTCCCCACATTAACTGCACTAAGTCTAGTTTCAGTCTCTATGGATCTGTCCGTGGAATAAGGGTGTGTAAAGTGGCACTCTGAAGACTGGCTGACATCTTTTAGGGACTATTGGAGTTACTCAGCTTTTCCCTGATGCTGACATCCTGCCTGGGACAGGGACTCACCATAGAGTACAGCAGTGGCAGAACCAAGCAAGCCAAGCACCCATCTTGATAGTATGTCACTCACACTGTGTCTACTAGAGTCTACTTAGAGGTAGCAAGCAAGCAAGCAAGCAAGCAAGCAAGCAAGCAAGCAAGCAAGCATCTTCTCCCAGACACAATTATAGCATGCTTCAGAACAACTAAAGAGCAAGGACTGCAAAAACAACTCTAAAAGACGCCAAAGATGTTTCATTTTTCTTTTTAGTGGCTGTTAATTCATGAACACATTTTTATGCTTCTTTTTAATTTCTCACTCACAGTTTGTTTTCTGCGTAACTGTATGCTGACAACTTCATTCATTATCAGCCAATGATTCTTCTATTCTTTTCATTTGAGGATTAATGCCAGATACCTGGGCCCTTTATTCCTGAAGCACAATCACATTTTGGAAACAAAGTGGATCTGATGAGAGACCTTGCTGCACAGCCCATTCCAAATAAGAATGTTCTTTGCTGGCAAATCAGTCAGTTCTCAGTTGCAGATGCCTGCTCTCAGTTGTTTGTTGTCTGCATTCCTGGCAGAATCCCCCTCCTCTCTCCTCCCCCACTCCCACCCTCACAGGCCAGAAGTTAGTAAAATTCTTCCATTTTGGCATCATAAGAGTGCCCTCTAGTGATGATCCAATTAAGAACCAAGAGACCAAGAAATTCTCAGGTTTGGGTGGGAAATGGGTTTGTTCCTAACTTGCCCTCGGCCATCTGAAGGCATTTCTGCACACGTACTTATCGATTCAGTCTTTCCCAAAGCAGCAAAATGGGTGTTTTGTAATGGGGTAAACAAAGCAAAACAAAATAGAGGGCCACAAACCTTAGAAACCCTGACTTCCTGACTCCTGAGGAGTATTAGCTTTCATGATGCAGGACCCCCGTGGGAGTTATAAAATAACAATGCAGACACGAGCTGACTCATCAGTTGAAATTAGGAACTGTTTTCACACATGCCTTAGCGCTCCCCATATGCAAACGTCTGTACTTGTATGATGGGACCTAGTAGTATGCGACTTCAATTTGGTCACATGTATACTTTTTCAGCAGAAAGGGAGGAACCAAGAGTCCCTTAGAACTTTCCCTGAGTGTAACAGACTTGTCACCTGCTGTAAGAAAGACTGGAAAAATGTCATTTGCAATATGTCATATAATATAAAATTCATATTAAGTAAGCCACTTGGGGTTATTCCCTCCCATTTGACTTCCAAGTTTAAGAATTTAGGGTCTAGAAGAGCCACAATGCATGCTACTTCAACACTGGTTCAAATCAGCAGGAAGGTTTCCACTGTATGCTTTACAGTCAACCATGCAAGGCACTGTAAGCTTATTGTATCCCTGATATTTTATGTTGACACAGACAAAAAAGTGTGGCAACTTGCTAGCATGAAGTATAACTGCTTCATTTATATGTTAACATGTTTAACCACGGGAACTGTAAAAGATCCCTAAACATAATGATTTGGCCAGTGATGAAGTAAGGATTGAGAACATTCCCAAGAAATGTTTAGTGAAGTCACTAACAGGATCAGACTCATGGGATGGTGCACTCTGCATTCTAGATATGCGACACTCCTCCCCAGCAGGGGGCTTAGGGCTCTGAAGTCAAATCATGGTGAGAATAATGGACTTGATTGGAAACTTCATTCAAGCTGGTCCAAAATGAAGAGTTAATAGTGAGCTAAAGTTTAGTGAGCAAGGTGGCAGGGTTCCTGCAGCTGTGTTTGGACCACAGCTCATCTTGCTTGGTTACTTCAACAAAACCGGAACCACTTTGTGAGCTTCAGAACTTCATAACAGAAGGCACAAACTAAGTGATCCATAAAATATCTGCTCAATTTAATACATCCAACAGTCTTAATGGGGAAGGAAGGAAGGAAGAAAGGGAGGGAGGGAGGGAGGAAGGAAGGAAGGAAGGAGGGAAGGAAGGAAGGAAGGAAGGAAGGAAGGAAGGAAGGAAGGAAGGAAGGAAGGAAAGAAACCATAGTTTGGCATGGGGAAATGGCTCATGGAAAATATGCACTTGTTTAGCCAGCCTGACAAAATGAATTTGATCACCAGGTCCCACTGAGGAAGAAGAAAATCAATTCTCTTAAGCTTTCCTCTGACTTTGGCATGCACATGCATGTGCACACAAACACAAACAAACAAATGATAAATAAGTAAAGCCATTAAAATGAAAATTCAAAAAGAAAAGAAGAGCACAGCTCAGAAGGACTAGCATAGGAAGTGGTAGAGTCTGCATTCAAATCCAGAATCGGAGGATGCCTGTCCCCAAACTCATTAGCCACTAAGTTGTTCTAACTGAAATTGATTTTTACCTTCACTGCAAAGCTGTTATGGTACACACCATTCTCATTTCACAGGGAAGATAGATGTGCCTCAGAATACAACTTACTCAAGGTCATATTGCTAATAAGTGAAGCCATTAGGACAGAAATATTCAGTCTTCCAGCCCCGAATATTATTCCTTTCACATTAGACTCTGTGCTTGCCTCAACTTGGCCCTGATATTGAAAGGGTCACTGTATATAATCATGTTAGACATAACACACTTCCACTGATAGCCGGGGACAGCACACTCCAAAGTGCTTCCATGTATGCCTCTCTTCAAGGCTCTCAAGGGGACTATTTTCATTTTGAATTCCAGGATAGAGTGCAAACCACTTGAACACAAGGGGGCTAAAGGAGAACTTGGCGTAAATCTTCCCCAGAGCTGTGCTCTGCCTTAGACATAAATCAAGTGGTCGTGGGTGGGCCAGGCACCTTCAGGGAAAGGAGGAAACCCGCAGCCAGGTCTCTCCGGAACGGTGAGGAGCAGAGCTGCCTCCTTTTTGTTCTATTGTTCCTATATTGTCATCAATACAAACATATGATTATAGTGGAGAGATGGAATCCAGAAATCGAGAACAAGGATACCAAAGTACAGGGGGAAGGGGCTGGAAAAAGAGTATGTGCCTTATTCTAAAAATGTCCGAGTGATTACTGTGGTAAGAGGCTAAGTTGATGCCTTGGAAAATAATGGGCGTTGGTCCCAAATGGCAGAGTCCATCATCAAGCATGGCGAACAGGGCCATGCACAACCTCACCTCCACTTAGCTTTTTCTTTCTTTCTTTTTTGCATTAGCTATTTAATATATTTCCAATAACACAAACACTTAATTTGCCAATTTGTCTTCTTTTTTTTAAATTTTAATTTATTTTTTTTCTTCTCTTATATAATACATTCTGACTGCAGCCTCACCTCCCTCCCCTTCTCCCAGATTCCCCCATTTCCCCTCTCCCCCAGATCCACCTCATCACCACCCCTGCTTTCCCTCAAAAAAGAGCAGGCCTTCCAGAGTTAACAGGGCATAACAAGATGGAACAAGGCTGGGCACTAATCCCTGCATCAAGGCTGGACAAGGCCACCCAGAAGGAGGGAAAGGGTTCCCCAGGGCAGGTAAAAGGGTCAGAGACACCCTGCTCCAACATTTAGGAGTTCTACAAGAACACCAATTCACACAACCTTAACATATATGTAGGGATCCTAGCATAGACCCATGCAAGCTCCGCGTCTGCTTTTCAGTCTCTGTGAGCCCCTGTGAGTCCTGGTCAGTTGACTCGGTGGGGCATGTTCTCTTGTTGTACTCAACTCCTCTGGTCTATGCAATCCATTCTCCCCCTCTTCTGTGGGGTTCCCTCAAGCCCTGTTCAGCGCTTGGCCATGGGCCTCTGCATATGCTCCCATCAGCCGCTGGAGGAAGCCTCTTTGATGGTGACTGGGCGAGGCTCTGGTCTATGAGCACAGCAGAATATCATTAGGAATTGTCTCCAGGCTATCTGGTCTCCAGTTACTGGCCAGCCCTGCAGTGTCAGGCATGGGCTCCCTCCATTGACGTGAGGTTATTGAAACAGAAAGGTATCCTTAAAAGACCATCAAACCCAAATCTTCATTTCTAGATGAAAAGAGATTTAAAAAGAGGGTCACAGAGTTCAGCACGACCCCAAAACCATGTCCTAGCTCTTATGAGTTTTAGTTTAGGAGTTTAAAAGCACCACTATTTCTCTTAAAAAGACAAAACAACAAACAAACAATCAAACAGTAATTCCTGCAAGAGGGAGGAATGGGAGCAAAAGAGCCAGGGGAAATCTGGTAGCCGAGGTTGTAGAATGAAAAACAGGCTTTCTCTTACAACAATGGCGTTAAGACACTCTTTCCAATCTTCTTGCTCAGGTCAGGAAACCGAGCCTTGAAGAGATGAAGCACCTTGCCCATTGTCACACAGCAAACACACAGAGAAGGGAGCCTCCAGGCTGCTTGTATCCCAAAGGCTGTGGGCTTTTCATACAAGCAGTGCGGAACTACTTCATTTCTCTTTAGCTATATTCTAGTACAAAACAGGTGCCTCCATGTTGAATTTTTCTATGTTCAAATTTGCAGTTATTGTAATGAAACTGAAGGCTACATCTCCTCTGCAAGCCTAGATCCAACAAAGCCGTGGGTGGTGCCTTGCTTCCAGCCTGCCCTTGTTCTCTGGGGTCCAGAGAACAGCCTGTCAAGTAAAGTGCCTTGTAATCCCTCCCCATGAGATCTGGTATGCCGCCTCAGGCTTCTAAGGCCACCTCTCTGTGACATAAGAGATACTGATCATGGTATCCAAGCTGGCAGCTAACTGGGACGATGATGCTGTGGGTGTGTCTTCGAACTAAGGAGAATTTGGTACTGCTTATCTGAAGTTGGATTTCCAACTTGCTAATTACAGAAGTGGCCCATCATTAGGCTTGCTCATTCTTCCTCATCAAAACGGGGAGTGCTCTGTGACTCACAGTCAAGGCAGAAATCACCAGGCAGCTGGTTTTGTGAAAATCAAATCCTGGTTTCCCACCGACATATACTGCAATCAATCTCTAGCTACCCAACTCTTGCCAGTTGCCCTTCACACTCTGGCTTTAAGCTACTCTGCCCCTAGACCCTCATCAGGCGGGTAATGGTCTGGAAATACACAAGAGCTGCTCCTGTAAAGGAGGTCCAATTTAAAGGGACCTTTCTCTAGAGAAGCTCTTCGTACCTGTACTTCACATTTTAGACTAGTGGTTCTCAACCTGTGGGTTTGCGACCCCTTTGGCATTGATTGAATGACCCTTTCACAAGGGTTGCCTAAGACCATCTGCCTATCAGGCATTTACATAATGGTTGAGAACAGTAGCAAAATCATAGTTATGAGGTAGCAACAAAAATAATTTTATGGTTGGGGGTCACCACAACATGAGGAACTGTATTAAAGGGTCAGAGCATCAGGAAGGTTGAGAACCACTGTTTTAGATGGTCATCTCTCCGAACTACAGGCATATCTCAAAATGTATACTCTATTCTTCTGATATATGTAAGTTTAACAGTTTTATTTCCCACACAATCCATCTATTTGAAGTGTACAATTTAGTGATTTTCACTGTACTCACAGAAATGGACAAGCTTCATCAAAAATATTTTATCAATCATTTCCAAAAAGAAACTTTTTTGACATTTTAGATCTAGCTATCCTATCCACTTGCTTTCCCAGGCCCTGACTGCCACACATGGAGGTCCAGTCTCTATGGATTTGCTTCTCTGGGACATTTTAAATAAAAACAATCAGATGGTGGTAGCTGGCCTATGTGACTGGCCTTTTCCACTTAGCATACTGTTTTCAGTTTCATCAGTGTTGGATATCATATCTGTTCCCCCTCCTCCCTTCCCATAACCAAAATGTTCCATTACACCCATATGCAAAATTTTTAATGAATAAAATGTATCTAAACAATTCCATCCTCACTCTCTAATCAAGTCCACAGATCTATCCTGAGTACACCCTGTGGTACAATTATTACTAGCAATATGATTATAGAGATGGACTAAGAAATACCACGGACACATTCATTCATTCGCTTATTCATTCAATCATTCACTCAACAAACACTCCATTGAATGTCTAATATGTACTAGGAATGTTTAGGCACATGGAATTTAAGACTGAGTTAGGCACAACCCATGCATTCTATGACTTCACAATGAAGCTGGGAGCATGGGAAATCATGCTAGTTCCACCAGACATAACTACTGAAAACACCTCTAAACCATTTTGTGTCCATTAGCCATTCACAGCTCAGATCTGAGCTCCACAGAATTTCCACAGAAATTCAAGAGAGAAAGCAGCAAGAGAGTACACAGTAGTCAGGAATTCAGTGTGATTTATACATGTTTTGCATTATTAAATTGAGGTGAATGCATACAATATAAGATGAACCATTTACAGTGTGGACTTCTGTGGAATTTAGAATAGTCACATGTTGTGAAAACACCACCTCTATCTAGTTTCAAAACATTTTCATCACCACACAGGAAACCTTTAAACAGTTTCTCATCTCCCTCTCCCCTCAGTTTCCGGCAACCACAAATATGTTTTCTGTCTACATGGATTTGCAAACTAAAGATCATTCACAAAAGTGAAATCATACAATGTGTCCTTTAAAAATCTGGCACATCTCACTACTCAGCACAGTGTTTTGGAGACAGGTTCATACTGTAGCGCGTATCAAAATTCCGATCTTGTTTACGGCTGAATGATATTTCGTTGAAATGGATACAACTTGGTTTATCAGTTCACCTACTTCTGAGTATTTGGGTTGTTTCTGTTTAGCACAGTCACAATTCTTGTCACTGTGGAGATTCATAAGCAAGTTGTTGTGTAGACGTGTGTTTCCCTTTTCTTTTACATACATACCTAAGAGTAGAACAGTGAGTCATATGGTGATAACATGTTTAACTTTTTGAGAAACCGACACACACTTCTACACAGCAGCTGCACCGTCTTCCACCCTCACCAGTACTGTATAAGATTTCAGTTTCTTCCAGGCTTTTAGCCTTATTTTAACTCTCCGAGAAGAGTTCCATTAAATTAGAGACACCCAATTAGCCCAAATGATTGGCTATAATGCTGGCCATTTGGATCTGGGCCTCTTAATTAATGCTCAGGCCAGCAGGGGAAACAAAGAAAACAAGAATGGGAGTGGGAGCCTCCCCCTCCTCCACAGCACGGGGAGAATCTCTTGTGTATGCTCACATACTAGAGGTTAGAGCTAGTAGGTCCACTCAGTTGTTTGAACCGTCCTCCGATCTGTGCCCGTGGGATTCACAACATCCAGTTCAGCAAAGGACCTAGACAGGAACATTCTCAGTGGTAAGGACCAAGGACAGAGAATCCCAGGTGAGTTTATAAAAGAAATGTCATGAAATCAATAATGACTATGGCAAGGAGGGAAAGAACAATGCTTCCTTCTCTGGCCCACGAGAAATTCAAAGTTTCAATGAGTTCTTCATGCTATTAGGTCATCCAACGGCATTTGACACTGGCTCCCATCCCTTGGAATAAAAGTCTGATGTGGATCTAGGAAATAAATAATAATGATGAATATCTAGCTCTCAAGATGACGGCGTGTGAGTATATCACTGAAACTTGCCCTTATGGCCTGTCTCTCTCCTTCAGTGATTAGACAGCTGGATGGCTGCTGAATCCATGGCTCCGGCAGTCTATATCACTCTGTGGGCAGCTCAGCCTCGTTCTGGGATGCCATTAAATCGTTCAAGCCATTCCATGCTATTTTCTAGCACTGAAACTGTCACTGCCGGGATGACATACCTCTCACTATCCAGGGAGGTTCGAGGCACAATCCCAAAGTCCTCCTTCAACATGTTAAGAGAACAGGAAAGGAAGCCTGGTGGTATAATCTTGATGGCCCTGATCAGTTTCAAAATCCTTGATTCTTCAATTACCGGAGATTTTGATGAGTGGGTCTGAAATTACACTAGAAGAGTATGTGTGTGCACATGGGTGTGTGTGTGTGTGTGTGTGTGTGTGTGAGAGAGAGAGAGAGAGAGAGAGAGAGAGAGAGACAGACAGACAGAGACAGAGAGAGAGACAGAGAGAGAGAAAGAGAGAGACAGAGAGAGAGAGAGACAGAGACAGACAGAGACAGAGAGAGAGAGAGGGAAAGAGAGATGGGGGATATATCTTAGATGTCATTCCTTGGGAGACATTCATTTTTACTTTTTGAAACAAGAGTTGTTGTTGCTGTTGTCATTGTTTTCTGAGACCAGGGGCTCACCGATCAGGCTAAGCTGGTAGGCCAGACAGCCCCTGGAATATGTCTATCTGGTCCCTGCCTCCAGTGTTGGGATACATGTCTGAGTAAGACTGGGTTCTTTAAATATGTTTCAACGGAAACAATATATATCACATCATATAGAAAAATAAGTTAATATGAAAATCCACGAATCTTTTATGAATCCAAATATCAGGCATTTGAAAAATGTAAAACACTACCTTTTGCTAATAATTTTTGCTTTTCAAATTGGTTAGTTTTTCAGATTAACCAGTCTCTGTGTTATTTGCAAAAACATTTACTATGTACACTACCCTCATTTTAAATGAATTAACAAATGTCTTCGAAATTTTCAGTTTTGAATCCCAATATAGTCAATATTAATTGTTATATCCCATATAAGCTAAAACAATTCAGTGTATTTAATAATTTGGGGGAAGATTAAAGGAGTCCTGAGGCTGAAAAACATGACAATTGCTGATAATAAACTATTTTCCTTTAAGTTGTTTCATAGCACTAACTGGACCCAAATTTGTAATCCTCCTGCCTATAGCTCTTGAGTGCTGCCGATTATAGGTATGCAAAATAGTGCCCAGAAGTAGAACATAATTTGAATGGGAGTTGTGTCCTGAACCCCTGAGACTGAGTGTTGAGTTAGAGGAACTGAAGGCAGTCATCATTCTCCCTGTTTGGAACTCTGATGGGCCAAGTTTGGAAATGAGTAATCAACTCCTTCCTTGTAGAAACAAGGGGGCTTAGGGAAGGCAAGGGTTATGGATGTGTAAAGTCAAGAACAACTGGGCTCACATCTGTATCTTCCATGAACTTCTTTGTAACTGACTGCCACAAAAGTAGCACTAGCACCTACCACTTGTTGAGTTCTCCCTCTGCAGAGCACTGTGCTAAGAATCCCTGTGTCCTACGGAGTCAAACTCCAGCCGCCACCAAATCCTCCAAGCAGCTTCTACTCTAAGAGCACATTTAGTCTGCATGCGCAACATTTGCTCCACTGACCTAGAAATGTAGGCAATAGGCCGCCCTCTCTCCTTCACTATATTCTTCTTTGAGTCAGGCCAGCCCTGATCTCCTCGAGATAAAAAAATTCAAGCTGGCACTGACTTCTTTAGGCATCTTGATAAGCAGCAGGCAACTCACCGGAGAAGGGATTTTTGAAAAGCCAGGAATCAATTAATTTAATCAGGTTCTTGTATGGTTCAAGAGAAGTTCACATGGCTGACAACTAGAAAATTGTCTGGGCAGCTTGCCACGTGGTGACTCCACAGGGTGTGCCTTGTGCCCACCACCCTCTTATCCTACACAAACATCCCTCTCTCTGAAAATTCTCTGTGGGAACGGACAAGCTGAAAACACCTTTGGCTATATCACGGCAGCAGCAGGAGGAGAACAGAGGCCTGAAAAAGTCCCCAGAAACTGCTCAATTGTGTCTCAGGATCGCAGTGGTCAGATGGCCAAAGGAACTACACCAGTCAGATGCTAAGCTAAAACTACATGTCGGAATCATCTGGGAGGCAAATGCAAAAGCACACCTACAGAGCTATGTCTCGTAGGAGAGCCACATTTGTTAGATAGCATGGAGTTCACAGCTCCTGTGTGTATGTGTGCACACGCACACATGCATATGTACGCATACCGTCTTAGGAAAACGATGAACACCAAATGTTCTCACTGTGCAGTTAGAGAAACTAAGAGAGGGAGAAAGGTTTACCTTAGGACATATTAAGAGTTCAAGAAACAGCTAAAATATGAGCCCGCCTCCCCAGGATCCTAGTCCAGTGTTCTTTCCTGGATACCACTCCGTGACATGGCCGGGAAGAAAACTACTGTATGTACATGTGCCTGGATTATGCAAGTGTGTGTGCATGGAGGGGTGGTAGACTAAAGGATATTTAGAAGCAACCATTCCATTTTTTATTTGATTCATGCTCTTCATATTCTGGCCTCTCAATTTACAGATGAGGAACCCAGGGACAAGAGTGGAGAAAGGAATTTTCTGGGTCAGATTTAAGATCCAGATCGTCATGCTTTTCCTGCCTGTGTTCCACCCACTACATTTTCACCCCTTAGTCCCATCCTGAGAAAAACGCATGGTTACTGATAGCATTTCATTAGTATTCCTCCGACTGAGAGGCAAGCACTGTTAGAAGCTAGCACACTTCCTGATTCTATAGCATAGGCCTGCCCTGGGAGCTCTGCTGGCTGATTATTTCCAATATAAGTTCAAATTTCAGGGTTTCCCTGGAAATATGTGGGAAGCCAGTGCTGCTAATGCAGACAAATGACGACAAAACTAAAAGGGTAGTGTTGTCATGAAATAAATTATTTGCATAGGTGGGAGCTTCTCTCTTAATTGGACTATTTTAAAGTTACAATTTGTTTTCTGGCCTTTATGTATAATTAAATATAGGTGTTCTTGGAGCTTAATGTCAGTTTAAATTTCAGCCCTCGGAAAGTAATTTGTTTGCATGTTCAATGAACAAAACATTTCTTATCGGTTTCAAAGACCGAGGCTCATGCATCATGAATCAAGGTTGCCTTTATCAGCGCTAAAAAGGTCAGGCAAAGTAGGCTTCTAATTCTAGTGTAGTCATCCTCTAAAAGTGAAAAATTAAGATACTGGTGATCATAAGGACAGAGATGACTTATTTTCTTTAGGAGGCATGTATAAGGAAATACAATTAATCTTACTTCGATGCCCAGTGCTCACACAGAGGCCACTAAATGATGCCTGTTATGTCCTTTTGGATCAAATAACCTGGAGGGAACTGCTTGTCTTTCAAAGCTTAGGTTTCCTTATATTTCATATAAATACACGTCTAAAGTTTTTTCTTCTCTGACAGGATAATGTAGCTATTTAGAGAAGGCTAGCCCTTCAGGAGACATTAAAGGATGTTGATTTGTCTTAGCAAGTGGTTCATAAGGCTTGAAGTCTTTTAAGTCAGGCAACCAACAAGCACATTTGCCACATCAGTTCCTGGGAAAGCTTGTCCCTCTGCCTTTCCTTGCTGTCCTCTATATCAGAAAGTCGTTAAGTGTCACAGCTCCTTTTGCCACAGTGTCAAGGTTAGTCCTATTCTGTTAGTGAGCTGTGTAGATCAAAGATTTCTTCTTCTAGTGTAGGCTTTGGTCCCTTTGGAGTTCCTCTTTCAACTCTGCCCATGAAGCCGAAATTGTTCCTTGACAATATATAACCGAGATATATTGTCAAGTGAGAGGAAAGTGGGGTATTAAACAGGACATCTAAGATGATTTTATCCTCCAACTGACAAGTGAGCCAGTTGGCCCCTCACGACTCTGGCTAATCTGGACCTGCTTGCCTGTACCAAAATCAGGAAAACAGAGTTTTAGAAGCTACCTCACATGCTTACCAGTGAACCCTCTGTCCTTTGTTTAACTCTAAGTCAATTCACATTTACAGAAATTCTTTTAAACACTTGTTGAAATCATGCTTGGCTTAGAATTCCAAAAATACTCAAGAAAATGGGATCCAAAACAATAGAATTCTTCAGAGTCTAAAGGTTCCGTACTAGAAACAATAAGATGACTTAACAGCAAGAATGAAAACATCTAGAGAGTATCAGCATTGGATCTGGAACTGGGATGATGTGATAGACTCCAGGGAATGCTAAGTGCTTTATGGTCACATTTAATCTTAGCAATCAAAGCTTAAAAATACTATTACCTTCATATCGCAATTGACACACAGAACAATCAAGCTATTTTACGCTAAGTGAAAGCTGAGTAGAGATTTGTATCAGTCATTTGTTTCTAGAGCTTATACACTTAATCTTTGCTTTAGGTTATAAAAGTAGGATACTTAGTTCTAGTAAATAACCAAGACACATATTCATATTCTCTCTCTCTCTCTGAAATCACCATGTTAGATAAAATCTTAAGCTACTTACTGGAATCTCTTAAATTTCTTGAATTTCAAGAAAATATTCCATGTAGTTAGATAAGCAGATGGCAAAAAAAAAAATGGTAGTGAAGGAATTGTCCAAGATGATAATGAGGGCTTCAATATCGATAAAAATAGCATTTCCTTAATTGAAAGGGGAAGTATGACCAGAGATTGCTGTGTTAAACACGTTCAGCATTAAATAAAATATTTAATTCCATAAAATGATGGGTTTCATTATGCTATTTTCTTATTTACATACAGCATACTTCCCCTCTGTGAGTTGGCTTTTTACTGGTGGTAATGGAAGGCTGGCAGCGATGACTACAGGAATGCCCAGAAGGTCTCCAAATGAGAACTTGAAGACGGTTTGGGATGCAGACACTGAGGCTGTCCTGGCAGCATACGGTCTTGAGATGAATGCGAAAAACAGCAGAGGACCAAGCCTCTAAGAAATCCCAATTAAAGGGAAAAAGAAGGAAGACAGAGGAGACGCTGGGGAACGAAAGAATTTTAAAAATGCAACAAGTAGTAAACCACCAGTCATGCCAAGGGAAAACGGGATTTTAAAATGACAGACAAAATAGTGACCAGAAATGTTGAAAACTCGTGGGGAGTCGAATCATAGCCACTTGAGAACCATTACAGCTCATTCTCCTTTCCGGGAAAAAAAAATGACTTCTCCTTATCTCCTGAGATAAGGGTGTATCTCTTTGGTTTTCATAATGTCCTACATATACTAGGCAGTTGGTGTTCTCACACTGGTCTCAGTCACACTCAAATGACCAGTTTTAATCACCACATTCTGTCTCTTCACAAACAAAGGCAACTCTAACCAAAGCCTATATTTTAGAAAAAATAAATAAGTATGCTTAAGGCTGGAAATATGACTCTGCAGTTAAGAGCACTTGCTGCTTTTGAAGAAGACCTGCGTTTGATTCCCAGCACCTACATGGTGGCTCAGAACCATTCCTGGAATATCAGTTCCAGGGGATCCAATGCCATCTTCTGACCCTCCTTGGGTACCAGACATGTAAATGGTGTACATACATACAGGCAGGCAAAACATTCAAAGACATAAGTTAAAATAAATAGAAAATATGCCATGTTGGCCCCAACAGCCCAAACTGCACAGTCCCAGACACCGCTCGTCATTAACTATGTCCTCTATCCATGGGAACAAGTGAATAGTGACTGAACGATCTGAGAAGATACATAGGACAGCAGAGATCAGCACCCCCCAAACAATGTTGATGGGGTGAGGGGTGGAGGTGAATGTGATGGATAGAAGTATGTATAATAAAAGTCCCAAAGAAAGATGATAACAAAAACTAAATTAATGAGAGACAATTTATTTTCTTATCATTTCAAATTAATAATATACAGTTTTCTTGATTTTTCCAACATACTTGAAAGATTTAAGACAAAAACAAAAAATAAAGAGATCTTGTCAATGTCCTAGTCACTTGTCAGCTGAACAACTCATACATCATTGTCATTTAGTTATTGGCTCCTTCCAGGGAGGGACACTTGTATGTGACCAGAATCATCATTGTCACACTTAAGGAAGTGATATCATGACAGACAGCAGAAGTCACCTAGGTTATGTTACAATCACTCGAGTAAAATTATGTTATAGAGCCTCTTGGGCAACAGGTCAAGGGTCAAGCAGGTCACATCAGGTATCAAGAAGATTTAAAGACTCCAGTAGTTCCAAGAAAAGAAGTTCATAAGACACCAAATGGCAAAAGCCGTACCGTGACAAGAAATCCAAGAAGTTAATTATGCCTGTGGGGTCAGTTAAACTATAAAGGTTTAAGGAGGCAAGAAATCTGGAGTCAAGGTGTGGAGACTTCTTAGCAACAGTCATTGGAAGAGAAGTAAGAAGCCTGACCTCAAGGTTCACTCTGATTCTATTGTCCATGTTGCAGTTCTCATGAATCTGGGATTATTTGGGCTTGGAGGTGAGGACATCACTGAGAAGGAGCAGTAGGAACTGGAGACTAGGTCCTTAGGCAGCTGTTTCTCCTCCTCCTCCCCCATTCCTCCTCCCCTCCCCCTCTTCCTCTCCCTCCTCCTCCTAATGACTATATTATGAGCAACTGGATACTGTAGTACATAATCACATATGACCACAGTTTTGTCTTCTATAAAGCAAGAATTAAGGAAGAGTATTTGACTCCAACTTTGATATATTCAATCTAAAGGCACAATAATATCTCTTCTGGTACTAGGATGATTTCCCCAAGTCCTGTGAGATACATTATGAATACCCAATCATGACAATGGGGAAAAAGACACACAGTTTATATCAGCTGATTTTCAACTTTCTTTTCTTTTCCTTTTTTTCCTTCCTTTCTTCTTTCTTTCTTTTTCTTTCTTCCTTCCTTCCTTTCTTCCTTCCTTTCTTTCTTATTTGGCTTTTCTTTTTTTTGTGAGACAAGTTTCTCTGTTTTAACTCTGGCTGTCCTGGAATTAACTCTGTACACCAGGTTGGCCTAAAACTCACTGAGATCTGTAGTAGTATGCTGCTGTGGCTAAGCAAGAAAGACATGGAGACATTCTCATACATGCAAACTCTGCCAGAGATCAGCAGAAGGAACCACAGTCCTACCCAGTACCATATTCGATTGACCGTGGAACCTGGAGCATCTCAGCTTAGGTGTTTTTATTGATTTTGAACTCCTCAGATGCAGATCATAAGCAATCAAGCATCCCCACAGAAATCCAACACCTGCAGACAATACAAAATGCCAAGGCCTATGAATTCCTTTTTCCAACAGTGCACAAAAACAATTATTTTAAACATAATTAAAAATAAACATCCACAACAGAGTCTGTCTGTCTCTGCCTCCCCAGTGCTGGGATTAAAGGCATGCACCACCGCTACCTGTCTCTTTTTAAAGTTTTAACATCCTTTAAGTCATTTAATTCTTTACTGCTTACACATGAATTGATCATTTGAAATCTTAAGTAATGATGTAACACTGTAAAGTTACAAGATCTTAGTCAAGGGAGGCGCCTGCAAGTGAGAATGGCTTTAGCAGGGCGATAGTTCAAGATAGTAGGATTCCTCACAAGCCTCTTCCCATCTTACGTAACTTCTCAGCACCATACTAAGCACCAGGAAATCACACTGTTTATCTTGTTGAATGAGAGAATAGACAAATGAATATATAAATGAAGGAAAAATCAAACAAACATAAGGTAGAGGGGATGGTATCAATCAATAGGTTTGAGTATCTTAGACAAATACAAAAGTCCTCTTTGCCCGTCTTAAAAAGAAGCTTAAAGCAGATGGTCATTTTGTGAAAGACTGCAAGAGGGTGACCACAGACATACTGGCAGGGAAAGAAAGGTAGAAAAGATGTGAGTTCATGGTACCAGAGCTCACCAAATTTACTGTTCTACCTCACAAGGTCAAATAGTCCAGACTCTGGGGGAACTAACCATAAGCATCCCAGACTAAGAATACTTTAGGATTTGAGAACACAAGCAAAGTAGGCCCATAGTGAAAAGGGGCTCTGATGTGTAATTCTGTACCGACATATGGACCTAAGAGTGTTTTCTTGGTAACACATTGACTATTTTATTAAGTGTAATGAAAGCATCTGGAGTTATATGTACAGGAATATCCCAAAGATAACTAAGAAATAACTTATTTATAGAGTCTATAATTAAAATTACAGCCCTAGGGGCTGGAGAAATGGTTCAGCAGTTAAGAGCACTGACTGCTTTTCCAGAAGACTCCAGTTCTATTCGCAATACTACATGGTAGCTCACAACTGTCTGCAACTCCAGTTCCAGGGAATTCAATGACCTCTTCTGGTGTCTGTGGGCACTACATGCATGTTGTGCAGACTTACATGAAGGCCATACCCATCCATACACATAAAATTTCACACAAAATAAAACAAACCCCACATACACTCCTAGGAGCAATAACACGTTTTATGCCAACATTGAAGGTGATAAAATATTTCAGTACCAAACAAGCACTTTAATAGTTTCTTTCTAGTTCTATCACTGAGGATGGGAACATTTTCATAACAAGAGTCCTTTCTTCATGCCCACCTCCCCTCTCCATGCTGGGATTTGGTTTAGTTTGAGACCACAAAGGTCTTGTGCATACTGTTACACCCAAGAGTACATAGGCAGCACAAATTGGACTTGATGGGTCTTTAACAGCAAAAAGCAGACAAAGAGTTGAGCGGGTAGGGAACAGGGGAGTGTCAAATCTGGGAGGAGCTTATAGCCAATATGATCAAAATACATCGGATGAAAAATCTCAAAGAACTAACAAAAACAACAAAAAAAAAAAAGAGTCCTCTCATGATAAATAGTTCATCTTTACACATCGCAACATCTGCTGGACAGCACTTTCTGGAACTCTCAAGAAGAAATATGCATTGCTCTCATGAGAACACTAGCCCATGTTAAAGGTAATGGGAAAGCGGGACAACATCTAGTCACCGTGTGGTTGCAAACACACATTAAGCTCTGTTTGTGTCTTTTTTCCATACAGTATCCTCCCATTAGCTGTTAGCTCCTACCCCCTTTGAGCAGCATGGTAGAGAGAGGGGGTGTCTAGAACTGGGGCGGGGATCCAGCCTTTTTGCACACTGATTTTATCTGCTGTAATACATGTCCCACCCCCAACACCAGTCATAGAATAAACCAATTGTTCTTCTGAATCATTTTGCTGAATCCCTCAGGTCAGTGGTGGGAAAACAGTCAAGCCTACAGAAGGGGCAAGAGCAGCTGTTTGGCATTTCTCTGGCTGGAATATACTTCGCTCTTCCCAGAGTTAGTGAGAGGGAAGGCCCCAAATGCAGGACAGGGTAGTGCCAGCTTCAGCAGCCAGCAGATTAGGCATGGGAAGGCTCTGTGAGCCTCCTGCAGAGTTGAGAGATCCGTTCCTGGAAGTAGGCTTGCCTTTGACCAGGCAATGTGCCAGGCAAGGCCTAGAGTGTCCTCAGACCTACTGGCTGTGTTCTCAGCTAACCCTTGCATCTAGGCCAGGACAGGTTTCTGTCCTAGCTTGACCTGAACTGGCAGATTTGAGCTAGTAACCTCCCTCACACAACCTCCCTCACATGGTGTCTTGAGTGACTCTCTACTGTTCTTTTTGGTTTAGTCTTCCTTTCCAGTGGGTTCCTCTTGCTTTGTCAGCTAGGATTGAGAATTCTACTGTGACTTCCTTGTCCTTCTTCGAAGAGCCTGAGATGGAACAGTGAATGGTGGCCAACCCTCAATGGACTGAATCATGGCTTGTTTTACCTAACTCACAGACACCCTCTCAAGGCCACACAAAATTCTCTTCTTCCTTGTTGCTTCCTCCTGATGTTGAGAAGTCCAAATGGGTCTGGGACTAGACCTTGCAGTGGATGAGTACAAATGCCTTCCATAGGTAGGCTGCAGTACTATGGAAAAGAATGGAACAAGATTGCTGACAGCTATAAGGGAAACTCTGCATTTTCATATCAACAGTTAATCTACTGTGTCACATCTCTTAGGAAACTAAAAGAAATGCAGTATCTGCTCTGACATTGAAGCCGTGTTACAAAAACGATTTTGCAGAGCAAATAACTATCTTATACTGGCTATTTTATGCCTTATTGAACAACCAGCAGTTTATGGAAACAACGTTTCATAAATACAGTTGCAGGTTTCCAAGTGGAGACTGGTGGGATTTGTAGCAGGGAGAATCAAATAATCAGATTTGTTGTTCTCACTGGCTCAACCTGGGCCCCAACTGATATATTACAACCTTACATCTGAGCATGTCTCCAAGAAATGCAACAGCACCATAGGAAAGGCCTAGAGCTATAGCAAGGACTGCATAAAGATCGATTAAAATGAGACCCAGAATACGGTGGAGACTCAGGACAAGCCTCCAGCCTGCCTATAGAAGAACAGGGATTGCAATCACATCAGTAATTGATTCTCCTTTACCATTGGGAGTCAGATTAACTCAAGATTACCACCTGGAAAAAGCAGACAAATGCACTTGCCCATCCAGGATTGTGAGAAACAAGGGTACCTTATTGGAACTTCATAAATATAAACCATTAGGTCCATGAATTATGGTGGTCCATTATTATGGTGGTATTTTAGAAGAAGCAGTTGCAGAGGCAATGACTTCCTTAAATACAGTATTTAAGAAAAGGTGGCCTGAACATGTGTGCCAGGAAGATAGTGAGAATATTTCTGTTGCTTTGATGCAAGTGATACTAGATGTACTTCCAGGTCTTTTGAAAATTCTAACTTTGTGACTCCAGAATATGCAAATTTTTCATACTTCCATTAGCCGCCTATATGAGTTGGTCTAGTAGTCTCCTCACCCAGGTTTAAAATCTTTACCATTTTTCTTGACTATAAAATTAAAATTAAAAGATGAAGGTATAGGTGAGATGACCTGGGTTTCCATCCCCAGCATTGAAAAAAATATTTTTAAAAAGAAGATTATTACATATTCATTATAGAAAAAAGAATGGTGTAGAAAAGTATAAAGGAAATATTGAAATCACCAGTAGTCCTCCATTTTAGAGGTGATTGATATTTACATGTTATATCACATTCAGCCATTTTCTATGTATTTTAGTCTTTTTTAAAGACCTGGGATATATTATAGAGTAAGGATAAGGTTTTGGTATAAAGTAAATATATTTGCTATAGATTAAGGATATATTATGTTCCTGGAATTTCCAAATGTACATAGACACACACACACACACACAGAGAGAGAGAGAGAGAGAGAGAGAGAGAGAGAGAGAGAGAGAGAGAGAGAGAGAGAGACAAAAGGGGAGAAAGCCTTTCTCTAGAATTTCAAATCCCTACATATTCCCTAAGAACATGATTTTGGTTAAGAGCTAAGCAATAATCTAATCTAATCTAATCTAATCTAATCATTAACTTAGGTTGTACAATAGAAACTTTCCAAGTTTGTGTTTTGACTCTACTGTTAAGGGATGTTTCGACAAAGAACTATATACACCGGTGTCTGTATCTGAGAGCTTTGCTAGGTGATAATGTGTGCTAGCAAAGCTGCAGGGTCAAAGCACACACATAGCTTTACTTCTCTTCGGCACATTATTGAACATCCTCTGAAGAAAGGCAGGGTAATTTGTGGCTCCTGCTAATAGTGTGATTTGCACTCAACTAACTCTTCTTCAGTCCTGAGAATTTTTACTGTAACATTTCTTAGGGGTGTGCATATGTAGAAATATGTTCCATTGTTAAGTTGAACTTACAGTTTATTGATTACTGGAGACGTTGGTGTGTGTGTGTGTGTGTGTGTGTGTGTGTGTGTGTGCGCGCGCACACACGCGCACCTTATTGTTTTTTTAGCTGTTCATACTTGATGTATAGTGAACTGCTCTTTTGTATTAGCCCCGTTAAGACATACAATGCAAAAATGTAATCAGTTAGGAACCATCGATATCCTAGGAGAGCAGTTGCTCTGGAGGAGGCTCCTAACAGTTCTCTCCCAGAAAAACACTCTTGATGAGGGAGGAGACAACCGGGGTGGGGACTGAAATCCCACATTACTTTCCATTTCCCTGAATTTACTTCTGCTCTGCTTCTAATAAGCAGCAAGCCAAGAAAAGAAGAATCCCTCAGATAGACGCGGGGAATGGATGGGGTTAGCCTTCAGAAAGGGGAAGAGAGGGAGGAATGTGCTCACGCCCCCCCCAGGAGCCATGCAATTCCCTGTATGTACCACTGGATGGCAATCCTCCATTGGTTAGGTCTAACCTTTAGCAAAAGCCTGTAACATTTCTAACAAGGCTAGGGAAACTGAGGAAGCAGCTGCAGCAATCAATAGGCAGACGCAGAAGGGTAGTGAACAATTAAAAACGGGTAGTCTTTCAACTCCACTGGGGACATGGATCACTAGTATGCAAAGCAATGAAAAGATTATATATTGTAGGCAGTGAGACATGGGAACTGGCCAAGGAGGATCTAGCCACGAAGGAATATGTTTCTCCCCGCTCTTTCTTTCCCTCTGTTCTATTCCGAGTATAGCTTGATTTATTTCTTTGTGCCTAAGAAAGCAAAATTGCCTAGTTTGAGCGTGTAATTGCCAGTAAGTTCTGCAAGCTTCTCAGCCATCATGGAGTATGGGGTAGGTTGGATGGGTGTCTGTAATACCAAAAGGACTCTGAATTGCCCAAGCCTGGACATCTGTGCTGGCAAAACTGTTCAAGAATGCAGGAACGAAGTTCCTGGGAGCAGAAAATCAACAGCAACCCTCATGCCTGCCCCTGCATAAGGCTTGTTCTAATCATCTCAAAGGCGGCACAGTATAGGAGACAGCACAGCTTTGATGGCATTTAGCTCGGGGTTCATTTCAGCTTGGGTGTTTATAGGTGTGTGATCTTGGAAAAGCTACGTCACCTCTCTAAGCTGTGATGACTTTCCTGTGCAACGGAGGATGACAGTATCTACCTCATGACATGCAAGAAATATTATTACTAAGGGCTGGGGAGGTAGGTGCCTCAGTGGTAAAAGCTCGCCATGTCAAAATGCGGACCTGAGTTTTGATACCAAGCACCCACAGCTGAGTGTGGTAGCGTGTGTCTGTATGCTGAGGGCTCCAGAACATGTGCTCCGGCCAGCTAGTCTAGCCAAAAAAGGTGAGATCTAAGGAAACCTGTCTCAAAAGTAGGTAGTGAGTGATTGAGGAAGCTGTCAACCTTGGCCTCTGTTGTCCACACACAGGTGAGCGCATGCACATATTCACACCATCACCCCCCACCTCACACACACACACACACACACACACACACACACACAACTAAAAGTAAAATAAATTCGTAAAAAAAAAAAAAAACCAAATGACACAAGTTTGTTCATTTATTCGGCTGTCTCTCTTGAAGTCGCTAGAATAGTTAAAGGTCAAATCAGAATAAAATATTGAATTCAACCTTGTTTGGAAACTGAGCTATAGAGGCAAGCAAAGGCTCACACAAGTCAAAGGAGAAGAGGTTATAGAAGAGAAGAAAAGGCTCCACCCTCCAGGGCCAGGAAGGAGGAGGCTACCAGTGTACCTGATTCTCTAGGCAGGCTACTACTACACAGCGGGGTCCTTTACAGAACCCATTACATAAAGCCCAAACAAGCCTTGTCCCAAATGTGGGTGAACCATTGTGCATATTCTCTATTAACATTTCCCCCAATGGAGTCATGACCCTCAGGTTGAGAACAGCCGCTCTATACAATCCTGTCGAGGCACAATAGTAACATTAGCAGAAAATGTAACTCTCTTTGAGAGTCTGGGTCCAGTTGTCAGCGTTCTCAGTAAAGCTGAGTGAAAAGTAGACACGTCAAATTTCACAAAACCATAAAAAGAAACAGGGAAAGTAGCAGCTTGAGGAAGACCATAGCAAGTCTGTGCAAGACCTCAAACCATTAGAATGAACAACAACCACTCATTGCCTAATGACAAACACAACCAAAAGAATCAGAAAAGTGTAAAACAAAACCAGTGAGCAGCTGGAATCACTGGCAAACTACACATGGTATTTGGCATGGATAAAGGTCAAGGTGCAGACTGGGGTTCTAGAATATCAATTAGATGAAAGGTGTGGGAGACCTAGTTTAGCAGCAATCCATACAAAACGACCTTAGAGTCTGGTGACTTGGGTTTGGGGGGGGCATTCATGAATGGGACGCTCAGCATTCATGATGGAGGTGGATGCCAAGAACTGTGTAGAGAAAGGCAAAGTTCCAGGTCATAGGTGAATTTTGTATCCCACATTCTCAACTGGAGCAAATGGCAAACCAAAAGTACCTTGCCAAGGAGTGAAGAAAACAAGTATCGTCCAGTGACTGAAGAACAAGAGTACTATATTAGTAACTATCATGATCTTTGTGGTGACTGACAGACATAACATCTATTGGCTGCTTATATGCATTGTGCTAAATACATCAGCCAAGTCTTCAGTTATGAAAATGTGAGAAAATAGACATATATTCTGAGATTTTAAGCTAGCTTACCCATAGCACCCATCAAGGCCACTCAGTGTCTTCACACAAATCTGGTTCCACTGACTTGGGCTAACTTCACCTCACTAATGGCTAGGCAGATGGTTATCAGGCCTCCTAAGTTGCGGTGTTGTGCTTTGGCCTTGCTGAGCAATTCCACTAGCTCTCTCAGTCATGTAAACTATCATTCCTTCAGTTGTTGGCTGAGTTATTTGCACTTCATTGGCCTGCTTGACCGCACAGAACTCTGCCAGGATGATTTGGGGTTGTAGAATCACTGGGTAAACCCCAGAGTTCCAAAGCTCTAAAGTCAGACCGAGTTCCACCATGTACTCAACACTT
This sequence comes from Cricetomys ansorgei, assembly GCA_026225945.1. Classification (NCBI taxonomy): domain Eukaryota; kingdom Metazoa; phylum Chordata; class Mammalia; order Rodentia; family Nesomyidae; genus Cricetomys; species Cricetomys ansorgei. Next base: position 677,850 of record JAMJFZ010000896.1, read on the forward strand.
GATTCAGAACAAAGTAATCAAACTATGGAGGTCACGTATCAAAGACACACTTCACAAAAAGTAAACATTTTCTAGAAAACAGCTCTGGCCATGTTATCGAGAATGCACCACGTTGGAAACATCCACGTCAAGTATACGTGATATTCTATAAATGTAAGGAATAACCGGATGTATTGGATAATCAATGAATTCAAAGAAAAACGCCCTGGTGTCCGTGGGCCATGAAAGACATGGCAGGAAGAGAGTTACTTTATCCAGATACTTCATATCCTTGTGTTTGATGTGGACTCACGTTGAATTCAGATAGAAGCAAATCTCCAAATGACAGTAGAATGAGTACTCTCAGATTCTGCTGGGTTCCAAACCATCCATTACAGAGCTGGGAGAAATTCTAAGAGCTCTGGTTCAAGGGGATATCTGCATTTAGAGGCCCTTAGAATGTAACAGGGGGGGGTCCTGGATATGGTTTAGGTGGTAGAGTGCTTGCCTAGCATCAATGAGCCCTCTTGTTGGAATCCCTAGCACTTCATACACTAAGCCAGATGTGATGTCAATGCCTGTAATCTTGGTACTCAGGGAATAGAGAAAGGACGAAAGAGACATGAGTTTACAGTCAGCCTGGACTACATAGCTCAGTTGGAAGCTCCCCTTGGGTACATGATGTACTATGTCTAATAAATCTAAAAGAGGCATGATAACCACCTTCTCCCTGGACCAATTGCACATTAAAAATCAAATGAAGAGGTTTTAGTTGTTGCAGAAGTTTAGTTTTAGTTATACATGAAAATAAATGTTTTATGCACTGTTGGGTGAAGGTCTGCCTAGGCCTTGGCATTTTATATTGTCTGCAGGTGTTGGATTTCTGTGGGGGATGTTTAATTGCTTATGATCTCTACCTGAGGAGTTCAGAATCAATAAAAACACCCGAGCTGAGACGCTCAGGGTTCCACTTTGAGTATGGCACTGGCCATGATGATGGTTCCCTTTGCTGATGTCTGGCAGGGTTTGCAGTTATGAAATATGCTTCCTTGTCGTCCTTGCTGAGCCACCACATCAGCTACATTTAGTATTTTGTCCAGGCCTGACCTATAAGATTTTGAAGAAATAGTTCTGAGGTAGGGTCAGAGCAACAGGTATTTTCCTGTTAATTCTGATATCAGTTTCCATTTTTATAGCAAAAAAAAATAGTTACACTTTCATTTTTTTGTGAAAGGCTTTGAATTTGCACTGAATATTGAGAATGATGGTCATGGGCCAGTAAGATTTCAAAAGCAAGCTATTTGTCTCCAGTGATTCATTATTAGCTGTCCCTCCTACTATAGTTTGAATAAACTCAGAATGCATAAATGTTCCAAATTTCAGATTTCCTTAAGACTTTTGGAATATCTGCAAATAAATAACGATATATCTCTGGAATGGGAGTGGAGTCTAAACACAAAACTCATTTGTTTCATATACAACTTATACACATAGCCTGACTGTATTTTTAGATGATGTTTTAAATAATTTTGTATGTTGTTACTGAAGCTTGTCACATGGGGTCTTGTGTGGGAAGAAGCTACTATACTCACCGTTTTTCTGGAGTGGAATGTATCTAAGCCATAGATACTATATCAAATTATCCAGGCAGAATCCTGAAGATATATAGCTTCTGGAAACATTAAGACCATCGACTAGAAACCCGTGGAGCTCATTCCAGGGCTAGGGAACCAGAACCAAGCCTGGTATGGAACACTATCCACTGGGCATGGCATGGCCACCACCATCTTAAAATTGGAGATGCTATGACTACTCAAAGAGACCCTCACAGGTTGAGCCCACTAACATCCATCATGGAAAGGAGGGAGCATTGAAAAGCACAAAAATTGCAAATAATCCCACCTTCTGTGCAGTTGTGAAAGCAGTGAATGTGAATGGCTGCTGAGGAAGGGAGACTTTTCGCCAGTAGTGTAGTCATTGTGAAGTTGCTCCTGCTCCCATAGGTCACTCCCTACCTATGTTCTAAGTGACCCTAACTCTCCTCGTTGGTTCGTCAAAATATATTTGGCTGATAGTGTTTCTTTGGCCTATCCTTGATGTCCTATCTGAGGTAAAAACACATGTTTGTTTTCATGTCCCACCCCCAAGAAAAGTTAACGTGACAATGGCACCTTCGGATAAAAGATAAAATATTCTGACCTGAAACTCTAGCTTCATAATCTACATGCTCTTTTATGCCTGCCTTGGAAGACTTCTCTTTTCCTGTAATGCTCGAGAGAAGTCGAACAGCATTAAACCCCAGCCTTTTAGTACAATTTACATCTATCAAACAACGTTTTCCTGCAGACTGTTGTCACAGACGCCGAGAACAAAATGTAGGACTGAGCTAGTGCACCCAAGGCAAACATGATAGAGGGTGTCCATTCGGGGTCTGAGTCAGCAGTGGCAGGAAGTGTCATGCCCAGCAAGTGAAACACAGGCTCTTCTTGCTTGCCAACATCTTAGCTGGAATGGTTGACTTTTGAAGTTGCTGAAGAAATAAGTGTCAAATGTTGTTACCGTGAGAATCTGGGTCCTGGATCATTCAAAACTATCCATTGGCCACTTTGGCCTAGACCCTGCCTATGCCCTAAAGAAGTGGCTGTGGTTGCCAGGGAGCTTACATCCCAGAAAGGGAGACAGACGCATAAGTGATGGCATATAGTATTTTAAGGGCTAAAGCAGGACAGATTTGGGCACGCGAAAAGTGAGGGGATGCTTCCTGGAGGAGGTGATACCTACAACACATCTGACTCTGGTGATCTGGAAACCATGCCTTTCTCAAGCGGAAGTTTTGGTCTTATAACATGGCTTTGTCTACCTGATTCTCTTCTGTAACTTAGTAACTTCATTGAGTCTCTAACACGGCATATGACACAGGCAGCAAGATTGCTGGTTGGAAATGTGAACAGAAAGACAAGGAAGCTCAACTGAGAGAGAGGAGCAGCAAGGAGGCCAGTTTCTGTGTTCTACACATTGTGGCATCCATAGCAAAGAAGACACTTCCCTCTCTTTCCAGAATTACCTCCTGCTTCTGACGGGGAGAGGGACCACATCCTATGATTGGTACAAAGACCTTAGAAAGAAACCTGGATATGAATCCTGGCATTGCCTCCAAGGATAGTGCCGTGAGCATAAACAATTCCACAGAGAGGAACTCCATGGGCCTCCATTTCCCAACTGGTACCGATTGACTCAGTGTTCTTTCTCTGTGGCCCTTCCTAGCTCCGCGCTCTCAGATCTCTTGCTTGCCTGAGGTGAGACAGGCACAGGGCAGAAAGGAGAATGAGCAGAGTCATCTGTCATCTCTTTGTAGGCCCTGGCACTTGAGGCTTTACACTCTCCAGACTACAGGTCGACATTCCCCTGTTCACTATGGTAAGGAAACAGCAGGCTTGTAAGGTTTGTAAGGTAACGGCATGAGAAAGGCACACAGTTAGTGACAAAAACCCTTACATTACTTTCTTTGATTTTTGAGGGGACCAAAAAAGAAAAAAAGGCTTTCTTTTTTCTTCAAAAAATAAAGCAGCTGCATGGGCTATTCAACATGCCCGTGAATCAGAGATCAAATATTTTCTTTCTTCCTCAACATAACTCTCTCTGTGGGAAAAAAGAATCTACTATCAATAACAGCATTAGAGGGGAACTACCCTTCAAACACAGCTAAGCTGTAATTCCAGCCTGCCAATCAGGACACAGGCAACTCCAAACCCATAGCCATTACGGTCTACCTCTTTTCTTTTGAAGGACCCTTTGATTCTTTCTTTCTTTTCATTTCTCTGGCTTTGCAAGCCAACCCTGAACATGTTGGTGACATTCAGGAGTTCATTAGGAGTTTCCCTCTTGTTAAACCTCGCTCAGCAAAGACCGCTGGTAATGGGACCAAAATAAATCTCAGATTTAACTCCTCTCTCCCACAAAGCTGCCGTCCTTGGCTGCTACCGGTGTTGCCACCATTTAAGGGAAGGTGGCCTCATACCAACCTCTGACACTAAAGGAGCAAGCGATCTACAATTACACTGCTTCATCTAGAAATGCTGACCAGGATGTGGTCCAGTCTTAACGACTGGATCACAGTTGAAAAGAACCGTTCTATAACAAGGTACTCGTTATTGAATTAATTCCCTCCCACTTCCCAGACAAGGTTCCCCCAATACCTCGAATGCCTTTGCTCACACAGTTCCCCTTACTTAGAATAGCATTTCCACATGACTTAGCTCAAATATCACCTCCTCTGAGCAGCCTTTCTTGGCCTTCTTCCCTCCCAAGTCGAAGTGATCTTTCCTTCCTTGGTTCCTATGGCATGCTCTGTTCTTGCCGCTATGGTGGCACAAGCAGCAATGCATCAGAGCCAGGCAGGGACCTGTTCAGGCACCTGGGGGGACTGCAAGTTTCTTGAACACAAGGACTAAGACCTAATAGTGAAACCATTAGAATCTTCAACCAAATGATGAGTCAACGCAAGCACTGGAGTTGTAAAGCAGCCCTTTCTAGTCACGAAATTCTGACAGGAAAAGGAAAATGCAGTCCTCTGCAAACGCCAGTTTCAGAATTTAACAAAGGATCTAGTCTAGCCAAACCAGACTGGTACAGAAATTCCATTAGCTAAACTCACCACGTGGTTTTCAACCAAGCTTGACCACCGGTTGGTTAAGGTGGGCCGACTTGATGTGTCTATGCTAGGCAGATAGCTTGCTGAACGGCCAGTAGTCTTGGACTTTGAGTTGTATGCTTATGCAGAATAGTACATTGAGTTGGAGGTGGAGGGACAAGAGCAACAGGGCCTGATTAACCTGAATCAGACAACTCACCTGTAGAAAAGCAAACTGGAACCCCTGGCAGAGTCATTCAGCAGTACCAAAGATCTATGTCACTACAACCTGGCAGGGGAGATGTCACTAGTTATAGTTGCTTGGCTGTAAAGAAAATATCCTCAGGAACAAAGCATTTTCATTTGAAGTGCTTCTATCAGGAGCAGCTGAGAAACATTTCAAGAAAACTGGCAGTGTTAAGAGGAAGCTGTATATCAATAGGAAAGGGGCTTTGGGAAGAGAAAATGTAGGAATGAAGTTTCAACATGCAGATTTGAGCACGAGCTTGGCCCATTTTGGGTAATGGTCAGCGTGTTTCAGAAACAAAGCAAATTAACAAGAATGGAGGTTTAAGAGGACACACACACACACACACACACACACAACCCTCCCTTCTTAAGCCAGCAGCCTCTTCCCAGCCAGTCTCCCACAGCACCAAGCCTTGTCTCCAGACTGGATGAGGTCCAGTTGGGACATATGTTCCTGTAATATTGTGCTCCAATTCCAGGGCCTGGAACAGGACCACGAACCCGGTAGGTGCTCAATAAATGTTGATTGACTTGAATTTCTGGAAGGAGTACTTGGGATTTTATTTAGAAGCAAAAGATGCCAACCAGGTAAAAAGAGCCAAGGAAACCCCCAGCACCACTTTGCCTGGGCAGTATAATTCCAGCAGGAAGTAGGGTAAGTGAGCAAGTAACCCAAACGCCATAATCTATTTTTAAAACCTCCACGATGTGTGGCCTGTACGGGAGTGCTGCTCACTTTGTTTTTTATCTACAGACATCTGGTAGGGGTTTCTTTGGTTCCAGGACATTTATCGCTGTGGTATGATGGACCGGAAGTATAGGAACTGGGTAGAATAATATGTATGTATGTATGTAGTTCCCCAAATAGGCATCATATTTTCTGCAGAAGCGAGGCACTGCAGGAATATCATGAGTTCTCAAGTCTGTAGGAAAACTCCCCTGCGCTCAAATCCTCAACCTGCAGCTGGAACGTAAAATGAAAATCTCTCAGCATATCAGGCCTTTGGCTTACTAATTTACCCCTGAGGTTGGACGCTTAACATGTATTTTTTTGATGCGGAATTCAGCAGAGGCAAAGAATATAAGCCACAAACACAGTCTGCACGGTCTTTTGTTACTTGGTGACCACCTTCAAGCAGTCTAGACAAGGGACAGGGGATTGACCACAGGATGAGCTTGTTGGCACAGGCTCTGATCCAAAAGAAGAAAATGGACAAATGGTAGAAGCATGAGTCAAATAGAGCAAGCTGCATGCATGCAGATTTTGCAGGTCAAGGATTCTGTTTGGTCACCCACAGCCAAGTCTAACCTGTGGGTACACAAAGGAAGATTGAGGCAGAGGACAGCTGCCATTCTGGATCTACCTCCACCCCCATAGAACCTTTTGGAGCAGTGTGTTCCCTGAGCAGGGAAGCCTTGTTTCCTGTGGCAACAGCTGCTTCTAGTCCCCGCTCTATCCCCCAGTTTTCAATGACGTCATCTGGTCCTCAGCTGCACAATCCATAAAGAAAAGAAGAAAAAAGAAAGAGCAAGCTTCTCCAGTTATGATTGTCATTAAAGCACAACTCCATCAGGGCATTCTCAGAAGTGTACCCGGGAAGGCAGATGGATGCTGCTGCCTCTGGTCCTCGAGTCCCTGAGTACAATAGCCCAGACAGAAATCATCATACGTTCCCACTCAAAGAATAAATACTATATGCACCCCAAACAGACGAGGAAAGCATGTCCAAGCTTCTAAAAGCTGCTCTCCTCTGGAAACTCCTGCTTAAGAACCCTTGTGAGCCTGAAAAGGAAAGGATAAAAATGTCAGTTGTGTAGGGTATCACTTTGGAAAACCATCGTTTTCTGTGACGCCTCTTCCGGGAGTCTCTCAAGAGACGTTTTTGTTCTGGCATCAATTCTCATATGTTATGGAGGAAAGCTGGTGGGCCCCACGGAACCAGAATCTCCACAGTCATTCTGGAGATGGTCGCTAAAGGAAGTTGCCTATTCTGGCCCCAAGCTGTAGCCCTTCACTGATGAAGACTGACATCTAGTACACATCTTTTCTGTGACCTGGGCTCACTAGTTCTTTTCACCTCAGAGCAATTCTGTTTGGGCATTCCCCATTTTACAGACCACGAAACTGTAATGGCTAGGTGATTTGAGGTTCTCCACCTAGGACCTCAAGGTTTTAATAGATGCTTGTCCTGTCTTATCAGCATCAGTGGGAAAGGCAGTAGGAGAGAAGCAAGAAGGATGAAATCTACTTTGACCTCGCTGTATTGTAGGACAGAGGTGCAGGCTTCTAGAAGCAGGCCCAGGTAGCAGAGGTCTCACTGGTAAGCAATTCAGGAACCTAAGAACAAAAAGATAACATCCAAAGCTGAGTTAATCTGAAGCTAAAGATAATGCCTACAATGAAACCGGATGAAGTCTCAGGCATTCACTTTCTAGTGTTTCTTTTAGCAGGAAACAGACACCAGATTCACCCACTTACTCCAGTGAGAATCAATCTTCCTTATTTTGAAGGATCTTCTTACAGAGATGCTCATCAGAGAGCAGAAGGTACATTCTGTGATTTAGTGTCAGCATCAACTATTTCCGGATCTCAACTCCCCTCCAAACAAATCTTCCTGCCAAAACCAAGTCTACTCAGAATTGTTCTTTCATTGATGCAGTTTCACCTGAGGGACTAAAGCGAAAGCAATGTGTCTACCCAGATTTCTGGCAGGGGCTGCTGTGGCAGCCTAGCCTCTCTGCACCAATGAACAGAGTGGAGGTGGAGGCGGGGATAAGGGAGAGGCCTACATCTAGGACCTCAAGGCTTAAATACATGCTTGTCCTGTCTTATTAGTATCTGTGTGAAAGGCAGGTAGGAGAGAGCAAGAAGGACAAAACCTATTTCGATCTTACTGCATCCTAGGACAGAGGTCCAGGCTTCTAGAAGCAGGCCCAGGTAGTAGAGAGCAGGATTCTGGTGCAATGCAGCTTACTATAAGGAGGACATTGCATAGTGACTCCTCTGCCCTTCCTTCCTTCCTTCCTTCCTTCCTTCCTTCCTTCCTTCCTTCCTTCCTCCCTCCCTCCCTCCCTCCCTTCCTTCCTTCCTTCCTTTCTTCCTTCTTTCTCTTTTCCTCCTTGATGGGATCTCATGCAGCCTCAGCTTCAGTACCCCAAATGCTGGAACTACAGGCACTAACCATCATGTCTGACTTTCTTTGTATACAAACACAAAACACACTGGCCATCTGGGCTGTGTGCATAGTACTTTCAGGAAACTCAGTGCTAGAGATCTGTTTTCCATTTGGAACCAGGGCCGCGAGTATTGCAAAATGGGCAGGCACTCACCTTGGTTGTGGAATTTTAGGGAGCACAGAAAACATTCATCCAAATAATTTTTGAAAAGCTTTATTTCACGATAGCTTTAGATTCACGGAAAATATTGGGAAGGAAGAACAGAAAGCTCCCATATAGCCCACCTCAGGCTTTCTTACTTTGATTTTGTTATTTTACAATAGGGTGTGAAATGGTGCTAAGATGTCAGGTGGGTGTCATCAAGCCGAGAAAAGCAATTTATGTTTAGTGCCGTGAATGTAAGTTGGGGCCTTACTCAGGCTCTCCGAGCACCGTGTTGCTGAGCTATGTCCTGTACTTTTCCTCCGTTATTAACACCTTACCTTTGTAAGTACCGTTGTTACAATTTGTGAGCTATTCGTGGTGTGTTATTACATCTCCGGTCTCTATTTTATTCACATTTTCTTGGTTTTTACTTGTTCTGTCCAGTTAGAAGTCGGCTCTCCTTAGGCTCTGCTTGGCTGCAGCAATTTCTCAAACTTTCCCGTTTCTGTTTTTGGGTTTTATGACCCTGACAATTAAAGAGTATAGCTACAGAATACTCCTCTGATGGAATTTTTCTGACCTTTATCCCATGAACATGATTGACGGCTGATGGTATTGGCTGTAAGTTCCTGGCTGAGGCACCATTTGGCAGGATTCACCACTGGAAGGCTCCTCCTCTTTGCTACTCCATATATTATACTCATTATGGGGAAATCACTAACCACAGTTCACAGGTAAGAAACGAGAGGCTACGCTCCACCTGAGGGCAAAATATCTGCACAAATCACTTGGAATTGTCATATACAGTCTTCCCTCAGCTCACTGATCCATTCAATCATTTAATTATATCAACATGGATTCTTGGTTGTGCTTTTTGTGCTTTGCATAATTGGGTTGAATGATACAACTTATTTGGTTTCTCAGATTTGTTCAGCTTTGGCCACTGGTAGCTTTTTTGACTTGGCTCATGCGGAATGTCCTGTTGGTATTTTGCTTTTCGCTTTTGTTTGTTTATTAGGACTCACTCTCTGGCACTGTGAGTTGCCTGTACTATTTCCAGGCTCATTCTAAGAACCAACCACTTCTCCAAGGAGCTCCAATTCTTTTTATTAAAGAATGGCAATAAAACCAAGACCTGGATCCTAGTTGAATAAATAATGTCATAATGCAGGGTTAAAAATAAAATCAAACCCTGGCCAGCAAGATGGCTAAGTGGGTAAAAGCATTTGCTATAGACGCTCAAGAACCTCAGTTCAGTCTCTAGATGAAGAAGTTTCAGATGGTGAGATTTGACTCCTGAAATTTGTCCTCTGACCTCCATGTTGATGTGGTGGTCCAGGTACCGTCACTCACACACATCATATGCACAATCAATAACAACAACATAAATAAAGGTATTTAATAAATAAGGGCTGCAAACCATGGCCCACAGTTAGCTGGCTGGTTTTGTAAAGTTCAACTGGAACTAAGAATGGGTGACTCAGGTGAAGCAGCGGTGCATGAGTGAAGAACTGGACCCCACATCTACTTAAAGGTTGGCATTTTCTTGGTCATCGGTTTTTCTGCATTAATTTTGAGTCTTTATATTAAAATATTATTTTTATTTGTTGCTGATATCTTTGGCACCCTGTTTACGCTGGGCCTTGTGAGAAAGCAATCTGATTTCAGGTCAGTGACCCAAATGAGTGTGTGTGTGTGTGTGTGTGTGTGTGTGTGTGTGTGTAGGTAGGTAGGTAGGTAGGTAGCTAGAACAGAGGTCAACATTTGGTGTCTGCATGGATCAATCTCCAGCTTAATTTTTGAAACAGGGTCTCAAATACAACCTGGAAATCATTGCATAAGCTAGGCTGGGTAGCCAATGAGCTTCACAGATGCTCTTATCTCTAATTCCCCAGCACTCAGATTACAATCATATCCCACTATGTCTGCAATTTTACGTTCTGGGGAGCTGGGGATTCAAACTCAGGTCCTTACGCTGTTAGCAAGCACTCTACCAAACTATGCCATCTCTCCAGTCCCTGGGAACATGATATTTTAATTTTGTTTTTTAAGTATATATATATTTTTATGTATACGAGTGTTTTGTCTACATGTCTTTCTGCTGTTTGCCTGGTGCCTGCAGAAGCCAGAAAATGGTATTGGATCTGCTGGAACTGGAGCTATAAGAAGTTGCCAGCCATCGTGTTAGTGTCCGGAATCTAATCTAGAAGAGCAATAAATGCTCTTAACTGATAAGTCATCTCTCAGCTTTAGAACATGATACTTTAACAAGCAGTAGCCTGTGACAATTATCCAGCTCTGGTATTTGGGTATCACAAAGATACAGAATTTGACTCAGGTCTTTGCATGGGGTTCCAGTTTAATACTAGCCATGTTGTAAAATGATTAGGTTTCCGTGTGTGAAGAATAATAGGATCGATTCTAAAATTTCAAATACAGTGAAAGAAAGGTGTAAGTGTATTTTCAGTTGTGCATGGGACTTTGTTATTTTTTTTTTACATTAGGGAGAAATAGGGTCTCATGTAGCCCAGGCTGGCCTTCAATTCCATATGTCGTCAAGGATGGCCTTGAACTCGATATTCCTTCCTCCATCTCCCAAGTACTGGGATTTCAGGTCTGTGCCATTACACCCAGTATATGGGATACTGGGGATCGAAGCCAGGGTTTCCTGTATTCTAGGCAAGTATTCTGCCATTTACATCTTCAGGATGGCCTCTGGGACTTTAAAATGGTTAAATGATAGTGATTCTGAAGAAATATGTTTCTGAAATTCCATCTGCGGCACAGGGAAGCTTCGATTCGTGTGGGGAGAGTGGTTCCTCATTTGAGACTTTCCTGCTGATTCTTTTGTCCTGTGAGTGACTGCTCACCCTCCATTCTTCCTTCTCTCATTGCTTGCATTCTCCTGTCTGCTCTATTGTTCCTGTCCTCTCAATGTTCTCTGTGATCTCTCTGGCCAGCTTTCCTCAAGGTTGCTCATCCTGCAGAGCTCACAACTGATCCTTCACAAGCTTCTTTATTTCTCTTTGAACTCCTTTTCTACCTGTAACACACCCTTGCTGCCTAGTGGCTCTCCTGCCTATTTGTGACATCACTTTCTTCATTGTTCTGTCAGCCTTTCATCTTCAACTCTGCCCCAGCCTTCTTCACCCCCCACCACCGCCCCACAACACACTGAGTGTCCCTGTCCTTTGTGTGTCTTTTAGGAAGTGAAAAGACATTTCCCTAAATATACTGAGTACAAACCATGGAGCACAAGAACCCACTCCATGAGAGAAAACAGGAAAGATTTTTGGTTTTTGTTTTTCTTTTCCAATCACAACTGGGGAAATGCCATTGGATATGAGATTGTCAAGAGTACTTTCAGAGAATGTTTAAGACCCTAGGGTTTTAGAGGTTTAAGAGGTACCATAAAGATGTAGATACGTAACCTAGCATTGTCTATTACAGATAAAGCATGCAGCCTCATTAGAAGTAGTCAAATTTACCAAAGGGAAAACCAGTTCACAAGGAGCGTCCGCTGGGAAACCTTAACAGCTGGAACTATTTAGGACTAATAAATAATAAAGGTGTAACTCATCCTTAGGAGCAGGAAGCTGGGGGTGTGGGAGGAAGACATTTTAACTTACCTCAATTGTGTTATCAGCAAAGGAAGAGAAGTCAGCATCTCTGAGACAGAATAAGGAAAGGACTTCCAGAGACACACTGGGGCGGGGGTTGAATGCAAACCTCAAGCTTACAGTTATTATATCCGATCCTAGTTTTGGGCCCTCAAGACAGAACTGGAATCTCATTTAATCACTTCAGAAAACTCCCCCATGGGCCAGTGTCCGTCAGGAAGCAGGGTTGTAATACGATCTGTGGCGCCTGGACAGATACTGGCACATGGGCAGGTGTGAGACTACAGAATGACAATAGGGCATCCTGAAGAGAAAGCGAGGAGGGAGGGAGAGAAACCTAGGGCTCTAAGTGTGTGTGCATGGGGGGGCTATCTTTCACTTTCTCTCCTCCACCTACTCAGTTAACGGTCAAGTTTTAGGAAAGGGTGATTTAGATTCTTTAAATGCTTTGAGATAAACATAGACTAAGGGCCAAAATAAGACTTGTGATGTGCAGAAACTTTTCCTCTCTTTGTGAAATATATGCCTTTTAAGAGACATTAAACCAGACTATTTCAGGCTCATTTATAGGAATCCATCTAACTACAGCAATTAAAAAAAAAATTCCACCTCCAACCACAATACAGTTTGATTTTTAATAAATACTTGACTCCAGGAACAGAAAGGGCAAATTTTGTAGGAGCTACTAAGTCTGCTACCCTGTGAGTAGGAAGTAAAAATTCATCCTTCCTCAATTCAAACAAACATGAAGAAAAGAAAATACCCTTGAGCATTAAACTTTTAGAAATTTCTATTTATTAAGCATTCAAAAATACTTTTCAAATTTAATCTCATGGATGAAGTTAAAGCTGTAACTGTCAAAGCTTGTCCGACAACAACATTTAATGTATTTTCAATCACAGATAATGGCCACTTGTTTAAGTCTCTTGGTAAAGTAGGAAATGTGCATAAACAGAAGCCAGTGAGAAGCTCTATTTCACTATCGCCCATTTTCAGTGTAAACTTGCTCATATGATTTTATGGGTAATCAGATTATTCTGATCCTGCTATCAAACTTGGGGGTCACAATCTGTGCCGCAGGCCAGGTCTGCCCACTAGACCTCAAGAAACCAGGTCAAAGACCAAATTTCAGGTGGAAAGCAGACACTCCTGTCTCTGAGTCCTGTGCAGTTCCCACCCCCAGAAGTCCTGAGACCAGTGTTTCCCTGAGCTGAGGTCCAAGACCAAACACTTCAGAACCACTCAGGATCACCTGCCCAGATGTTGTTTCTTTCTGATAGTGGCAGTGTTTCTGATTTAGGGACCCGGGAATCTGAATCTTAAACATATTTTAATTAATTTTTAAGTCAGCATCATTAAGAGCCAGGTATTTCATTTGTGGCATTAGGAATCGGAATTCTGAAGACGCACATTCCTGGTTTCCAGGATGGTTCTGATGAAGTAACACCATCAGAAGAAGCCGATTTAAATTGTCACCATCTCCTAGCTATTAGCTTCTAGACCAATGGTTCTCAGCCTTCCTAATGCTGCTACCCTTTCATACAGTTCCTCATATTGTGGTGACCCCCAACCATAAAATTATTTTCATTGCTACTTCATAACTGCAATTTTGCTACTGCTATGGATCATAATGTAAACATATGATATGCAGATGATCATAGGTGACCCCTGTGAAAAGGTCGTTTAACCCCCAAAGGGTCACAACCCACAGGTAGAGAGAGAACTTTTGCCCTAGACTGTGAGAACCTCATTCACCATCAAATCAAAGTGAGGTTACCCAAATATATGAGTCTTTCTTTACTTCTTTTTATGGCCTTAAACCCTGCAGAAAGAGTTGGAGGTATACCTGACTAGGCAAGTGTTCATCGAGCACGTACAGGACATTGGGTTTGATCATTAGTATGTGTGCACACACACAAACACACACATACACACACGATCTGCATCAAATTTGACCCCAAAAGGACATTGTTTCCTAGAAAGAAATTATACTTTATAAGATGACAGTACAGTCACAAAAGCATCAACACTCTAGCCAAAAAAAAAAAAAAAAAAAATCCTGCCTCAACCAAGTCACTAAAGCCAAGCAAGCAGTCCAGCCCTTTAGCTCTCAAGGGCTCCACCGGAAGCCTTCTTTAGGTAGGCTCACTCTCCCACAGTGCAACCTGGGTAACACACAGTCTTCACAGACATTTCTAAATCCCACAGTATTTTCACCAAGGAATTTTCTTAACTGTTGTCCTCCTCTCCATTTCTTAAAGGCACAGCCAACTGGCTCCATGGTACCTGACTTTTGATCAGCAGCTGCAGAAACAGACAACCAGCAACTTCAAAGGGCTACATTTCCCCTGAGGGTTATCTGGTGCCTCCCAAGACTGAAATTCCTCTCCTGGAATGTGTCAGGACAGAAATTAACTGCAAAGAGGCTGACCTGCTAACCCTCCTTCTGGCCTCCTCATCAATTGTTTACAGAACTGTTTAGAACAAGCTAACCCTTCACTCACTCAAAGGCACAGGCCCCTTTTCTCTTCCACTTACAAGACAAGAAAATAATGTAGAGTATAAATAAGAAATAGCCAAGAGTCCATTTTTGTAATGGCCAGAGCGAGAGCTTAACACTTTGAATGTTTTCACTCTATTCTCTCCTAAGACTGCATTAGAATACTAAAAATCTATGTCTTCTATTTGGGAATATGTTCCTGATATTTTAGGAAAACTTCACCACCTAGAATTTGTTTCCTTCAATGCCTCGGGTTTATGGAATGGCATAGTATCAGAAACAGCTGTGAAAAATAAATAATTGTTTTATTTCTGGTAGGTGGGGGATGGTGAGTAATTGGATAGTGGGTAGGTGGTCTCACTTTGGGGTGATTTTTAAATGTTTCAGAAGTAGAGTGATGACAATTCTACAGTATTGTCAGTGTTCTAAATTCTACCAAATAGATCAATATAAAATAGTGACTTTTGTGGAATATTAAAAGCAAATAATTTGATGATGATAGAGAAGATTGTTCTGCATTTTAAACGGCAAAGAAACAATATAAAGGTACAAAATATCAACAAAAGCTCCTAACACTCTAAAGGTCCTCATGGAAATGAAGAAAATTTAATGGGACACTTACATCTCCCAAGCTATCAAGCTATTGAAAGAGTAGACCCCAAAGAAATGGCAATTTCTCCAGGAGTCTATTCCTGGGAGAATAAAAAGGCCCCAGGCAGAGAAGGAACCTGTCTCCTGAAAAGAGATTTCACAGTTCTAATAACTTGTCAGGCTCCCTTGGAGGATGAGACTGAAACCAAGACATTGATGGGTCAAAGGTAGGCAGGGACGCACTTAGACCATGACTGCTTAGATGGGCACACCTTCAGACCTCTACTTACACTTTAATCTCACTTCAGGACCCCAAATATAGATTGAAGAAGTCCGTGGATCTCTTGGTCCCTCTTCCCAATGTGACCGTATTGAATAAATCTCCATTTTCTGTTTTCTATCTTTCAATTAGCTGTTTTGGTTCATTTATTGAGGGCAAATGGATGACCTTGGCTAGGAGTGCAGGTTATGTTCCTTAAGTTTGATATTTAGAGCTATGTTTTACTTACTCATTATGAGCCAGAAAATAATATGAAGGGCTACACTTGATTTCACTGAATCCATACGCAACACTCTCTGCGGTAAACTCTGTTTATGATTTACTGAAGGAACTGAGTTTCAAAAGTTAACTGATATGCACAAGGTTACATAGCTAATAAATACCTAGCTCCAACACATTCTGGTTGATTCCAGAGAGAATGATCTTGGGAGCATGCTTGTGTGAGAAATGTATGCCCGCAGGGGGAAGAGTGTTCTATCACAGTTAAGTGTCGGGGCTATAGAGATGGCTCAGTGAATAAGAAAGAACATTTGACTGGTCTTCAAGAGGTCCTGAGTTCAATTCCCAGCAACCACATGGTGGCTCACAACCATCTATAATGGGACCAGATGTCTTCTTATGGTATACATGCAGATAGAGCACTCATATAAATAAAATAAAAATAATCCTTTAAAAAAAGAAAGCTAAGTGTCTCAGAAATAGTAGTATGGACACCTCAAAATGGCACACAGTGAAAAAGTCAGAGCTAGTGAAAGCAACACTAGCCGTCAGAGCAGTGGATTGGAATGAAGGAGGACACAGATTGCATGAAGAAGGGTACCAGTCACTGGCCTAAGTAACTCCATCTTGTCCCTCTCTGGCTCTTCGGGTGGCTCCTTAATCTTTTTTCCCGTGTCACCTTGAATTCTAGGAGCAATAGGATTGATACTAAACATGTTTGACACATGCACAGGTGCATCTTCAGAAGCGAATCCTGGAAGTGGGGGTAGAAGGTATCCGAACCCTGGAAGCTTGGAACTGAAGTCCTGCCATTTCTCACACCAATCATCCTTTTACCTGTATCTCTACTTCACCCCAGGAAAAAGCAGGTGATGAAGTACGTATTCATGCTCAGCTTGTTGTTTGACAAAGGGAGGTTTTCTATACTTGGTCCATGTGACGGGAGGTACTGCATCCTCTGAATTGTTGGGACAAGAGTGGCAATATTGAAGCACAATGGCTATGGTCACTGCCTTTGGTGACTGTATATTCATATGGAATGGATAGAAGAACAAAAAAAATGCACACAAAATTTTGGGTGATGGTTTATGCAAAAGACAGATGTGAAAACTCCATTGATGATACCACCACTTACACTATGCGTGGGTACACGTGGTGACTCTTCTTCACCTTAATTGCTTCATTTGCACAATGAAGGCAATTAGATGTATACCATGGAGATATTTATGGGGATTAAATGGGATAATGCATGCCCTTTGCCTGGTGCAATAGCTGGCACACGGTGAACCCTCAGAGAATGTTGGATATTATTGCTATAAAATAATATTTTATCATCATTATTCAGCCTGGTAGAGAAGAGTGTCTCTTTTGAAGAACAGACACGATTCCACTTAGCAGATGGGTACTGAATCATCCATCACGTTTCACTTATTGTCTGGCTTGAATTCAAAGCCAAATTGAATGCTCAAGTTCACTGATCATTTTAATGCTAGTAGATTTTTGAGCACCTTGAGGACAGAAGCCATGTGTTTATTGGAAGCCCCACAGCCACACACATGGCGCTTATTAAATGCTCGAAATCACTCCCACTGCAAACTCTTCATGGAAATACTACCGCTCACATCTTCTTCTCCTCGCATTTCTTCAACAAGGTTTCAGATGTCTTTGTGACGCCACATCACTTAATGATGGCTTCTATTGTGAGACCCATAAAGCTTCTCTTCAGATGTATGTGGGGAATAAACCATGCTAATTATAAAATGCCTTGCTATTTGTAAACTCGCATGCTTCATCTATAGAGGAGAGTGATTTCCGAAACAGAGGTGGCAGTGTTGCCAGGGATTCAGAGGAAAGTTACATGGAGGGATGGTCGGTGAGAACAATAGCAGAACACCTGAGCATCTTGCCAGCTCCTCGTGGCTCCTGACAAGAGGTAAGTTTAAAACAATACTTTCTCCTTGGCCCCATGTTGCTAACAGTAGCACAGGAAACAAAATCCACTCATTCCTTTCTGCGCTTAATATTTTCTGTAAAGGTAAGACATAGGTTACACATAATAGATAAGAAATTCTGCTTTTTGACTGAGTAGAACTCTTAACTCTTGTCACTTACTATGATGAAATCCTAAGAAGTTCCTTAAACTGCCTGAGCCTTAATTCCCAGCTCTATAAAAAGAATACGACAGCAATACTATTGTCTTCATTAAATTGTTAGGAAAATTAAGGAAGAGTTACATGAAGTGCATGGGACATAGCAAGAGTTCGATAAACCTGAATTTTTATATATACCTGGCCTACAGGCTTGCTTTACACTTGGATAACTGAGCAGCCCAGAACTAGAAAGCCTGGACTAGAGTCTTAAAGAGTAAACAGTGTGGTCAAGGAAACCAAAAAGAAGTCCAGTGACTCATTGGTAACACAGTAGAAGCATAGGATCTATCTCTAAAAAGCAAAGTTTAAGCATCAAATAAGCCAATGCTTCTGAAAGTACCTTATGAAATGTAAGCATTTAGAGCAAATATAAGTGGCATTTTCACAAGATATTCCAAGAGAGAGGGCAAATATACTCTATTCAGCTCACAGAATACTTATGTCTTGATTTTTCTGGGCATGTCTTGTTATCACACTGCTATTTGGAGAAGTAACACACAGCACAGACCACGGGCACTAATCTCAGGCTCTCCAAGTCCCACCCTGTATAGAAGCTTTTCAGATGGCTATGTCACTCTCAAAGGTCCTTTCCATTGAGCCATCAGTTTGAGCATCAACTTGCAGCTGAGACATGTCTAATCTTGCACAGTTTGACCATGTTAGGACTATGACAGGGTCACTGAGGGCTTGAAGCTGCCTGTCACAGCTAATGGCTCAGTCCAGAAAACACGGAAACTGTCTGTGTCACCCTCTGTCCAGGTGGCAGATGAAGTGGTGAGGAGAGTTGTCATCCGTCACAGACTAGAAAGCAATCTCTTATGATGGAGATAAAAACAATCAATACATTTGGATTTCCATCAAAAAGTATAAGTTTTCTCCAAACAGATCTTAATCAGCATACAACCTGCCACAACAGCATGTTCGCGTAGAATGTGAGCTGGGCAGAAGCGAATGTCACTTGGAATCCTAAAATAGATTTAATAGGAGAAGTATACATCAGAATATATCCTGGCTTCCAAACCCCTTAAATGCTTTTGGGAAAGGAAAAGAAAAAGAGAAGAAGCGAACAAAGCAGAACCAACAAAAGAACAATTATATGGACTCCGTTTCCTAGTCTCAGTGGTCCTTAAGCTCTGTTAAGCATCAACAAATTGGGAGGTCATGATGGAGCATGTGCATTTCATCTCTCAGGGTTCAAATCCTCATTCTATCACATGTAGGTTCTAGAGACTCAAACTGAATATAAACCTTTAAGCAGTCAGTTAAAAAACAGAAAAATCATCAAGCAAGCTCCTGTTTCATGTTCCCTAAGGGAAAATCGTCTGTTGGTTTCCTATACAGAAACTCATCCCTAAGTCAAGTAGAATCTCCCCTACCCACCAAGTTAATGGACACTTACAGGGATGGTCTTGTTTCTTCCTCCAAGAATTAAATATGTGATTTCAAAAAATGTCTTCTATCTGGTGAGAATTTTTTTTCCAAATAATGGCAATCAGTGATGGTTTGGTGGAGGTAGTGCTCCACTCAATTCTGATTTTTCTGGTATTTCCCTTCAATCTGACTGCAGACGGACTGAAGCAGAGAAGACCTACTACCTCCCAGTGTTTAATCAAGCCTTGGAGAAGGAAGTGATTGTGATTTCGAGTATTTCAGCGGAGGCTTCTCACTTCTAGAACTTCAGCTCAACATAGCAAAGATGGATTAGAAAACTACAGAGGACTAAGCACTCGCTGATTAGGAGCTGTGGTTGTGTGAAACATAAGTACACACACAACATGGCTGTAATGTCGTTAGGGGTTGGCAAGCTAAGGAGAGAGATGTAAAGTTCTTCCTAAAATTTGTTGCAGAATGAAATGCCTTCTATTCTAGGAGGAGAACAAGTGGATGAGCTACTATAGAGACAGTGATTCAAGTTGAGAGGAAGAGGAGAAACACCTCAAGGACAAGATAACGTGGTGAGTGCTAAGCTTGAAAGGGTGATTCAGTTCATCTGGAGATACGTGTGTATTAATACAAAGAGAATCTTCCTTTAATACTAATAATTATTTAGTAGCCATAAAAAGACATCCCACATTTTAAAAGACTACTAGTTAACATTTCTTGATCACTAATTGTAAGTTCAACATTATACTAAATGCTTCACATTTATTATGATGTGTAAGGATTATAGTGACCTTATGTTGATGGAAAAATATTGTCAGTCCTCTCTTCAAGTTAAGGAAACCAAAACACAAGAGCAGCCAGCTAGACAACGGCAGAGGCTGGATTTGAAGCCAGGTAACCTGACTCAAATATCCAAGCAGTTTTCCAAAAGTACAGGCTGCATAACCCTAGCCTTGGCATCAAATTGGGAGGAATTTCAGAATTTCAGAATTTCTGTGCATGAGTGACCAAAAATCTGTGTTATAAACAAGGTCCTCTGATAAAACTAAAGCAATTAAAGTCAGAAAGAGAGCCACTGAAGTAGAGCATTTATTTGCATATGAAAGCTGAAATAGTAACACAAAGGTTTCAGAACACAGAACCAACAGTCACTCATACTGGTACATAAATCTTTCATCGTTATTTAACTAAGTCGTTTTAGATTTTGCCCTGGTTCAGCTGATGGCATATCAAAGAAATAGAGTTCTTTACAGTAAACCATCTGAGATTTGAAGAGGGAGTAAAAGAGTGGTAAACGGACAACAGACTCTATAGAAAGAAAAGCATATCAAATTGCAAAGGACACAGCTCTGGAGTACGGTGTCAGGAAGTGGAATCTTCCTTGGCAATATAATCTTGGCCCCGTCATTAAGCAAGATGTGTGACCCGCAGCAAAGCACTCAACTTTTCAGGGGTTCACTTCTCTCTTGGAAAAAAGATAATACACACGGCATATGTAGTTGAACATGTAGGGCACCGTGACAATCAAATAGGGGTGACAGTGTGTGCCAATGAGCACCGCAGCAATCATGTTTTACTATTAGAAGGCAATCATATGAGGATTGGTCTGTTTCAGTAGGATGAGGGTGAGGCTTCAGGCTTTCAATTTCTCCCAAGCTTTCCATGTGCTATCAATGTAGTTGATTGAACCAAATCTTGAGAGACAGTGGTTCAGGCCATTCTGTCATGAGTATATAGACCTTAAATGGGCTGTGAGAATTTGGTCATTATCCACAAAAATGAGAAGATTGGCAGTCAAGGCTGTCAGTTCAAGAAATGAAGAGTCAGTGGTGGAGTTATTACTATGCAATGTACTATCAAGTCAAATACATTTTTAATCAAGAAATTCCATGCTAAACGCTACCCCATGAAAGGAAGTCTTGCTGCCATACCTCAGGAAGCATTATTATTGAACATGCTCCAGAGACCGAGTAAAGTATTTTGAATATGGAGTGTCCTCTCTCATTCTCTAAATAGCCCTATGCAACAAACAATTACTTTATTGTCATCTGTCAGTTTGCCTCTGAGAAGCAGTCACTCAACTTGTGTTACACGAGCGACACACACTTGGAATGTAGCCGAGTAAAGGGCAGACTGAGATAGATCCAACCCCAACTGACAGACAATAAAAACTTTGAAGAACCACTACCATACTGGGGATGTAACTCAGTTGTTAGGGTGATTGCCTAGCATGCATGAAATCCTGGTTCGAGCCCCAGCACTGCATAAACTAGTTATGGCAGTGTACACCCATAGCTCCACCACTCAAAAGTTCAAGATCATTCTTGGCCACACAGTAAATTCAAGAGGACCTAAGCTTTCAAAAAAGAAAAAAGGCTGACATGAGTTCACTACGTTCTAGAACAGTGGTTCTCCACCACTGCTGTGACCCTTTAATACAGACCTATATGTTGTAGCGATCCCAACCACAAAATTAGTTTTGTTGCTACTTCATAACTGCAATTTTGCTACTGTTATGAACCATAATGTAAATATCTGGTATTCGGGATGGTCTTAGGCGAGCCTTGTGAAAGGGTTATTCGACCCCCCCCCAAAAAAAAATGGAGTCAAGACCCACAGGTTGAGGACCGCTGATCGAGATAGACAGTAACAGCCAAAGTAGAGAATATGGCCTCAATCAAAGGGAGCTCCAAAAGAAGCGTCACTTCAGTGATTTCAAAATGATGGAGGACTTATGTTCTCAAAGGTTATTGCTACCACAGCTGCCCTTGCTGCCATTCTTCCCAATCACCCTTGAACTAGTCCCCCTGGCATGTATGGTAGTGTATTCTCCATATTTTATATGATAGAATCATTGGCATTCCACTTTAAGAAGGTAGCAGTGTTGCCCTCACTTTATACTAATGAACCGAAAACACAAGGAGATGAAGAAGCTTGTCAATACGGCTGGAGAAATGACTCAGTGGTTAAGAGCACTAGGTGCTCTTGCAGAGAATGTGGGTTCAATTCCCAACATCCACATGGTGGCTCACAGCTAACTTCAGTTCCAGGGGATCTGATTACCTCATCTGGCCTCTATGGATATAAGACATGTGCATGGTGCACAGATGTGTATGCATGCAACACTTACATATATAAAATTTAAAAACTGATAAATCTTTAAAAGAAGCTTGGCCATGATTCTACAATTCCTAAACAGAGGAGTAGGATTCAAATCTACATCTAGTTGAACACAAAATCTTTGCTTTTAAACAAAATGCTGCATCTTCCCTTTACTTAGTACAATTAGCCTAGCTCTCCTGGAGAAGAGGCATTTCCCTCTCTGTCTTTTCTAATGATATAAGGCCCCTATGCCTCCAATGGGTTCCACTGCCTCAGACATCACAGTGAGTGCATTCCTACCAGGTCTGGGGAAATGCTCACTTGGTAAAGTGCATGCAACCATGAGGTACTGAGTCAGATCCACAGTATCCACATAAACCTGGGTGTGGTGGCATGTCCTTACACTCACAGTGCTGTGGTGGCAGTGGCAGGCAGATCCCAGGGGCTTGCTGGCTGGCCAACATAGCTTCATTGGCAATCCTCAGGTCCCAGTGAGAGACCCTGTCTCAAAAGTGGAAGCAAAAATCCAAGGTGGGAAGCTTCTGAGAGAAGACAGCTGAGACTGACCTCTTGCCTGCACAGATGAGCACATACTTGCAAACACATACACGTGCACTCACGCATGACTATGTACACACACATACTCATACACACACACACACACACACACACACACACACACACACACACTTCACTTCATTTGGACTGTGACATTCTGATTTGGGCTCATCAATAATTGGATATGTATGAGACAAGTAAGTTCTATGAGGAACTTACTAGTCTTTGATCCTCATGAACCCTTAGGTAATGAGGGATAACAAATAAAGAACACAAGCACCCTGGACACTAAGTTGCCAAAAACTAAGGGATGGAAACTCAGGCCTCTGTTCCTAATGTTGGGATTTCTTCTGCTGGTGGAATGATAGAGAAGAGGGGCTCAACACTTCATTGTCCTTCACATGTCCCCAGCTCTCTCTTTCTATTGTGTCAGGTTTGCACACTGGAATAGATCCATTTTTTTTGTGGACCTTTTATGCTAGAACATTCTTAGTTTTCTTCCTCAGAAGAAACGTCTGTATACATAGATTCAAGACTTGGGCTTCTCCTGTGGTTCCTTAATATTTTACTTTTCATCAAAATTCCGGGCATAAGCAACATTCACATTCGCTTCTTTTATACAGTGTGATTAAAAAGTCCTGAATAGTGTCGGTATGAGTCATCAGCCTTTGTAAAAGCTTTGCTGTAATAACACTTCCCCCCCTTGAATAATGTGCTGATACATTGATTTAATCAGTTCCAAAGGTTGAATCAGTGAGGGAAAATTGGCAGGCAGGAAAGTATTACCAGACACTAATTCTCCTTCCTCAGGGTGAGCTGTATAAATGTGTAGCAATAGAACATCTTTGCAATCTTCAGAGAAGTCTATGGTGCTGAAATGAAACCCATCACACAAAGAATACCTTTTTCCCAACCACAAATTACCCTGTGCTTTATGAGCAACAGGTAAACAAGTAACTTTTCAAATCAGGAAGACAATAATATTTTTCCATTCAGCCAAGGTTTTATTTCACAAGAGCCTGAAGCATTAGTACTTTAAAAGAACAGTTAATTTGTCCTCCTCATTCCTTTTAAACCTGGAGGCATTCAAGGCATGGGCTCCAGGACGAGAGCAGTTAGCACATATCACTGAAATAGACCAGCTTCCACCCCATAACAGGAAAGTGGCTCGGGGGAAACTGTGTTCATCAATTGCATTTCACAGACATCGACTGCAGCATCTCCAGCCCCTAACTTCTTTCGATAGACACTTTGAGCTCTTCGGTGCCCTGTCTAATCTCAAATTACAAAAGTCGTTCTTCAGAGATGGTGCAAGAGATAAATATCACCAAGTCCAATAAAGCTTGGGCTCGGCAGTCAATTCCAGGCCAGTGATAGACAGGGCCTCAAAACTCCAGCAAGACAAAAGGCACTTCATGTATCCTTAACTGTGTGATGCAACAAGCAGAGATAACCAACGGTTTGAATAGATAGAACATGGGATGGCTTTGTGCATCTGGTTTTTCTTTGTCTTGGAGGAATGGGACTTGAAGAGGTTACTACTCTGAAACAACAGCAAAGTCTCTCTTGTTGCTTTTCATACCTGGTACAACTTGCTTATATTACATTTTTTTGTTCTTCACCAAAAGGCTGCTTTTACCATTTAAATCACCATCCTGATTTGAGGCCATAGCAAAACTGTTTTACATTTATTTGTTATTTCTTTTACACATATACATGTCGTGGAAGGTAGAAAAAAATACCATTATCAAAGCAATGGCAACCACCTCATGAATTGTTACATGCTGGACTTTTGCCTATGAATTGTTGCATATATTATTTCATTTCTATCTTCTAAAACTCTTATTATTCACCCTGTTCAACAAATAAAATGATAAAAGACACTATATAATTCATCAGAGTCACTGCAAATATGAGTAGCAGAGTCAGCTCCATGCTTGCTTTTCCTACTTAGTTTAAAAATTCTGAAGGCAAGAATTGTATTAATACCTAGCTCAAGTTCTGATGCATAATAGATAATTAATAAACATTTAGACCGCTTCTCTGAGTTTACATCAATGTCATTCCTT
The DNA here is from genome assembly GCA_026225945.1 of Cricetomys ansorgei. Lineage (NCBI taxonomy): Eukaryota > Metazoa > Chordata > Mammalia > Rodentia > Nesomyidae > Cricetomys > Cricetomys ansorgei. The sequence goes on from JAMJFZ010000896.1 coordinate 702,501, forward strand.
CCCTTCACTCTTTCCTCCCTATATACAGATAACTCATCATCATATAAAAATATATTGCCCAAACTACTACAACTAATTGCCCATACATTCCTGTGATACTATGTAGAGGGGGGGGGTCATGGAAGCTTCTTGATTTCTCTTAAATTAACTGGCTTTGTGGGGTGGGAGAGTTGGCTCAACAGTGAAGAGTACTTGTGAGTCTTCCAGAAGGAGCAGAGTTTGGTTCCTGTCAGATGGCTCACAGGGAATCTGACCCCTCTTTTGGACTCCACAGGCACCCGGACGCATATATGCACACAGAGACTCATATACATAGATAAGTATTAATTATTTAAGAGAAGCTGTACTTCTGGAAGTGGTGATCATTCTGACTTTCCTTAAATGCAAAGGGATAGGTTAAGTCTCTCAGTTCCTTTGGTCTTCTGTTGACTAATGTCCTTTACTGTGTTTGAGAAGTCCCTCAAGCTGATAAATGTTTCCATTAGTCAAACATTCTGGAGTAAAGCTTGACTACTATAGCAACAACCATAAAATGTGTATGTTCTAGGAAATGATACTCAATTAATTATGATGATAGCAAAGAAGGGAGAAGATAAATGAAAAATGATAGAGAAAAAATTTTCTTTATTTAGGTCCTAGCTTACATTAAATATAATATAAATATAATAAATACAATATATAAATATATAATATACAAATATATATAAATTATATGTATAATTTATATATATTTATATATATATTTATAATATATAAACATACATAAATACAATAAAATAAACATAAATAAGTTTGATATAATACAATATAATATAATATAATATAATATAATATAATATAATATAAATGTCCTAGCTTGAACTAGGACCTTACATAGCTATTTTAAATATTATCTTCAGTCTGGGGGCATGACTCTTTGATATAGTGCACCCTTAGAATGCAGAAGGCCCTAGGTTCACTCCTCAGCACTGCTAGAAGTATTATCTTCAAAGAATATTTTAAAAACACATAAATGATCATAATTTTGTGTTTGATACATAAAGTACTCTTTAAGTTTAAAATTTAGGAAACAAACCAGTTACGATAACAACAATTATAGACATTATCACTACAAAGATTAAATTAAATTAACATGAGTGTTTATATCTTTTTCTGTTTGGTTGGTTTTTGGTTTTCAACACAGTTTCCCTGTTGTAACTCTGGCTGTCCTGTAACTCACTCTGTATATCACGCTGACCTCAAACTCACAGAGGACTCAATGGGTATATTTCAGATCAGGATGTTTTATTATTATTATTATTATTATTATTATTATTATTACATCATCATCATCATCATCATCATCATCATATAGAATGAGAAGAAACAGCTGCCAAAGCCCCTTCTTTGTATTCTGAACATAACTTTAGAAATGAAGAAAGAAATGTGTACCAGTTTACAAAAATGACCTTCTTGTCCTTCGTAATAAAAATCTCAAAATGTAAGTTGGACACTTGGGCATGGGCCTCAGGGAACTATACTCACAGGGGAAGCCCTTGGCATGTAAAACAAGCAAAGCCCTAGGGGAAAATCCTGTCACACCACATTGTCTTTGAAGTAGCTTTTATAATGAGTCATCAAGATATTCTAGTTGACTAAAAATAAAGGTTGGGGTGAATTCACAATTTGTAATTGATGAGAGCCTTTGGCGTATATTTGACGTCTTCATTTTGAGCTCCTCTTTGATGTGATGTATCAATTGATTTTCTCTTCTTCTATCATTGTTCTTGGATTTGTACAACAGAGCCCTTTATTTTCAGAAAAGTGATTAGCATGAAATGTGACTTATAGTGTCTTCAACTATGTGTTCTATAAATGGCAAATGGTTGTAATTACTATAAGATGAAAGTCATATATTTGATACATTCTTGTAATTATTATAAAGAAATGGCCCGGTCATGGTCTCAAATCAAATTAAAGAGGCATAAAATTCAATTTCACTTTCTCAAGATCTGCGTAAAAGTTGAGCACACACAAAATGGGGTTTCAAATGGAACATACTGGCACAGAAACAGTTTCTACACAGATGTTGTGAAATGACATATTTCTAGAATTTTCCATGCCATCTCAAAGCCCAGTGTGTTTCTTTTTATGACCACCACACTCTCAATCAAGGAAGTGCTAAAATATGGCTTAGCAGGTCACCAATCCCTCTCTCTCTTTCGTTTCCTCTATGAGGAAATAAAACACAAAATTAAATGCAAATCAAAGATGGAAGAAGAAAAATGTTGTGCTGACAAGGGTACTTCTGTAGCACAGAAATAATAGTTTACTGTTCATATTTGTGTTCTACATGGATATTTATATAACATTTTCATAATTTCAAAGTCAATATTAACCCCACTTAGGATGGCGAGAGTCAAAAAACACAGGCAGTAACAACTGTTGGCAAAGATACAAAGAACTGGGATTCTGTAACTCCTGGTGGAAGTTTGAAATGGTATAGCCACTTTGGAACATAATCTGACAGTTTCTTAAAAACTGAAACCTCAAATGATCGCGTGGCCTAGTGATTCCACTCTCCCTAGTTGTATACTCAAGAGAACCAGAAACACATGACCCTCAAAAACTCGCATGTTTGCAGCATCTGTATATTGAAAGTAACAGGATTCCTAGTCCCAACAGTAGAAACTTAAATATCCATCCATGGATAACTAGGTTAACAAACATGGTGTGTCTATACAATGGAATGTTAGACAAAAAGCAGTTAAGGACTGCTGCACCACTGAAATATACGGCTGAAGGAAAAATGACAGACTTAATGACCATATATTGTTGATCCTGTTTATATGGAATGTACACTATAGGGGAGTCCATAGATATAGGGAACAAACTCCTGACTACTAAAGGCTGAGTAGAAGAAAATGGGGAGGGCCTGCTAAATCCAAAAAAAATTTCTCTTTTAAGCATGGGAAAATATGCTGGATGTAGTTATCATGTACAACTCTGAATGTACCAACAGCACTCAACTATATGCTTTGAAAGGATGAATTGTGTGTTATATGAATTGTATGAACTGCCATTTTAATGATGCAATACCAAGTAGGCAAATCCAATTCTAAAAGGACAGAGTCATAATAAAGATGATTGTTCAAATAACATCAGTATCAGAGCTTAGAAAATTCAGTAATTCCAAGCTTATTATTTAAAGAGGGGAAGTTGAGCTTCTACTATGTGCCAGGCACTACTATTCTTGGTGCTGTGAATACAGAAACGAACATAACAAAGTCCCTGCTCTCATGAACATGACATCCTAATGACCTAACTTTATACATTTTGGGTGATGTGTATGACTTTAGGTTTGGAAGGATGCCCAGAAGTAGCTGGTAAACTTCCTTGTTCATTTGTAAAACAGTGCTATTTGCTCTTTTATGTTCTCCAAACCATAGATTCATTTTGAATGCCAAATGCAGATGGTTCTGCTTTTAGAAAAATGGTTCTTACACGCAGTGACTTGAAAGAAGTGGAATCCCAGCTCTTCACGCAAGGATGTCTCGTGTATTTGTGGTAAAAACACATAAATAGCCATGAAAGGCATAGACAATTTAATCTGAGGTTGATTGTAATCATGTTTAATGAACTGTTCAGCATGGCCATAATGGTAGCAAGAATCTCTATGATGCATACTACTTAAACTTGGGCTACAGAATGCTCTAAGACTTCTCCTGTTTGGGGGGAATTTCCTTCTGAACACTGCACTATGGACTTTGGAGGTTATCACTGCTGACAGCAAGGAGTCATTTACCTTCTAAGTCCAAGGGCATTGTGTCTATCCATCTTCTACTCTTTCCTTAAACATATCCCTTCCGTACTCCTCTACTCCAACTGGGCAGGCCGCTGAGCTTTTGTCTACAGCTGCCATGCTACTTTTCATGGTACTCAAAATGCCCGCACCTTTCTCTGCAGGTTACTGTTCAAAACCTAGAATAAAACTGAACCCCTCCAGGAAACTTCCCACAGCTTCCCAACTGTACTGGCTTTAATCTATACTGCACACAGCTCCTTGGTGGTAAGCTGTTTGAGATGAGGGATCATGTACACACATTGCCACTGTGCCTCCAGTTCAGTTCCCCTGGCACAATAAAGGACATATATTAGATTCTGTGTGCCCTGTTAATACTGATTATGCAAGTGTGTTCTACCTCCGATATATAAAAGGACACAGTTTAGATTCCTTATTTATTTGTTTGTTTGCTTGCTTGCTTATTTATGGGTGTGCATATCTATGTATGTGCTTGCAGCCTTGAGTGCAGGTGTGATGTGGCAGTCACAGGAGCTGATTCTCTCTTGGCACCTTGGAATGGAGGGAGGGAACTCAGGTTGTCAAGCCTGCACACAAGTGCCTTTACCTACTGAGCCACTTTAGCAGTTTGAAGATGTCCTTATTGCTAGAAAGCTTGCTGCATGGTTTACAATTGGAAGTGGCGGCGGATTGTCCTCTTCTTTCCACTGTAAAGTCAGCCTGAGGAACACTGAAATCTCCGCCTCTGCATCCTCTGCTGAGGTCACATCTTTTTATTATTGAATGGCATGCTAGCTGGATTCAGATCCATGGTGCCAAACTGTAGGGCTTGAAGATGTTCTTGTGCCTACACTTTGGGATTGGGCAAGGTAGGTGGCTGGGGGGAATCGCTATCATGAATGTTCCTCCCTCAGATCACACGTGATTAGAGGGCAGTAGGCAAAGAAAGGGGCTCCCATTTTGAAACCTTTCCTGGGATCACATCATTCCTTTAAAACTCCATATCCTCACATTTGGATGGTGATTCCATACAGATGGAGTGGCAGACTAACCCCTAAGTTATTAAAATGGAAACGCACACATGGTGTGCTTTTGTGAACATTCTACATGTGGAATTCTGAATCTCACCAATGAGAATATGGTATATTTTGACAAAAATAAACCACTTAAGAAAAGTTTTCTTCTGGTTCATTATAACATTGGGATGATTATGAGGTGAGTGGCTAGACAGACGGTGCTGATATCAGTGATGTTATTGGATGTGAAGTCTTGTAGGCAAAATTGAATGAAAGAAGAGAAAGATAATGTATAGATGCAAAAGGAACCTTTGCAAGACACAACAGCTAAAAAAAGAATTGCTTGTGAGATATGGATCTTAGCCCTAGGACATAATAAAAGAAAGACCTAATGACGTATATTAAGATGAAGAACGAGATGATTACTTTCAATGAAAATTTAAAAAAAAAAAATCTGTGCATCTAAATCTTCTGATCTTCAAAATACAGCCAAAGAGAAGGAAAGATGAGTCCGTGGAGTTCACCCCATGACATGAGTGTTTTCCTGAACAGTGCTCACAAAACAAAGAGATTCCATTGCTGTAGCAGGAAGGTCATTCTGTTTCGACTTGTTTCAACCATGATCATTTGTAAAAGCGCGGGGAGGGAGGTGCCAACCTTGCTTCCGTCCATCCTCCCTGCAATTCGTCCTACATGCTACAGTTGAAGGCACTCTCCAAATATTCCTCATATCCCGCCACTCTTCAGCTTACAGAGCTACCAAGCCCCATCCACAAGCCTGATATGCATTTTATGAGTCTGATTCCCCATTATGCAAATTCCCTTCCACTGAAATCTGGTAGTCTAACAACCTCTCACAAACCAAATTGCATCTCAGTGTCTGAACCACAGTTCACACAGTTTTCTAACCTGAAACAGATCTCTGTTTATCAAAATATGACAAGTTTCTTAAAGGTCTAGTTTACATATATGATGGTTCCAACTCATTCCTGCTAGCGAATTGCCCTCATATTAGTTTATGTAGCAAATACTTTATATACCAGAAGTTTTTAGTATAAGGAGATTTTGTATCATAGGAGAATCTGAAGGTATGGAAATATCTAGAGGTATTTTGGGGTATCACTTAGGAGTTGGAAGATTGGCATCTGTCAGGGCCAGGAGTGTTGAAAGTAGCTCATAACACACAAGACAACTACCCACAACAAATATCCAGTATAATAGTGTCTGGGTTGAAGAACTCTTATTTAAGTTGAATGTGGTGGTCCAGGCCTGAATTCCCAGATACTTGCGAGGCTGAATGAAGAGAATCAGAGGTTCAAGTTCAAGATCTGCCTAGCCTATAGAGTGAGATCAAGACAATCCTGGGAAATTTTATGAGACTCTGTCTTAAAACATAAAAGAGTCCTGATGATATAGGTCAGTGACAGAGTCCCTGGGTTTAAGCCTTAGTACTGAAAAAGACAAAAATTCTGATTTAAACATATGCAACTGTTGTTTCTTCAACCAAATTAGAAGCTCTCTGAACAAGAACACTGTCGTTTCCTGTGCCTAGAACAGTGCTAAGTACTTATGAGAGCACTTCTCCATAAATGCATGGATTTTATGTCACCATCAATCTGACTGAGTAAAGGGGAAAAAAATTAAACTACAATGATAGGTCTGGCTTTATCTGACTTTTGTGTAAAGGACTTTAAACACTACCTTTTAAAAATGTTACTGTAGAGGTGCACTGGTCTGCACGGGGTCCTTTGCATATATTTTGAGGCTTCCAGTTTAGTGTTTTTATGAGATTCCTGAGTGGGAATCTGATTCTTTTGCCTTCTCTTGAACTCTTTCTGTCTTTTGTTTGTTTTGTGCAATTCCAATGTGTTAGTTTTTGTTTTATCTTTTCTTATTTTATATTATTATTATCTTCTAAAAGCCTGTTTGTTTTCTAATGAGAGACAGAAAAGGAGTATATCTAGATGAAAGGGGAGATGGGAAGCAACTGGGAGGAGTAGAGGGAGGCGAAATATAATCAAGGTATATTATGCGAGAAAAAAAACCATTTTCAGTAAAACAATAGAACATAAATAAAATCTTATTTTTAAGTTACTGTAGAATAAAGTTTAGCACCCTTTCTTCTTAGTCCTCTGTGGGTTGGGTGGATCTTAATGAAATGGGGACATCAATAGGACATCAATAGGTTCAGGACCTGGGCCCAAAGTTGTCAATTTAAGATGGAACTGGAGAAAGAGCTAAGTATGGTGCCATAACCTGGAAGTACAGACTCAGGAGACAGAAGCTGGAGGATCACTGAATTTGATGTCAGCCTCATCTACAAACTTGTTTCTAGGGATAAATAGTGGCACACTAACATATGCCCAAAACATTCAAAAAAATGCACCCTCAGTCTCAGACTGGGCTAAGCATTGTGCATGTCTGGGTAGTGACTGCGATTTAGCAGTTATTTTAATCCATTCTGAAAACAAGATGCTCTATCATATCAATCCTACATGAGACCTCACAGATGATGCTTTATATCCTTTCTCCAAACCCATCAGGACCATCTAGGAAATGAAGCTTCCCTGAAAGAGACTGAATACTGGCAGTGAGTGTCCTAGTAACTAAGCCACAACCAATCTACAAATTACTAGAAGCTCATAATTGTACTACTTGCAAATATCATATTACTGCCATCATTTAAATAAAATGCTGGGGAGAGTACAGTATGACTGTCATGATGGTATCTTACAGGGTAATTTTAAATTGGATCAAAAAACCTTTTAGTACCTTTTTTTAAAATGCCCTTTATGACCTGGGCTGCAAAATGAACTTGAAAGAAAAGAATGCAAAACTTCTCATGATTAATGAGAGCAAATGTAATCTGTGCCAGCTTTGATTGGAAGAATATTCATTTGGGATTGTCTCAGCAAGCCCTGTGTAGCCTTCTCTATGCACTTCTTTCCATATTTCTCCCTGCCACTTCTAACACATGGTAACGGCAGTAACAAATGACATAATGATTTGTGCTCAGTGCTAGGAAGCCAGCCAGTTAAGAGCAGACTAGAGTTGGGTCTGGCAATTTTGACCACCTATAACTTAGGAGGTGAAAGTCTCATTGAAGATATAGGAATAGAAGCTGGATTCTAGGGGATCAAGTAAAACTGGCAGGCAAGAATGTAAAAAGAATAAATCTAGGCAACATTTAAGGAAAAAGTAATCTGGAGAGAATTTTTAACCTAAAAGCTATGGAGGATGAGGTTCGTGACGGAGTGGATGGGAACTGTAAGACATGAAAATTATTCTGTACCCCCAGAGAGAGATGACTTCAATTACCTGTCAGATCCTTTCTTTACCAAGTTTGTGTCACCTGTGTCGGTGATCTGAGCTTCACTTTCTTCCCCTATGACATGGGGATAGTAATCCTAGGTTCCTCCTAGGTGGTAGGAGGGTTAGACCATGTATTAGAGTGAGGTATAGCCTAGCTAGGTGCTTCACACATAGTAGAAAGCCTATAAGAACACATCGTCATTTCTTAAGGCAAAAAATAAGACAATTCCAATAATGCTTTATAACTCAAAATCCTGAATTAGGTGATGTGCAGAGGATGTCTATAAATTGACATTTTTTCCCTCTGTAAAGAATCTGAAACTTGCCCAGACATATATTGTCTCTCTCTCTCTTTTTTTTTTTTTTTTTTTGCTAAGCCCAACACTTTGTTTGCTGGAGTCATTCACCACCACCTGAAGCAATCAGAATGTTTCCTTTACCTCTATCCCGACCCTCACACTCAAACCAGAATGTAAAGTCTCTGGCAGAACAAAATTTCTGGACAATAGACTTCTTTCACCCAGGTGCACATCTGGTCTTCCCTGACGAGATTTCCAGGGAGACAGGCAGGAGACAGATAACTTCAATTGGAATTGTGGCTCTGCAAAAATCCCTCTCTCAAAACTCAAGAGTTCTGTCTTCAGGGGCCTTCTCAAGGAGGCCTGGTCTGGAGCACAGAATATAGATAATATATTAGGGAAAATGTTTCCAAGAAAGAAACTTTGTATGGAAAGTGGGGTTTCTTTGCCAGCGTTGACTGCACCGTGCTCATACACGGAAAGCACCCAAAGCACAGCGTCTGCATTGCAATCGGGAGGGGATCAAGGTGTGTCCCTTCTCCTTTACCTCATAGGCACCAAGCACATCACTAAAAGAACCCACATTTGGGTTTCATTAATAATAATAATAATAATAATTTTTAAGTGGCCATCAATTTGAAAGAGATGGAAGGAATGGCAGGGGCTAGAGGGAAGAGGGGTAAAATCATGCAATTATGTTTTAATTGAAGATAAGTGTGTGAAGAAAACTCTTGAAGGATGGGCTTGTGAGGCCACGCCCTCCCTGACAGGCTAGTGGCAATAAATGGTTGATGGGAGGGCATGTCTTTCTCTTCAGTTAGACACTGCTGAGCTGCCTAGGATCCAGTAGATGCCATGCTAATGCATGAAACCATAATTAAACTCACTGCATGAAAATAAGGACATGGAAATAGAAGGAAGCCCTGGTGGAGAGAACAGATTAAGTGAGAAAGGGAAGGGATGGCAGAGAGGAATGGGGTAGGAATAACTAAACTAATTCTGTACAAGTAAGAAGTTATCAAAGAATAAAACAATAAATTTAAAAAAAAACACAAAGAAATAATCCACCGAGTCTGATAGAAGGTTTGCCTCAAACGGATGAAACCCTGGCTTTGAGATCCAGAACCACATATAACTAGCATGGTAGCTCAGAAGTTCAAGGTTGGGGAGGGGCTACATGAGACTTGTTTTAAAAAGAAAAGGAATGAAACGATCCCACAAATGACCAGATGGCATTTTAAATCTTTACAGAAGAGACTCAACCACCCACCAAGTGCCAGACACCGCTTTGGGGAAGCTCTCTCTAGAATCTGCCTTTTATCATCCCACGCCACCTCTTCCATGATTCAGTTTCCGAAAAGTGAGCATCGTTGTTCACAGCTATGCCCCGAGTCACTCCAGATTGCTGGCCATAGTTGTGATAGTTACTGTACTCTATTTTAGCTTTTCAATATTTGATGTAAACCTTTTCATTCGGTTACACTTTTCAATTTTGAAACTGCATTTGAGTCTTCTCGACTCCATTGAGGCAGAGGAAGATGATTAAATGTTCTATCAAAGTCGAGTGTTGCCGTGCAGTTTTCAACATAACTCCCAGAGAGGCCTGGCATGGCATCTCCATCACATGAGACTTCAGGCTGATACTGAAGTCCATGTGTGGCCCTTGGAAGTGCTCAGAAGACAAAAGTGTAAATAACTGAAGCATGAAATTGCTTTGAAATGATGAAGCAAGGATGCATTTTTCTTCCCAATCAAATCTTCGGTGGAAATAGTAACAACAGGCTTACTTGATACCCTTGAAATGTAACCTCTAGCATTGTTTTTTTTACACCTTGGTCTCGTGTTCTGAATGTCACACTATAATGCAGTCCATATACCTCTAAATCACTCATAAATGGCACATTATTATTATTATTATTATTATTATTATTATTATTATTATTACTACTACTACTACTACTATACATTTGGATGACTATATCTAACATGAGCGTTTAATCACACTGAAGGATAACCATACCCCCTGCCACCTCTCAAACACCCACTGTTAAAATAGCTCCATCATGATGGAAGGCAACATTTAGGACAGCTCATCTCCAAAGGAAGAAAGGGTTCACCTCTCCCTGATGTAGAGTCTTTTCTTTCCAGTGGAGACTGGAATATTTAGTTTGCACCCTTGCAATTGCTATATGAGTATAATGTTGTATACACCCAATTCAGGGGGTAAAAGAATTCGAGTTAGAACTGAAGAAAGGCCACTGTACCGTGTTCATTCCATTCAAGAACAGGTCTATTCTTGACCAGTTATGTGGCTTTTGAGACAGACTAATGGCTATGCTCAAAGTTTTTAACACCGCAGAGGAAAAAAGTAATCTCTTTGTGCCTCAGTTTTCTCATCGGTGCATTGTTTCATAATATTTTCTATCCCTTGAGTTTGTGCCAGGGATTAAATGAGACAGCATAAGGCGCACACTGAGAGCAGTGGCAGCACTGCTTTAAACATTTGCAGCAATCAGTACTCTTGTTTCTTCACTGTAAAATGTAGGTTGAATTTAATGATCCTCAGCTTTCTTCCAGCGCTGTGTCTCTGTTCTAACTTATGTGATGTACAGGACCTGTATCAGACATTGAAGTTGAAACAGCAGTTTGTGTGAGAAATTCACAGGAACAATATATTAGCTCTCCCAGCAAACTCCTGAAAATGCAGCATGACTAGTGAATGAATGACTCAGCTAAACCTAAGTTTTCAAAGTTGCTAAGGTTTCACCCTCAGTGTTTTCTTGCTCAGGAGTCTCGGGAGCTGCCACCGTTGCCTACATCTTCAGGATCGAAGGTACCACTTCAATCCTTGTCATTCTCTTCCTTCTTCCAGATCCCTTTTCTTCTTGATTTCTATTAATTCATCACTCTTCCGGTCCTAGCTACATGGACAGATGTGTTGTCTCTACCTGGGCTTTCTCCTCAGCATCACCTGCCAGAGCTCCCAAGCATCCTCATGTTCCCGCTTGACCATTTTGTGCTATGATAGGCCAGAGGCCCCTGATACAAGCTGTCTCAGAACTTATCACTTTTCACAGCGGGGACCATGAGTGAAGTGATGTGCTATGAAATATTTTTTTTAATTAAACAAAGGATGTGTTCATCAATCTATCCTTCCACTCAACTATTTATTCAGCCATTCAAGACATGTCTATTCAGTCATGAAACGAACTTATTAGATCCGGAATAAGCACTGAAGACTCAGTACTTGGCTCGTTTCCCTGATGTTTGCAGAATGATTCTTTGTAGCCAAAAATGAATCAAGACAGTACGCACTAAAATAAGTATTTGGTAATAAAAGTAGCAGTTCTATGGGTACTGAGGGCAGCAGAAGGATGTCGGGAGGTGGTTGAAACTCAAAATCTCATATTGAATTTTTAGAATTTGTTAACATTTTTGTTAACCACTCCCCCCAAAAAAATCTAGTGGGTAGATGTGCCCATGTTCAAAGGTGTGGAGTGGTGACTATCAGCTGCTGCCTTGCAGCATTTTTGGCAATCACCCTAGGAATGATGCGATGAGACCTCGGAACATTTGAGATAATCTTTATCTTTGCCAACATTGAAATATATGATAGTTAACTTTTGATGAAAAAGTTAAGTATTTTTAGTTGCAATATAAGTTTCATTGCTTTCTAGCAAACGTCTTCATTTTGATTGCAATGTGATCTTCCTAGAAATACATGGTTATCGATGAGGCTTTTAACAAAAACAATTTGTGCTCATTAATAATGATTAGAGGATACTATCCAAGCTGGTGACTTGCGCATGTAATCCCAGCATTTAGGAAGCTGGGGCAGGGGAATGGCCATGTGTTTTGGCTACATAGTGAGATTCTGTCTAAAAAAAAACAAAAACAAAAACAAAAAACAAACAATCCAAAAAACAAACAAAAAAACAAACTATTAATTGGCAACTAGTTTACAAAGAGTATGTTCTTTTTCAAACTTCAAAATTATCTTTTTTTTATTTGGAAGTAAGTGCAAAGCTGGAACTAGTTTGTGGAATAGAGCATTCAAAACATTTTTCTTTTCTTTTCCTTTTAAAAAATAAGTCCAAAAAATCTAGAGAATAACATGTACAACTCAGTGTTTTAAGTTCATCATTTTTAATGAAGGTTAAAAGAGTCTACTCCCTTCCCTTCTGAAAGTGACACTTTCCTATATGAAACATAAAAACCGCTTTGTGGCAGCTGTTTTTATTAATAGGATTACTGCGTTCTTGTAGATGACCAAATTCTGGGAAATTTTAGTTCCAAAAGGCAATAGCTTGATTGAGGCTTAGCTAGGCCCTGGGAAAACATGAGAATTGGAATAACAGCATGAAAGGTGCAGAGCAAAGCATCTACCCCAGCAGAAGGAGAAGGTGCGTGTGTAAGCACAGCTTTAAACCAATAGTTCTTTAGCCGTAGCATGAATTCTTTATTGGGAGTATTTCATTCTGGGTCTGAGAACTAACCAGGAAACTACAAGTTGGGCTGAGAAAAGCCTGAATGTCCTAAGATATGAAGGGGGAAAAGGATTAACAGACCATCGTTTGCTGTGATTTTTAGTAATGTATGGACCCCAAGTGTACCACAAATTCAGCTAGAAGACATTTTTATATAATGGCTTAATGGAAATAGATAAATTTAATAACCTTAAAATAAACTTAAACTCATGAGCTTCCTGGCTCAGGCTCTCAAATGCTGAGATTGCATACCCAAGTACCTGGCTACAGGTGACTCACTGGAAGCATACAATTCAGGGTGTTTAGTACAATTTAGTATAAATCCATGCAACCGTTACTATCATCGATTTAAGAACACTTCAAAAGCCCCCCTCAAGAGACTCCACAATCTCAGTATCTTCCTCTAGTATTCTTTATCATCTGTCAACCTTCAATCTTTCACTAGAATTTTCCTATTCCGATTCTTCATATAAATGAAATGAAACACTTGCATCTGGCATTAGTCACTGTAGTTTCTACTGGGCTCATCCACATTTTACCATGTATTACTAATTCTTTTGTGTTTATAGATAAGTGATAATCTATTGCATATACATGCCACACATATATGCACACTTAACACACCTTCCAGCAGAAGGATGCTTGGGTTATTTCTACCTTTGGGCTGTTTTTAGGGTTCAGATGCTCAGTTATCAACTAAGACTCCAAACCAGATCTGCAGTGACTCAAAGAGAATCCCTGGGAATGTTTCTGAGAGACAGAGTTTGCAATTCAAATCAACTTGTTCTCAACACGCCAATTGCTATGCTAGATGGAAGTCTGATAGGAAACAAATGATATGGCCTCTCCCTTCTGGTGAAAAAGTGCTGAAAGTAAAACCGAGAAGGTGTTTCTGGGCTAGAGATATAGTTCAGTATTACAGCTATCATCAAACATACACAAGGCCCTGGTTCAATCCCTGTACCAACAAAGTGCTTTTCTCAGTTACAGTTGCCCTGTTCATCCTTCCCTTGGCTGCTCTGCCAGGGAGATGCTCTGAAGTGCAGATTCATTGGGGGACAGGTGTCAGTCTAAATATTTATTCAGGGATATTGGCTTAACCTGGACCTCTTACATTCTGTGATGTATGGTACCCTGAGTATGGTTTGTGGATGTTAGATAAAAAATGTTTGACATCCTACAATTAAACATTTTACACAGTAAGTACAAGTATCTATGCTCCCAATGATGTGATCCAGGAGAAGCCAAAGAGAAAGCTAAGGAAAAGCAGTCTAAATCAGACTTGGTTCCTGTTAACTTCTTCCTTTTGGAATTTCAACTACTTCATTAGAATCCTGGAATTGCATTTGATTCATTCTTGACAAGACCATATGTGCCCATTTTGCCAGATTCTAGTAAAATAGATATTCCGTGCCATGTTTCAACATTCTGCCATTTGTAAAATTAGCAATTTCGGGGAAGCAAAAGGCTACTTGCCGTTTTGCTGGATCAGCACCTCATTTGGTGTGCTTGCCTCTGCTGTGAGTAGAATTAAAGAATGCACAAGTTTGTCTCTAGATAAATAAATTTGAATGCGAAATAGATGCAAAGCTGTGTCTTGAGAGACAGGGTTCATTTAAATCTCAAACTAGCTCTCATATCAAAAATGGAGCAGTTGGATGAAAGCTTCCTTCTGCTCTGGAAATGTGCTTTGAGAATGAGGAAGCCTGTCCACCACCACGGAGGCCAGCAGCAATTTTCTCTCATCGAAAGGATAATGTCAATTACGTGACTCTCTGTACTTAACTTTCTCATAATCACTTCCGTTTATGTGGAGCATGAAAGTTTTGCAATATTTTCACATCCCTTTGTTTAATTTTTATAGCAACCAGGCATTGAATAATGGGAAAGGATTATTCTAGTCAATGGACAGATGCAGAGGTTGCAGTTAAGTGACTTGTATGCAGTCATAAACCTCAGATTTCAAGAGCTAGCAGTGACTTCAGGTCTTCTTACACTTAGTCCTTTTCACCGTCTTAATGTGTTGCGGTCCATTTTAGGATTAGCATGCTGCCCTGTGTTCTTTAAGCCCACTTCTGGGTTGAAGTCCTAAAATACTTATGAGCAGTAGAATTCATAGCGAGGATAAAAAGAATTGGTTAAACTGATAGAAACAGAATTCTGTCTTCGACATTCTTCCATCCCTTCCCTTGCTGAAGTCACAGCTTCCTCCAACTTCATGAAGATTTTGAAGGAACTGGGTGATGCTCTAAATTTTCTGCTGCTGCCCAAAGGCACCCCTGTGGCTTACCTGTCCTCAACTGTATTCATGGGGGCTGTAGCGATATGGACTGGCTGGAAGACTCCCTGTAAGAGACCCGTGTGCTCCCACTTCAGGAGATGCTTACCCAGATCTGCCTGGCTGCACAGGGTACATAGCTACTGTGCTCAAAGCCTTTCCCAAGAAGAAAGCATGACCTTTTTGTTGAATTTGCAAGCATCTTTCCTTGTTTGCTGGAATTTCCAAATAATAGATATAACACAAGGGCCTCAAAGGAAGGGAGATCTTTAATCAGGCCTGAGCTCTGTGGTTTCCTAGCTGTGCTCCCTTTATCAATGCACACGTGTTTGCTTTCCCATCAGTAACACGGGGATAATATATTCTATCTCACATCATCTAGGAGGAGGATGAGAGATGATGCAAGCAATGTACTATACTACTTTCAATATGTTCTCAAAGCTTAATAGCATTTATGGAATGCACTAAAGGTAGAGAGGACAGACAGATGATTAGGGTCAAATATGAGATGGTTCTGAAAGTCTTCTCAATGCTTCCCCTCTGATGGGCAGAAATAGCTTGCCTAGAGACCTACAAATCACATCTAACTTGTTTCTTAGGAAAGCTCGTTAACTATAAATATCCCCCATCCCACTCACTTACTGAGTCCCTCCCATGACCTGGATAGCATTTCCCCCTCTTTTAATTTTTGTTCCATTTGATGTCACCATGATTAGACCTGGCCTAGGGCTTGTCCTAAGTGCCCACCGTATGTTTTCAATGGAAATGAATGGTCATGTCCTGTCTGCATTGAAAATGGCAATCACACATGAAGTGATAAATTTCCTGGGAGGGTTTGCTAAGGAGCTTTCACTTGCACTTCCAGTGCTCATCATGCAAAAGTTAATGCTCAGGTTGGAACAGCAGTGTTCTTTTGAAATAAACAAAGGTCCATTTGGCGAATGGGCCTTAACCGAGGCATGTTCAGAGGCGTCTGGCCAAATGTTCATTATTATCATCCCCAGGAGTTCTGTGGCAAGTGGATCCCTGGGCTCTCACAAGTACTTTCTATCATTCTCTCCCCGGCTTTATGGTACAGATGTAGGCCCATCCATGGAGCAAAGGCAACAGAGCTGTTAAGGTCCATGAAAGGGACAAGAGATGCAAGGATCTTGTGGAGCCAATTACTTCCTATTTTGTCAGCAGGAGAGAAAGCACTGCCAGGCTTTCTTTAAAGAACTGAGAACTTAATATAAAGGGCTGAAATGAGAGATAGAAAAGGGAAATTGGGGCAGAGGTAAAAGGGTAGATTGGTAAACAGAGTGTATTATGTTCTCTGAGTGAGGAAAGGCTTGATTAGCCCACCCAATTGTCCTTAGAAAATGGATTCTGGGAAAGTAAATACACCCAGCCTGAATGAAGGTACTGGGTTCAGTTCAACGGAATAAAATAACTCCAGTTCCAGGAAATCTCTTGTCTCATCGAGTACTAAAACAACAGAAAGATTCAATTAATCTGTCACGTCCTTCCCATGATTGCAATAGGTACTTAATGTATGGAGAAAGCCACGTAATCAGTACATAAAACATGCTAAGCTCAAACCTAAGTCATAGGGGTGGAAGCCACAATACCAAATCCTTTACAGCTCTAAGCCAGAGGAAGGCTGAAGCCTTCAGATTGCCTGGTTGTAGAATGATTACCTTACCACCCTGTAAAAGTACTTGCCAAGAATACCATCATGGTTGGAATTCTGGGCTGTCTCTCCTCTGAAACTTGACAAGGATAATGGATTTCCATTTAATACCAAACTGTGTAAAAGTACCTTCATCATGTTGAGATTCTGAGTAAAATAGGAGTTTATATCTAAGTCTTCTCTGTTACTGATCACTGCGGAATGTGTATACTCGTGTGTGCATATATCTACATTAAGAGAAAGAGGGAAGATGGAAAAAGAGGCAAAGTTTTCATTATTACCTAGAAAAAAAAAATGACCTGATCCCTAGGTCATTTGAATTGAAATCAATTGAATTCTAATTGATAATCTAAAAGGAAAGGCTTAGAGAGGAAAGGCCACAAGTCACAAATTGTAACGAAGTAGAAGTGGAAGCCTATTCACACGGGGAGGGCTGCTTTCCCTTCAAGATACTCCATATACTCCCCTTAATGCTGAATGAACCTAGATAGCATTGCCTAGGCATATGCAATGAAGAAGTGCAGAAAGGATACCACTATACGCTGCAGTCAGGAATCTTAGAATGATTTGTGCAGTATTACAGGACAAATCCAAGGTTCCATCAGCTTCAAAGAGAATGTAAGCATTAAGATTGAGATATCTACCTACTACGCATCTTACTGACTACAGAATTATGGTAGAAAACTAACAGCGACTTCCTGGGCTCTCTCAGGACAATCCTTACCATGAAATCATTGTCTGCACCGGTCATTTCTTGTTCTGCATTGTGCTGTCTTTTTATGAGTCATGGTCTTTAGCATTTTGCTTTTTTTGCCCCTTTCCTTTTTAGTTTGAAGGTACAGCTATTTGTATATTATGGATTCAGGCTTCATAGCATACTGATGTACTCCTGTACTGACCTGTCTGCACTACTTTTATTTTTCTTAGTACCTTGGAAGCATCACAAAACCTTCCATTAGTCATTTTAGAGAGAAAAGTATTCAGTGAACCACTACTGAAAATATCTTTACAGTTAACATTAGAAAAATGATTCTATTGAAACAAAATTATTTAAAAGGCAAATGTTGAGCTTTTGGCTAATGTAAAGTCCAAAAGTGAATGGGCCTCTTCCTCTTCTCATAGAGGTTTGACTATGCCCCAAGCACTCACAATCCTCAAGCACTCAGGGGACAGAGTTGCAGGCACATAGCTGAGGCTTGCATAATTACCTGTTTACTGCTTGTCTCTCCTAGCTGACTGTGATCTCCTCAAGGGTGAGATCTCCCTCCAGAGCCTTGCAAGTGGCTTGACCTTGAGTAAGTGCTTAGTAAAGGTTTATTTAATAAATTTTGAGAGTAGCATCATTCCACTTTACAAAGTTCTTGCAGGCCCATTCCCTCAGGCACTAGACTAGGAGCAATGCGAACTCTTCCTGTTAAGAGTGTTCTGATTTTTTTTTCAAGTGGCCTACCAGAAAAAGCAAGGTGCCAATGTTGAGCTCATCCTGTAAATGTGAACAGGAGTCAAGGGCAAAACCTAAAGCACATCAGTCCCATTAACAAAAAGTAGGTTTCGAGGTCTCAAGAGTCACTGCAGAAGAACTGGCAGTGAATTTGGGATCAGTGTTGCTGGAAATGCTTATCTAACTTAAAATGTTCCTAATTAGACAGATGGCATGTGATCGAATAGGCCAGCGTTATCGCACAGGAGTTCCTAGATCTTGACACCTTTCATTGGAGAAATCTTTCACCTTTGAGATGTTGACTCTGTTCCTGGCACTAACCCACTTTGAGAGCAGTGTACAAGTCAGCATCTTCATCTGCAGTGCAGAGACAGCATTTATTAACCACAGGAGACTTCGGAGATGGTGAGACGAGATGTTTGCGAGATGTGCGAGATGTGCGAGATGTGCGAGATGTGAGAGATGCCCGGTGCATTTCAAAAGTTCTTAATAAGCACTGTTTTCAATGTCTCTTTAAATACTGGAAGACAGACTGTTCTCTTTACTTGTTAAACCAAAGTAGCACTGTAAACTTTAAAGTTTGGTAGGATGTGAAGGAAGACCAGTTCTCAAAACTCTGGAACATTGCCTAACCGATGCTATAGACTGCCATCTTTCCCGTCTCCTCTGTTGTCTGCTGCTTCTCATGTTTAACTCAGCCCCACAGGCCACCTATTACAATTACAGGCTCCAAATGGACTACAGGTCTATTCCCATCACCAAAGGGAAAAATGTTCCCTCCGCAATGCTCAAACCCCACAGAAAGAAGGGCTTCATAAACTTGAGAAATTTGCTTCATTGTTCCTAACGTGTTTTTCAAAGGCCAATGCCGGCATGATTTGACATGGGAGTCTGGTTTATAAAAATGAACACACACAAAGGACTCGGTAGTTACAAATATTCTTGCTCAGCCCCATTTGTAGCATCTTACTCCTAGCTCCTTTCCTCTGTGCCCAACCCATTTATATTCTTTGATTAGTTTCATTGCTTTGGAAATTGGATATTTATTATGATTATAAGATGAAGTACACAAAGTACTAGCATTTTTATTTTAAAAGAGGACTCGATAAGACTTTAAATTTTCTAGCCGGGCGGTGGTGGTGCATGCCTTTAATCCCAGCACTCGGGAGGCAGAGGCAGGCGGATCTCTGTGAGTTCGAGGCCAGCCTGGTCTATAGAGTGAGTTCCAGAACAGCCAGAGTTACAACAGAGAAACTCTGTCTCAAAAAACAAAACTTAACAAACAAACAAAAACCCCTTTCTATAGCCATAGCCTTCCAACCAGATACAGGGTTAAATGACTACTCTTTTATTCCTCCTTTTGCTCATCATGAGAACTGAGATTCAAATGGCCTTTTTACATGATTCTTCCATGCTGCAGATCTCTACTGTCCCAGAGAACTCCTGCTGTCTGCACTTCAGGGTATAGTAATATGAAGCTCACATCAGAGTTCTATATGTACATGGAAATATTAAATGTGTGGAATTGAAACAAAAGATAGCTGGAAGATGCTTCATGATACCATCACAGCAAGCAAAGAATCCCATTGGTATTTTTCTTTCATTGATTCCTAAGGGATCCACTTAAATATGTGGATTTTTAAATTGATAACAAAAGTGATCCATCGGACATAAATACAAGAAAGGATATTCTTCCTCTCTAGAGTTACTATTAATGTTAAGTTCTAAGGGTGCTGGTGGGGATTTTATAGAGGCTGAAGGAGTTTATAGAGTTTAATGGGGACCTGTTTAGGATGAACATAATTAATATTGCTTATATTGCAAAATACCTGCATAACATACAAAATACCTCTAACATACATTAGAGAAACAAACTCACTGTAGTGTGTCTGTCTGTCTGTCTCTGAGAGAGAGAGAGACAGAAACAGAGAGATAGAGATAGAGAGAAGTCAGTGATGGAAATGATTATAGCTATATACACTAGTAGAGAAAAACACCATGAGTTTGCTCTACTTGACAGAAAACTCACCTAGAAAAGGAAAAACAAAGCCCTGCACTTGCAAAAGCAATGCAAGTTATTTATGTAACATGCTCATTGGTTTTGCCTAAAATCCAGGAAGCACAATGGTGGTAACATATCCCATCAGGCTTGTGTCACAGAACCTCTATGGTTGCTCACCTTTCCCTCAATGAGAATGCTCCATGTGCCTTTTCTCTGTCTGTGGTCTTTTCACACAGCAGGCCTGCTTTCTCTCTGACTCCACAGAGGAATGGGAACCTGATGTTTTCCCACTTTGCCAGAAAAATAAACTTTCTTTCCAAAATAAACTTTGAGATTCTAAAAATTAGAGCCTGAACAGCTGTACTCTCTAGATACTCACTGCTGAACTTTGTGGTGGGGGCTAACAAGTACTTCAAAATCCCATGGCAACAAATAGAAAACTCATTTTGGAGCATCTATACCCAAAGAAGAGCAAGACACACCAGGAAGCTACCTCCACCTCTGACTTCTCAGGTTTTGTGTTATCAAAACATAAAACCGAGCCACCGGGTTTCATTCTAGTCTCATGAAAGTCTCAGTCTCAAGAACAATGGTTTCAGATCTAAAATACGATGGTTAGAACCAGGACTACAGAAGGCCCAGTGAGTATAGGAAAACCAACGAGAGGGTGGAGAGGGACTCAAAATCTCTCCATTCACTACAGTCGAGCCACATTTGAGGACTTCTTGGAAGACACTGCCTTATTAATTACCTTGCCCTTCCAACTCCTCTCCCTCCTTCTCCAGGAGAATGCTGGTCATGTGGCACCAGAATGACTTCACTGCAGTCATGAAAAGGGAGCCAGGTTAGACGGACATTTAAAGGAAGTTAGGAAAGGCCCATGGCTGGTCCTGCCCTGTTAGTGATGTTGTATCTGTTTCTTCTAGGCCCGATGCTCTCTATAAGGTTTGTTAAGCAGCCCAGTGTCTGTCCTAGGTTTTCCCTTCTTTGGTTCCCTACTTGCTAAATCTTCTTTCTGCACATAAGCTTTTCTAGTCTCCTAGGAGATGAATCCTTTCTACCTACTTTCATGTGTCTATATCTCTAGCACTGCCACATCTGCAAGGTAATATCTAATGGGCACACTCCCAACAGAAGCTTCCAGCTATGGCATAAAGGCTATAAGATGTAATGCCAGATACATATGCATTCTTAGAACTGCCTGCTAGCCATTTCAGAAAAGTAATTCCCTGAGCCTCAGCTTCCCCATCTAGAACAATCTTATAAAAATAGCAATCCAAGACAGACATAGTGTCACACATCCCTAATCCCAGAACTCAGAAGGCTGAGTAAGAGGATCGTGCATTCTAAACCAGCCTGAATTGTGTGTGTGTGTGTGTGTGTGTGTGTGTGTGTGTGTATACATATCATTAGTCACTGTCTTAAACAACAATAGCAAAAAAGAGCTATCCAAAGAATTATCAGTGGTATTAAATGAGATGAGGTTTGTGAATACTTTGCAAAATCCTGGCATAAATTAAGTACTCAAAAAATGATAGTGTGTATGAATTATCAGCTCTAGCACTGAACACACTTCTATCTATTAAGAAATAGCCTAAAAATGGAAGTCTTCTGGCCAACTACACAACTATTACTATATGAACATAAACTCTGACCTGTTACTTTTATTATTAAATCAAAACTACAGCAACAATTTGTATATCAAAATCAATAGTGAACTAAAATTAAAACAATTGGCTTTATATACACATTTAAGAATGTGCCCATTATAAAAGTATAATGCTAATAAGCAAATATGTCAAAAGGACTGTTGTCACAGTTTCCTTATTCAGGTTTTGTTCCTGAGCTTGAGAGGCTAAACAATTCTTTTTCAAGTTGTCAAACTGTCAACATAGAAGCAGTGCCTTGCTTGGCCCTTGTCTGCCATGTCCATTCACACTATCCATGAGAATGACCCGTGCCAATACCTGGACACCATATACCACCCAGCCCAGAAGCTGGAAGCCACAGACATTGTCTTGGAATGATCCTGGCTGAACTCATCAGATTACACGATATAATTCCTATAGAACAGTAATATAGAGCATTAAAAGGTTTCTGCTTTATATCAAAGTGTTGATATATGCAGATTTTTATGGTATATTCAAATCTCATCAAAATGGAAGTGTATCACTACAGTGTGCAAATTAAGTTCAGGTCGGTAACATTATCAATCCCTACTGTGCACATCAGATGTTTAGTGGGCTTGCCACTGGACAAGAAAGAGAAAGCAAGTCAGACATGGCAGTACCCTCCTCTAATTCCATACTTGCTAGGCTGAGGTGAGAGACTGGATCACTTAGTGAAATGGCAGCAAAGGAAGAAGAGGAGGAAGAAAGGGAAATTGAAGTACAAGCTTGGGGGATTATATATCTGATAAACTTGGAGTATCAGTTCTATATACATGAGACCACATTTGGCCTTTGTTGCCATTTATTACCACTATATGCTGTTTATAGCCAGCATTACAGAGTAGGACTCAGGAAAACAAAGGTTAAAGTCTGCATCACTTCAACAGTCCTACAAGTTGGAAATCTCTAAGTACAGTGGGTAAAGAAGATGGGAGAGATGTCAAAGGGTCTGGGATTTCAGCAAGACCAATTTCCTTGCACTGCCCTCGATTCCCTTCAAGCTTTCCTAGCCTCACTCTCTTCTCTGACAGAGAAACAAGACTATCTGCAAAGCTCAGCTAAACACACACATTCCTCAAGGAGGCCAGACTCCACCTTAGCCCTATATACACCTAAGCCTACTGAAAAGGCATTTTTATTAGAGCCACGAGCTAAACAAAAGATGAATGTGAAGACCACACACTAGAGTTAACAGCCCCTAGATGAGAGACATCCCTATCCCTCCCCAGCCACCACAATTCAAAACCGAGCCTTGTGTGTGTGGACCTTACATATTGTAGAGCATATGAAATTTAATACTCCACAGGTATTCAAATCTAGTTCCAGTACACAAACCCCCACTGAAGGCCATCTTAGCTGAAGAAATTGAATGAACTCGTTTATTGTGCAATATTTTGCCTTCAAACAGGATATTGTATCTACATCAGCAAGGAGATATTAATATGTGTATCATGCCTGCCCATCTCCGGGGCTCCTTCCAATCTTGATATTCTAAGAATTTTATACTTCTCCACAGAAATTGCCTTGGGGGAAGAGCAGGGAGTTATGATGATATTTGCTGAGATGAGACTTTGCTTCTGTGTACCACACTGGGAACCAAGTCCTTATGATCCTAGTACAGCAAAGAACAATTCAATCCACCTTCCAAAGAGAAATGAATCACTCACTCTCTCCTCCATACCAAGAAGACAATGATGGAAAATGTCAAACAAGAGAATCTATTAACTCCTATAACAAATGTTGCCCCTCTTTCTAAATTCTGTCTGATTCTGCAAAGACGCAAAGGGAATCCTTAGCTAAAAATGCCACAATAGCCTCATGTCATAATTTCTTCCCTTATAAATCACTCCACATGCAAACATAGTCAGACAGGGTTTGGAGATGGTACTAGTGATAATCTGCAGGTTGTCTCTGAACTACCCACCTCAGGGATGTTCTAAAAATCGTAGTCAAATGCTCTGGAGTTGGGGGGTCATCAAGATAGTAAATATTTAAGCTTTCTAGATCAAAAGATCTCTGTCAAAATTACTTGATTTTGTGGTTGTAGAGTGAAAACAATCACTGGCAATACATAAATGAATGAGCATGCTATTTTTCAATAAGACCTTATTTATAGAGACTAAATGTTCAATATCATATAATTTCCCCAAGCTACAAAGTAGCACTCTTGACATTTTTTTCAAATTTCTATCAATTGTGAAAAATGTTGTCAGTTCACAGGCAAAACTAGACTTCATCTGTGAGTTATCGTTAACCAATTCTTGATCTAGGAGAATGGTGTATATAGTATCTTGTGTAATTCCTTATTGGTGGGTGAGTAAATAATCAGAATTACAATGGCATTTGAGCTCATGGTAGATGCTAGGTATCAGGCTAAGTGATTTCAATGGACTCTGTTAATCTTCACACTAACGTATGAGCCTAAGGCTGGTTTGACAAATGAGGAAATTGAGGTGCACAAATGCAGAAGTGACTTTCCAAAACCTTCAAAGCTCTAAAGTCAAGGTCAGAACCATATCTGACTGACTCCAAGGCCTACTTCCTCTTTCCTACTAAATGGTGCGATTGCCAAGTCCACAGGCGTTAAACTACTCCAGCAGTGTGGTTCTAAGTGGAAACAACATCGGGCACGTGAGTATATGAGATGAGACAGTTACAAGTCAAATCAAAATCTTAAGAGTTGAAAGTTAATTTTCATTAAGTTTTCAACAAAAGATTTGGTATACTTGATTCTTTTCGTAAATAAATGAGATAAAATACTAAGTGGAGTCTGAAGAAAGCTGGGATCGGATGAACAGAGCTGGTGGCAAAGACGGAACGATAAAATAAAAACGGCAAGGCTCTTGTTTGAGGAGCTGATTTCCATCTTCACTCTATTTTGGTTGCTCTTTGTGGATCCCCTGTTAGAGTAGGCAAAATTGCTGAGTATGGCAGAATTGAAAACATGCACACCCTAAGAGATATGTAATGATTCACGGAAAGAGCTGATAGATTCTTCAGGATGAGAAGCAAGCATCCCAGAAATAGAGAAGCTATGAGCCATGATTTTGACTCAAATGCAGGCACTGTAAAAGGACAGGATAGAAAGTGACTGCTGACAGAGAGTGCTAGGCATCAGAAAAAAACAAAGTCACCCTGAAAGGCTAAGAATGTTAAGGAAACATCACAGCCTTTTGCTCTTGCTCTCTCAAGAGAGGTGACAAACTTTACCTAGGTGTTACACTGCTTGCTCTTAGAGAAAGAACAGGGAGCTGCCCGGCTGGGATGATTAATCTTCATTGCCCCCTTGGGTAGATTTAGATTCACCTAGGAGACATACCTCTGGGTGTGTCTGTGAGGGTGTTTCCAAAGAAGTCTAGCTGAGGAGGGATCAGATGTAAGCTCTCAGCTACTGCTCCAGTAGCACCGTAACTGATTGCAGGCTGCCCTGTTCCCTGCCATGTTGGTCATGGACTCACCCTCTGAACTGTGAGCCCCAAATTAACTGTAAGCCTTCTTTTATAAGTTCCCTTGGTCATAGTATCTCTTCACAGCAATAGAAAACTAAGAGATCAATTCTGAATTGTCATGAATACTGGAAAGAAGGGGCACCTAGATGCAAATGACAGGTCATTTTTAAGGCAGAGAGACGGAGGGGTAGGAGGGGGAGGGGCAGGGGGAGAGGGAGAGAGAACACTAACTGGATGGACGACCTGGACTTTCTGAATCTGAAAGGCCAGCCCCAGTAACACACCAATAAGACCACACCTCTTGGTACTTCCCAAAAAGTTCCATCAACTATGGACTAAGCATTCAAATATTTGAACCTGTATGGTCTATTCTTCGAAAAGTACTGCTATTTGGGAGAAAGAACTGTCATGGGACTGTATCATTGATTTGGTGGTTAAGACTGAACTCCTATTTATCATTATAAGGAAGATGGTAATATGATGTCAGTTTACTGGTAACACAGGGAAAATATACCAAAAAAATAGCAAGTGAGGAAATTGACATTAAAAAGTTAAAATACTCCCCTGTTCTTAATTCTATTCATTTGGGTCTCTTACGCTAGTGGGTCTCAGTTTGGTGTCTTGGAGCACAGCCTTCCCTGCAGTAGTTCTTTCAGCCGGGACTCCCTCCAAACAAGATTGCATTAGTAACAGCTGCATCTGCTCTTCATATTTCACGAACAAGTAAACTACAGCTTCTCTGGGATCAAATGCACAGAGAAAGAGGTGGTAAGCAACGGAGTTTTGAAGCAACTCCTTAAATGATCCTGATGCAGGTCGTTTAGGGACCTTACTGTGAGGAAGAGCGATTGTCCTATTCATTCCGAACCTCTGTGACCAGACCCCAGAAATCCGAGAAACTCACTCAAACAAATATGTCATAAGCATTGACTATGAGGCAGACACCATAATTTACATCAGGGTTACAAGACTGTTGTGGTCCCTGCCTTTACTGAGCTTGGGAAATATCTGCAGATACAATCCCACATCTTAGCTAAGAGTCTTCATGACAAAAAGCTCATACAACTGACTGAATGACTTACTTGCTTCTGATATTTTCATTCTCTTTCCTGCTCGCATTCATTTGCTTGGATTACTATTCTAAGAAAGGTTTCAACCAAGCAACAGCTTCAACTTTATGATCCTATCACATGGCTCATAAACCACATTGATGCTTCATTTACATTACTATGAGCTTCCCCTGGACAGAGAGACATAGCGTAAAGAGCAACACAAAACAAACTAACAGTGCCTCTTGGCCTGCATTAAAAAAATAATCTCATCAGCTTTACTCCAGTTGTGTTCTTTGTTGTAACCAATAAATGATTACACAAGATTATTGAAAAGCATGCACAGCTTTAGTTTGACGCTCTACCTTTGAGAGACCAAGACGTGGAATCAAAAGCAGGGGCTATAGAAAAAAATAAGGCAACCCACGTGCAACCCCCATTTTTCTGACCTCTCCATCATGCCACTTCCTGTCTTCGGGTCAAGAGATACTAGACTAATATTTCAAAAGATATTGTCACTGGATCCCTTGCATCTGAATTACTATAAAGTGCTTACCAAAACAGAGATTCCCGGGTTTTACTTAATCCGACTGTACTTAGTTAACTGTGCTGATAATCCTCACCAGTGGCCATTCTATTCCCTTGCACTTTTTCCTTTACCACTGTAGACCCCTCCTACTCTGAATCGGAACTGTGCTGTTGGGACTTGCTTTGGCGAATTCAATGTGACTGACACAAATAAGGACACTAAGCTGGAGACTTAGAACGTTCCAGTACATTTCTACTCATGAGTGTGTGGGTTTCCTTAGACCTGGGCCATAATATGAGAACAAATGTAGGCTGATTTGGGGGAGGTGTGAGATGCTACAATGGAACAGAAAAGCTCAACTCAGCCTAACCTACTGAGGAACTAGCCTAGCTACGATCAAACAAGCTTGCAGCTAATCCATCAAGCCAATTCATAAGATAAATAGCAATAAACAGAGCCGGGTGAGGTTGTGCACACTAGCAAACCCAGTACTCAGGAGCCTGAGGCAGGATCATCAAGAGTCTGAGGCCTATCTAGGATACATAATGAGACTTATCTCACACAAAAAGTAACAATCAGTCATTGGGTCTTGGGGTGGGCCCTTGTGCACTGCACTGACTTAGTGGAAGGGAAGATTTTGTGAATCTATATTTTGAATTCTATATGAACAAGTTTTCCAAGTTATTGTTTCTCATTCACATTAATCATTTCACTACTGTGTACGTACTGCTGAGAAAGAAAGTGTGAGTTATCTGAACCACAGGTCTCCTGGGAGGGAGCTCTTGAAGGAGGCATCATATGACTTTTTTTGGACCTTGAATGCCAACAAATGAGGATACAGGCAGTGATTTGAAAAGCTCATAAACATTTCCAGGATACTCTGAACTTCTTAGTGTCGGCCATAGAAAATGCCAGTGTTTTAAGCTATGGACAACTCAGGGATAATCTGGTCAAGATCAAAGAACAGCTCCATGAGGCTCGGTTTTCTATGAAGATGATATAATAAAACTTAGCCTTCTAACTAACTTTAGGTAGACAATTCATTGGAAATTAAATATATTCACATTGCCATGCAACCACCACTAGCATCAATCTCCAGAAGTTTTTTTCATCTTCCCAAACTCAAAAGTATTTCCCGATATGTCATACCTCCACAAACACTGGCCTACTTCCTGTCTCTATAAAGTTGACTGCTCTATTCATCTGGTATTAAGAAATCATACGGTATCCATTCTTCTACGCTCTGCTATTTCACTGAACATGATATGTGCACAGTGCATCTAAGTTGTAGCATGTATCAAGATGTATTGCCTACCTAAGGTTGACTAACACCCATTTTATGCCTATCTGTATATCTATTTATCCCTTGATGAACCCTTGGGTTACTTCCACCTTTTGGCTATTGTGAAACATGCTGCTATGAGCACAGGCTTGCAAATATGTATTATAATTCCTGCTTTCAATTCTTTTGTAGCTATACCTGGAAGTAAAGCAGTCATTTAAATATTTTCAGGGGCCATTATACTATTTTTCATGATGTTACAAGACCTTCCCATAGTATGCAATGAGTTAAATTTTTTCTACATCTCAACAACACATATTTCCCATTTAGAACATGGTCATCCTGATGGTTATGAAGTGGTATCTCATTTGATTTTTATCTCTACTTCTCTAAAAATTAAGCATGTTGAGTAACTTTTCATGTGCTTATTGTACACATATCCCTCATGCATTTTTTTTCAAAGACAGGGTTTCTCTGTTGTAACTCTGGCTGCCCTGGAACTCACTTTGTAGACCAGGCTGACCTTGAACTCACCGATTCTCCTGCCTCTGCCTCCCAAGTTCTGGGATTAAAGGCTTGTGCCACCACCACCTGGCACTTCATGCATTTTTTAATTGAATAGATTCTTGATCTTTTTGGCTGCTTCTATGGGAATTTTATATAGTACAAAAGGAACAAGGTCTCTCAGACCAATATCAAATCAAAAATATAGAAATAACTAATCACAGACATTTAGAACTCTGCTGCAAGAAGCCCACTATTTCCTTGTGTCTCTTCCTCACACTCCATCTCGGACAGAAGACTCAAGTTCACAGTGAGCTTCTGTGGTCCAGCTTTCATATTTTCCTGCACTCTTCAAATCATTTAGGTATTCTGAATATTTCTTCTTCTAGCTGCCTCTTAGTAACTCATTCCTATTCATCAAAATAGATGTTCCGTTTTCTCCATCCTCAAGAACATTCCTAAGACATGTATCATACTCAACGTCTCTTTACACTTTAACAAACACATTTCTATAGTCTACAGTCAGTGTCTTCCACTCTCAGCTCTTTATTCAGGTCTCAGGGCACTGGCATAATATCTAGCTGGAACACTCTCCTTGATCTGTTTATACTTCCTGAATGCAAAAACTTCATGAGTTGTGAAATACCTTGGCCCCTTCTAACTTGGTTGCTCTGTATAACTTGATAGCACAGATCATCTCTTCCTTACTGAAGTTCCCTTTTGCCATGACTCTTGTTCCTTCTGCTACCACCGCAGATGGCTGTTTCCTCTTCTGTTTGGGTGACTGCTACATTTCTTTGGCCCAGATCACATATGTGTGTATTACCCAGGACTGTATCTTTGTTCATCCCCCAAACCTATATATTAGAAAATCATGACCTTATTGTTTCCTTTCCCTCATTCCTGTGCAGGTGAAATCATTTTGGTCATATATCTTATCTAGTCAATGCCAAACTCTTATGTATCCTTTCCTCTAGGGAAGTATAGATAAAGATATCATATTCGAAATCATAGATATTGAATCTAGACACTGTAGAGTGTGTGGTGCCATGCCAGTCAATTTATTTCAGCACTTTGTGCCTGTTACTTGAGAATGTGAGAATCGAATGAGTCACCTATACACATTACACCTATACTTGGCGCTTTATTGAGCCTGATTTATAGAAGGAAATCATTACGAACCAGTTCTCCTGCATTTTAATGCTGACCAGTCCCATCTCTGTTTTTTAAGCTGATCTAGGACCTCTCCCTAAATCTTACACTTAGAGCACATATAGATAGCACTTAGCTTTCTCCAACCAGAGCAAATAAGTTCCTCTGTTTCTGCTGTTACTCTGGCCTCTTCACACTCTCTTGAGTTGGATTTCTATGCTTCATGGAGCTTTCATTTGTGGCACTTCCTGGTGATTGCCTTAGCGTAGGTCTATATAGTTAGTCCTTCACTGGCCTTTTCATTTCTCTTGATGTTCTTAAGTATACAAAATCCGTCTTCACACTCTTTACACCCTTAAATCTAGATTTTGGCATAAAGTAAAGCAGCAACCATGTATGAAGAGTATTAAGACATTTCAGGCATGTATGGGAATATAAGGAAATAACTTTCTTATTCAGTGACTAGATATCAAAACAATAGCAACAAACTTACCGGGTAACTATCCAGTGCTAAATATTAGTCTAAATAGTCTACATTTTAACTCACATTTAATCTTCACAACAGGGCTGGAGAGATGACTCAGTGGTTAAGAGGACTGGTTGCTCTTCCAGAGGTCCTGAGTTAAATTCCCAGTAAGCACATCATGGCTCACAACCATCTATAATATGATCTGATGCCCTCTTCTGGCATGCAGATGTACATGAAGACAGAACACTCGTATATATAAAATAAATAAATAAATAAATAAATAAATAAATAAATAAATAAATATTAATTTTCACAACAATCCTAAACAGTAGTTACAATGATTATTTTACTGCAAAAAAAAATTGGAATATGGGTCTCAGAGTAGTTAAATACTAGCCTGAGATCACACAGTCCATGAAAGGTGAAACAAAGTGTTAAACCTGGGCAGTCTGACTCTAGAATCTATGCTCCTGATGGAAACTATGCTCCACAAATATGCACATCAAGTGATATTGCAATGGGCTAAGATGACAGGGTGCATGCTTTCTACTCGTGGCTCCATGAGCTCTGTTTGCTTGAGTAATCCCTTTCACATTTTGGGCTGAGGTTTCTCCAAATGTCAAATGAGAAGACTATATTGATGATCATCTTGATGCTTCTCGGCCTCAACAATTAGGATGCTGTGCTATATGTGCACCAGTTTTGGAGGGGTCTTGTGATAACCTTTCAAAAGCAGGTCCTGCGTCTCAGCCAAATTTGTCTTCCAGGAGTGGTTGACTAGGATAGAGGGTGATGGGAAATTTGAGAGTTATAGACTAAAGGATACAAGGTTTCATTGGGAAATGATACAAATGCTTTGAAAGAAACTGTGATGGTGTTCTCACAGCTCTGTGACGATGCTGACAATCACCAACTCTGCATTTTAAATGGTGGTAGATTAAATGGTATAGTTATTATATCTCAAAATAGCTATCACCCAAATATTACATTCATGAGGTTTCATCACAGCATTGCTCAACAAATGGTTGATGGCTGAACTGTCATATGCCATACTCTGCGTTTTGTTTGTTTGGTTGGTTTTGGAGACAAGGTCTCGTGTGTCTCAGGCTGGCCTTAAACTCTCTATGTAACCCCAAATGACTTTGAACTGATTCTTCTGCCTCCACCTTCCTAGAGCTGGGATAATGATGATGCAACAGGACACCAATTTTTTTATGGTGGTAAAGATCCAACCAAGAGTCCCCTGCATGCTAGCACTGCATCAACTGAGCTATAGCCCCAGCCCCGACAAGACTCTTAACCTTCAAATTCTAAGAGTCTATTAATGGAACAATTTGTATGTACGTACAGTACATCACAATCCCTTGCATGTGAATTGGCACTGTTAAAGGATGTTCTGTTTGGCAGTTTAAATAACCCCTTCACCAACTTTCCACTGTCAGAGATGTACCAAATTTGTTCTTTGTACTGTCTGGATTATTACCTTTTGAATTCACAGGAGCTCAACTAAAGAGGCTTAACTATGTTTCTGATAACAGCTCACTGCTGCCCACAGACAGATTAGCTCCCAAGATTCCAAGGTTATAAATTGCTTCAAG
Source organism: Cricetomys ansorgei (assembly GCA_026225945.1). Classification (NCBI taxonomy): domain Eukaryota; kingdom Metazoa; phylum Chordata; class Mammalia; order Rodentia; family Nesomyidae; genus Cricetomys; species Cricetomys ansorgei. The sequence goes on from JAMJFZ010000896.1 coordinate 734,491, forward strand.
TTCCTCAAGTGAGAGACCCAATAGGAGAAGATGGTGTCGGTACTGCAATTAGTTTCAGGTTCAAAATTACTTATTTGAACCAAATGAGTAGAGAGTCATTGTCAACGACTGTTTTCACCTCAAAGGAAATAAAAGAAGCATATTAATTACCAAAAAAAACAGTTTGCAGTTTATGCAAGGCTACTACAGGAGGGCAGTTTTCTTAACATATTTGCTGGATTATAATTAGCTCATGCATGTGATTAATTTAGAAAAATAGGAGGGGGGAAAAGTCTCTCAACTTTGAGCCCAAATGTTAAGCTTTTCTGTGGTCGAGAAAGCCCAAGCCCAAAGCCAGTAACTTTAGAGTTCATAGCCAACAAAGAGCAATGATGCTTCTGGGCCCTGGGAGGTCTTAGCACCAGCTGGGTTCTATGCCTCAGTACAAAGAGGCCCATCAGGCTGAGAGGCAGGCAACAGAACCAGCATGGACTCGGGGCTCTAATCGGCAGTGATTAGAAAATAAAATGAAAAGTGAAATAAGATCACAGCAGGTAAAATGAAGGGAAGAGTGGAGACCTCAAAGTTAAACCTTGGAACATGTAATCAAGGTGATTAAAAACCCGAGTCGCTCCCCCTCGTTCCTCACTGGTTCACCAACTCACCATGCACTCAGTCTTCACAATCATAGCCAATTGTTCGGCTTCTTAAGACCACTCTCCCTAGAAACCGAACAATACTCAACTCCAGTTGAACTGGATTGGCATCTCCTTCCAATCTCCCCTCAAGAAGCCCAGCAGAGTCCTAGATTTGAATTGGGATTACATACGGAGTGTTGAGGGGCTTGCAGTTAGTCACTTGGTAATAAGAAGCAAGGAGAATTACGCATGGTGGTCAGGACACAAAACATCATCTGGTTTTACAAAGGCAACAAAGTTACCTAGTCCCTACTCAGAAATACCTTAGGATTAATTGGAGCAATCTACTGAGTCAGTTAGGAGATAAATGGGCTCGGAGATTAGGTCAACAATCCCTCAGAGAGCCATGGTTGAAAGCAAAATACTTACTCTTTGTCAAGCCACCCTTCTTTAAAAACCCTGAGAAATTATCTTTTGATCAGGTTGATTCTTTTCATCCATCCAGCCCAGTTTCTGGCGTCTCTATCATATAGATCAGAACTTTGAGACAGATTCGTAAGAGAAAACCACATAGAGCCAACAGCATGCAAATCAATTCAAGGAATATCAATAAATACTATCTAGCAGACACTGTGCTAGGAGATAAGTGAATGAATAAAGAGAAACTTTCCCTCAAAAGTGATTTAAAGCAACAATTTAGAAGCCCGACTGCTGGGCTTCAAATCCAAGTATTGCCATTTACTAGTTTTGTAACCTTTGGAAAATTACCTTTCTTAGACTCAGTTTCCCTTTCTGTAAAAGGGATAGGGTATAGGCTGTTCACACTTACCTCCTACAGCTATGGTACTAATAAAATGTTTCCTTATATTCCAACACATGTTCATGATCACATTCTGGCATCATATTCCTGTCTAGCACACAGCAATTGCTGTCTGCGCTTTAGTTACATTTAGAATTTAATTATCTTATATCACAAACTTCTTCAAGAAGCTGAGAAAAGTCTGATGATCTCCCAGAATATGAATGCATAGATTTCCATATGATTCAAAGGCCATTATGAGTTTGATGTACCCTTCAAGACCAAAGTGAAGACCTTCTAATCCCCTGGGAAAGGCTTCAAAAGGGTGCGTACCCTAAAGAGTTTTGGAATCCCATTCTCCTGTATTAATGGTTATACTGGGATGACAACCCCTTTTTGGCTTTCTAGAGAGCTAATGTGGGGTGGTCACGGGAATAGAATGTAGGGGTAAAGGAACTGTACCTTCCAATCTTGATTCTGCCACTTCCTGGTTGTGTGACTTCAAACAAGTCACATTTTTTGTTTCAATTTTTGCAACTGTATTAATAAATAATAATTATGTCTCTACTACAGGTTTGCTGGGAAGGTTGCTGTATGTAATACTTTGACATGTATCTAGAATTAGGTAAATACTGTATAACTAATATAATAACAACATAATACTGATAATATCCATTAAGGATAGGCAATAACTCCCATCAAAATAAAGAGTGGTGGCCTGGAAGTAAGTGCTCCATATCAGCATCAAAATGAGCACCTGATCTTTTTCCTTGCAAGCTAAAATTTCCCACCTACAACTAAATGTCTATTCATCTGTAATGGAAATGTCTGCAAAACTCAGACAAGGCTTCCTGTGGAAGAGCAAAAGGCAAGAGGTTGGTGTCCACTGACTTTCTCAGTACATAAAAGGTCTATTTTCTGTATTATCAAAGCCAATGCAACATGCCAAGAGAAATAGGTAGGTGTGACCAATTGGGAGTTTCTTTCCATTCCCCTAGACTGCTGAATATCTCACCATATCCTTTGTCATCCAAATCAGGAATGAAAGGCACTGTCAGACAACCCCCAGTGCATTCAGCAGATAGGTTGCTTAATTAAATATGCCATTGAATGGGCTATAGAATTCTATTGCTTATGCTGACAGGTGAAAGACAGAAGGCACAATTTCCTGGGTTTTTATTTAAGATGCATTTTGAATGTATCCTCCACAAAGAGCATCCAGGCTGCATTAATTTTTATAAGATTTTTTTTTATATCCAACTTGAATCAGAATGCACTAGTTGATGAAAACAAGTCAAAAGCCAGGAATGCCTTCATGCAACATGAACCAACATGCAATGCCTGGATTAGGCCATTATGAATAATTTAGAGGATGTGACAAAATGAAATTTGGTGAATAGCCTTTCTTTCTACCTCTAAGTGTTAAAGTCCTTCAACGAAGAGAGGGGAAACAATGCTGATACCAACAGGAGGTGTAGCATTTGCTTTCAGTAACCAGTGCTAACATGCTTACATGGTTAAGTGAACATTGCTAAATGAAGGCTTACCTGAACTGGAGTCAATCTGATTTTTCAAAGAAACTGCTGAAGACAAAAAAGAAAGCTAAAAGCTAAATGCAAATCAGTGCAACAATTTGACTAAGGGTACAGAAAGTCTGGCTGTCTGTGCTTTCTGAATCATTGAGGTATGAGCTCATTAGGACCAGCTGGTCCTAGCACTAGGACTAGCACAGAGCCTAATACTAGCACTGACTGCCTTTGATGGATGCTTCGAAAACCATGAGTGTCACCAACACCCTCTTCAGAGCCGACCTTCCTGACATGAATGAAGAAATAAAAAATGAATCCCCAAACCAATGCTGTCTTTAGAAGATTTTTTTAGGGAACTAGAAAGCAATTCTTCTGTCCATTTCCCACCTGGAGGCAGAATTGCGGTGAGCCCAGTTCACTTGTATTCCACATCCAAGTGCTTGACTTGTTGGTCAATAACTGAACTTGCAAAACCAAAGTCCTCTCCAGCACCCTACTCCCTGTTTCTAGTTTAAGTTGCTGGATAGACGGTGGCACAAGTCCTTAAGGCCAGGATTACAATCAAATATGCAGATGGAGCCCACCTAGTAGCTTAGCCACTGTTTTGTTTCTCTGGGGATCCCTGGCTGCAGAAAAGAAAAAGAGCTTTGTCAGAGAGGATGCCATGCCACTGTAGTTATTTTCACGTCATGGGGGCGAGGGTGAAGACAAGGCTTAGGCAAATGTTAATCTTGGGGATGGATAGACTTCATTTTAAGGCCCAAAGGAGAAGAACACAAGGCAGCAGGAGGTACTTCTACTTGAAGGCACTGTATGGAGCCTGGCTGCCCTACTATTCACTATTCAAGCCTCCATGGCCCTACAGTCTACTCAAGGTACACAGTCTACCTCATATATTTACGAATTAGAGTTTTGGAGTCCAATCCTATCAAGTCAAAGGCTCCCCTGTTCCCACGCTATTGTCTATGCATAACAGACAAAGGACTAGAATAAGGAAAAAAAGGACAAAGCCATAACCCTACCTCAAAGTGTAGAAAAGTTAGGCATTGCGTTCCCTAGTTCTATATTGAAGCAGAGGTGTACAGAAGTCTTTAAGTGATGGGGCATCCCCAAGATGAAGAAAGCTGTCCACAGATTTGTGAACCCATGGGGCTGAGAAAGCAAAAGTGGGGAAAGTATTCTTCTTTGTAGGTATCTGAGGAAGCTTGTCAAGCAACATGATAGAAGCGGGGGTGGGGGGGGAGACACATGATGCAGACCAAAGAACAAGACAGAAATGCAGAGAAATGATGGAGCTATCAAACAGAACTTAAGTGAACCTGCTGAGAACCACTGTAATGAACTACAGCTGTGATGCTGAGCACATGAATTCCTGCTCTGGTGATTGATAGGAAGATTTGGGTGATGAACCATGGTAGCCAGCTTGTAATCAATCATAAGTCAGAGCAAGGGCTTCAGCTACTTTTCCATTGAATCACAATCAAGTGACCATTACACCAATGGTAAGATTTACCCTTTTGATGTGATGGTCCACTGGGTGGGGCATTTACCCTACCTTTATTCCTGTTAGCCAGAAGAGTGATGTCCTCCACAGCTTAAGGAACTCAATGCCACTGCAAGATGACAGTAGCGTCTTTTTTTTTTTAAGCTTACTTAAACTTTATGAGATTCAAATTAACCTTCTCTACTGAGATGGTTCAATACCTAGTATGCTTGCTAAGCAAACATGAGGACCTGAATTCAGATTCCTACCACTCATGTACAAATTTGGGTATAGCGTCATCTTTAACCTCAGGAAGTGGGGTGGGCAGAGACAGGCAATCCTGCAGGCTTGCTACACAACCGGTCTAGATTAAAGAACAAGCCCCGTGGGTTTTTTTCTTTGTTTATTTGTTTTGTTGTTGTTTTTTTAAAGGTGTAAAACAATAGAGGAAGTCACCTGGCATCAAAGTCTGGTCTTCATATGCAGATACATGGACAAGATACCCAAATCCTCATATTCATAACACACACACACACATACACACACACACACCCCAGAGAGAGAGAGAGACAGAGAGAGAGAGAGAGAGAGAGAGAGAGAGAGAGAGAGAGAAAGCGAGAGAGAAAGAGAAGTAAAAACAAACTTAAAACCACCTCCCGAAAGTGATTCAACTGGTAATTCTTGGTAGCTCCTCATCTTAAATAGCCATATATATACAACATCTTACTTTTAATACCTGAGTATTCGGACAAAGCATTTTTTGAGTATGACATTATAAGACCCACTCTTCATTCCCACTATTTGGAGGCAAGAGAGAGCATTTGTGTCATCCTCATCACCACCATCTTCCAACTCTCAGGAACTAAGGCTGAAAGACATCAAAATGAAAGGTGCAAAGGAATCCATCTTTCTCTTTGTAGGGAAAGTGTGCTGATGATTGAATCTATTGCCTTTGCGAATGTTGGGCAAGCTCTCTGTCATTGAGCCATATCTCCGGGTCTAAGGAATCCAGTTCTAATGAACATAATAACTAGTAGTTTAAAAGTACTTTTTATGGGCCAAGCAAGGTGGAAGAACTTGACAATATGAACTCCTTAATTTTCATAATAAAACTAGGATGTGTGTACAATTGTTAATCCTATTTTACACATTATATAATGTGGGCATGGATAACATAAACCCCTTGCCCAAAGTCACAAAAGAAGTATTCAGTTAATATCTTAATGTCAAGAAGCCAGTGCCAGAATTTTATGGCTCTGTTATGAAATCTTAAAAGAGCTGATAGGCCAAGTGACCTACAAGCCAAAGTGATTTCCATGTCCCTGGTTCCCACTGGTTCAGAGTCACCTGTGCCTCCAACTTTGCTGATGGTCTCAGAGGGGACTTCTCCTTCCTTCTCAGATGTCAGGCTTACCCTAAGGAGCTGGGCAAGTCAGGGCACAGAGGAAAGAGAAAACTAAGGTGCAGTGAACTGGCTAGAAGAAGGGGAACTGGCAAATCCCCAAGCCCGGCCTGGGATGCTCATATATGCTACATCACTTTGAAATCCATCTAGATTATTACTCCAATACTTCAGCTCAACCATCCTAATGAAATATGAGTGGATATTAACTAAGTTGTAAAATCCATAAAAATGCTGCTTTACAAGAGACATTTACGTATGAATCAGCAGTTGGGTTAATTCATTATTTAGTAGGCTTGTTATTTATAGCTTATTACAGCTTGGTAAATTATTTATATGTGCTTGTTTCTGTGCATGGTTTTCTCTTAAGAGAGGGAAATGTTTATCAACCGTACAGGGAAGTAGTTTCAGTCAGAGGTCTGTTCAAATAGCTCGAGCTACATTCTCTTTATGACTTCCTGCTCCACACTGTCATCTGGAAAATCGAGGGGCTGACAAAACTGTAACCTAATCAGCCATTTAACTGCTGCGGGAGATCCAAGTCACTGGAGGCTAAAGCACTTCCCAAGGTATATACAGCCACAAGGCCCAAGGGGTATGTTTTATGAAATATGGGCTCTCTAAAATAGGTCAGTTTAGTTAATATTAAGAGGAAGTCAAAGTTTCTAAGCAACAGAATCAGAGAAAAGGTTTCAGAGCTGCAGAGTCTTTCACATAGTAACATGTTTCTCAACTCTCTAAGGGGATGATATAAAATGAAGAGATCATGGAGTGTCCCCCATTTTTTATAGTTTGGATTATAATATAATTATAACATTTCTTCCCCTCCCTTTCCTCCCTCCCATATACGCTTCCTCAAACTCCTTCGAATTTATGGTATCTTTTTTCACTAATTGTTACTGCATGCATAAATGCATGCATAGATACATATATATTCCTAATGATCTGTTCAGTCTGTATAATGTTACTTTTGTGTATGTTTTGTGGAGGCCATTTGGAATAGGACAACCAATTGGTCATGAATTTCATGGAACTAAAAACTAATTTTGGAATATTCCCCTGAGAAAAAGTATTCCTGTGCTAAAGAGAGACTTGTCTTTAGTAGATTGAGAACACAAACTCTGGCAGCTTGGCCCTCTCTAAGGTATAAAAGGCAACGGCCATTGTGCACCATGAGTGGTCTAATAGAGCAGCTAGTCTACCTACACTGGGTATCTGTATATCATGTGGCATACTTTTATACTGTTTTGGGCTCACCAGTTGCTTCTCATGTTTTAATCCTGTTTTCTAAAATGACAACGCTTCATTGCAGCAGGGCTATCTATCCTTTCTGACTCTTTGGTCTCCCCTCATAAAGTATGAGTATCATAAGCATCAGGTCCCAGTAGACGCCAAATATTAAGTAATGACCATTCATAAGAATTAACCACACTGAAAGGTATAAGAGAAGTCACAAAGAAATGGACCGTGTTGGGACCTGGAGACCAGAAGTATAAGACTGGCCACCTTGTGTTCTGAATAGTTTCTGTCAGACAGGAAACAGCCTAAACACCAACAGAATGCCTGATGGCTGCTCTATGGGTTTTTTAGGTATGCTTTTTTAAGCATTTTTATTTTATGGCCTGATAGCCAACTGAAACCACTTTACCATATGAGGAGAAGTATTTATGTCTAATTTTAAAAAGCATTCCTTTACTTTTAAGTGTGCATTGAAGGTAAATTTTACTACATTCAGAAGGACAAACAGTTTCCCTATAGGAAGGACATCTGGTTTTTTTTTAAATCTGTAGTCTATAGATTCTGCATACTAGAAACTCATTTTATAGCAATCGTTGGTGAAATCCATCTCTTAATTCAGGGCCATCTATCATCTATGCTAAGGCTTTAAAATTGTTAACCTTCGACAGCTAAGGCTCAGAATAACTGGAATACATTTCCTAATGCAAATATGTTACTTCGTTTTGAGAAAGCCTTTAGCTAATAGCAATATAGCTTTCTGGGTGCAAAGAATCATGAAATGAGCTCTAGCTCTGCCACTTCCAAAACTCTGAGTGACTCTGGGAAAGTCATTTCCTCTCTTGGTCCCTGCTTGTTCTTCTATAAAATCAAGGCATTGATCTCAATACTTTAATATAATATTTGGAGTATGTAAGGAGATAAAAGAGAGGAACTTGATTAGGGTTATAAATATTTACTTTCAAGGCTTCCATCAACCTCAGAAACAGCATACCAGCTGTGCCTATTTACATCTCTTTAGAATAAACAACCTGCAGTGAATGCTAACCCTAGAGAGCCATATGTTGTGGTGGTGCCTCAGCACCTCTGCAGCACTTGAGTCAATAGTCCTGGGGGCCTCTCATGAGCCAAGCACACAGACCACAGCCTCCACAGTCCCAGAGGTACAGCTTTAAATGGTTAGAGTAAATAACCTTGACTCTGACAGGTATGAATTCAAAACTCCATTATGTCCACATAGATAAGTCACTCGGCATATCTAGACATTTAGCTTTCTTGTTTGTGAGATTAACATATACAAGAACTTAGTACAAGCCCCTAATTTCTTAATGTCACTGGCTACTATGATTTTCATTGTCATTATTATATGAAACATTTTAGCCACCCCCCTAAATGGTTGAACTCTCTGTAATATAGCCAAATGGAATCCTTCCTTCTGTCTCTAATTTCTTTGACATGACTTCCCAGTCATAATCAAGCTAATCTACCCTCACAGTGCTAGAATCTTACCACCCTATACTTTTGACTAAGCTGTACCCATGACCAAGCTGCATGATCTCTCCTTTTGCTAGCTCATATAAATATACTTATATATTTATATGTACTGTGTAAATATATTTGTATACGAATGTTCTAAATACATATATTGATAGCTTTTATATATACATATATACATATACATATATACATATATACATATGTGTATATATATATATTAATTATATATATATATTAATGACAAGGGATTCAATGGCCCTTGTCTTCTAGCAACTAGCAAGGGTTAGTTTTCTTCCAAACTCGGAGTCCTTATCTGCCTGAATCATGTGCTTGAAAATGAATCACATGATGAGAATGAATCATGTGCTTGAGAACAAAAAAAGATTTCCTTGAGGTGTACATACTGCAAATCACAACTGGAATGACTTCAGTGTTCACCTGTGACAGCTTGATGACAGAGAATACACTACTCACTTCTGCATCTTCCTTCCACAGAGCATAGCTCCAATAAACACTATTGCTTCTCAGTTTTATTGTCTATCAACAAATCTACCCTTATCTTTATGAGACAGATTATATTAGAAGTTTCTTTGGATTTGTGCTAATATCATAGTCAGTACCTACATATGGATTGCTAGCCCTTGAAATATGGCTAGTGTAATACAGGAAGTGGAGTATGTATAAATTATACATCAGATTTCAATGATTTAGTACAATAAAGAAAATCTCACCATTATTTTACACTACTTCTTTGTTGACATAGAGTTTTGTGTTAAAAGTTCAATGAAATGTATTATTAAAAGTAGCATCACAAACATTTACATTTCTTAATGTGACTACTAGAAATTTTTAAATTAAAAATGAGACTCCAATTATATTTATATTATCCAGCTCCAGTGTGCCCATATAAAAATATGAAGCATGTGAGCACATTGATAATTAGATGCACTAATTATCTTACTGCTCTTCTTTTCAGAGAGCACCTAGAACAACCCACTGCCATTTGAATTTCATGTCTGCTCTAATGTAGCACTATAGGTGTGAAGTGTTCACAGATCCTTGGAGAAAGCGGTAGCCCTTGATGTCTATGCCAGATGGGGAACTATCTATAGACCACTTACTCGGTAAAGGAATGTGCTATGATCATGCCATCTAGTTCTTGCTTGATATGCTTCTGTTATTAATTAAGAAGGTCTGGAAGCTCTCTGATGAGATGTTAAAATAGAACAGACCAAGAAGGTTTATACATGTCGATGGGGGAGGGTGACAAAGCAGCAAGCTCAGTGATCGATGTTGGATAATGGTGCTGATATCAGGGTAGCAGTATGAGAACAGAAAGATTCCAATTGATCACACATCACCCAGTTACTCCTGATCCATTCACAGAGGCCATCTGTACCTTTATACTAACAGTGGCTACAGAAGCCTTAATCCTAATCAGTAGCCCTTTTTGTCATAGAATTATTCATGACTAAGAGTTCTTGAGTGTTCCACGCATGCAACTTCTATAGATGTTGTTGGAGTGGTGAAATATAGCAGAGACAAGCTTCACCATTCAAGGGTCAAATAAGCTTACTACAGCCCAGTGTCAAAAAAAGGATGGGGAAAAGGAGGCTGGATGGAAAAATCCTCCAAACTTGCTACCACATGTTTGAGAGAAGACATCTGTCACTGCATAGGATATTATAGCAAAGGACAAAAACAATGAGAAAGAGGGGAAAGGTGAAGAATGGTGCCTTCCAGAATGTAACACAATGGGAAATAGGGAAAGGACATGGTGGCAAAGAAAGGCAGCTCTGAAGCCAAAGAGAAATGATACCATGGCCGCCATCTTATGGTGGATAGTAACTGGGTTAATACAGATGAAAGCACCAGACATTGCTCTTAGTCCAGTTTGGATCCTGCATCACTGTTAATTCTCTCTCCTCTTCTTTTTCATTTGGGGTTTAACTCTCTTGGTTTCTGTTCCAGACATCTGAGTTTATACGTACAACTACTGCTGAGCCCCCACGCTCCTGCCCCTAATGTTCCCAACCTTGACTGACCTCTGTCTTGTTACTAGAAAGGATTTCAGATGCTTGTCAACCTATGAAAAACCAATTTATCTCTACAAGGAGGTAGGCACCTGAATACAGTTTGCATGGAAAATTGGGAATCATGGCTGTCATCAAAACTGAAGATAAAATGATCATTTAGTCTCAGCAAGGAATGCTTACCATCTGAATTTAGATTCCAAACTGCATGGGCCAACAGGAGTATGCCATTTCATGAGCCAATCCTTCCCACACTGGGAGATTGCACTTTGAATCCACTCTCTAGGGACTTCACAGTGCAAAGCACAATTCTGTCCCAGAAAAGTATTGCTGGATCCACAGACCAAGTTCTTCAAGCCCTCTTTTTAAACTCAACTTCAGAAAATGAGATACCCAGGAGCGGTGTTAGGGGAGGCTTGTTTGTCTTAAGCCCGCATAGCTCCTGCTTTATTTCTGCACCACACCTCCTTCACCACAGCTACCTGTGCCCTCACGTGGTGCAGAACAGGTGGCAGTCATTCCTCAGTTCTTGAAGGGGATAAACAAGTTTGTGGATACACTAAGTAGACTCTGTTACGGAGTAATTGAGGCTATCTGGGCACATCGACTGAGCAGCAATGAAATAAAGACTATGAAGATCTGCTTGGGCAACCAACGTGCAGTGTCAGAAAGAAAAATAAAAACTCCTTCGGGGCTACCTGTGACTGCTCATGGTGGCATATGCCTGTGATCCCAGCACTTAAAAGGCAGAGACAGGAGGATGGCTGCAAGCTTGAGGCAAGTCTTACCTACATAGTGAGATCATCACCAGCCAGGGCTATAAAGTAATATCCTGATTCAGTGAGAAAACAAAGAGAGAAAAACAATCTGCCAAAACATTTCAGATGAGAGAAAAATACATTCCTAAATTATTTTAAAAAAAGAAGGCTTGCCATGAGTGATGTCTGAGCATAAATACTGACTGGTGCAGGAGAGAACTTTCTAGAGACACCACAAATGACATAAATATTATCTATCTTAATCTAGACCTCATTGACACGTGGGCACAAATGCAGAAATTCACCGCAGTTTTAAACTAAACTTTTGCAAGCTTTACTGTTCTGTCAGTTACACTCATTGAAAGATATTTTCACTGGAGAGAAGATCAGTGCCTTGCTTAGCCTTCATCAGAAAAGCTTCCTTGTGCAACGGATGGGAATAAATACAGAGACACACAGCCAGAAAATATGCAGAGAGTGAGAGGCTTTGGAACACTCAGCCCTAAAGGGGATGTCTCTGCCATTTCCCTCCCCTCAGGGCTCAGGAAAACTGAGTAGAAGAGAAGGCAGAAAGAGTGTAAGAGCCAGAGAGGATGGAGGACACCAAGAACAAGGCCCTCTAAATCAACATTATCAATGTTCATATGAGCTCACAGACAGGGCCTGCACACGTCTACACCAGTTGGGGTCCTAGTGCTGAAAGGAAAAGTGAACACATGCAGCCATCCCTAACCCAGAAGCTGTCTCCAATTGATAACCACTTGCAAATGAAAAATTAGTTTCTTCCAAGGGGATCTCACAGGAGAAACAAACTACTCAAGGAAAGACCACATACCTATCAGTAGATGGTCAACACAAAATTAACTCGACGGCATCTTTGGAGGCTCCGTGTTTCATTATGTTACATCACAGCATTTCTTAAAAAATATTACTTTTATTTATTCCATTTATCTATTATTTCTCTCTTTTTTAACCTTACGATTTCTTTGCTTAGATAGTACGGGTTCCAGTTCAGTGTTTCTATGGGATTTCTGAGTGTACAAACAAATGGTCTCTGCAATTGTATTTGTTTCTTGTGCGTTTTCTTGGGCTCTTTTCCTTTTGTTTTCTACTATCCCAGTGTGTTAAATTTTTTGTTCTATCTTATTTTTATATTATTATTATCCCTTAGAAGCCCTGTTTGTTTTCTAATGAGAGACAGAAAAGGAGTAGATCCAGATGAGAGGGGAGATGGGGAAAAACAAAGGGGGAGTAGAGGGAGGGGAAACCATTATCGGGATATATTATGTGAGGAAAAAAATCTATTTTCAATAAAAGGAAAAAAAAATTTTAAAAAACGAAAAGAAATGGCATTTGGATAACAAGATAGCCTTCTGTAGGCCATATCCCCAGTAGGTCCTTCCTTGTTTTTACAGAGGCTTATGACCAACCATGTGAGGACAATCGTCAACCTATAGTGAATGGGAAGGCTAGGCCAAAAACAATGATAGTCTCTATGTGAGACTATAATACTATACATCTGTACAAGAAGAGAATGTTTCACAAAGAAATAAACTATCAACAGGTTAAAAAATATTTTCAGTGTTTTCTGTACACATTTACAGGCACAGGAGAGACTCGGACCTTGCTGTTCCCAGCTGCGTCAACTGGCACATTCTTCAGGAAAGCAATTTGCCACCAGGCATCAAGAGCCTCAAAATAGCTGTAGAGCCCAATTTAGTTAATTCCATTTCCGGATACCCATCCTAAGGAAATAATCTGAAACATGAGAAAACCTATGTGTAAGATGATGACCAAACAATTAAAATGAATGAAAAACATATTTGATTGGTGCAACTGGGTTAGGCGCTGTGAACATAGCTGGTTAAAAAAGCAGGACACAAGGCTTCCCTATATATTATGACTTGGGCTGAAAAAAAAGGGGAACAGAAAAAAGACAGAAACTACCACAGAATTATCACAATGTTTATGTTCAGTAATTTCTCTAATGAGACTCTAGTCTCAGGTTGTCTCAGAATCCCTTTTATGTCTGTGCATAACATATCCACCAGCAGAATTTTCAGAAAGGAGGGGCAGAGACCTTAGACACCACAGGACTGTCCAGCCCTTAACAACTACTTCAAGGTCTTTGCTAACATGACAGACAGGCGGACAAAATGATGCTTCTTAATGTAACACCACAGTTCATATAGATGACCTTAGACCTGCATTGTGCATTGAATATTTTCCATGGTATGTTTAAATATGTTCCCCTAATTTAGAGAAGGAAGTGTGTTAAAACGCAAGTCTACTGAGGCCACTGGAGCCCTCAAATCACACAGACTATGCTAAGATGGATATGAGGCCCGAAAAGAGGAAGTAATCACAGAAAAAAACCTTCTAATACCATTCCCTCAGAAATGTCAATTTGCTTCTTGAGTTAATTTCTTTTCCTAGGTGAATGCTCCAGGGAACAGTAAGTCAAGGCTGGATGTTCTTTGCCATTCCTGTGACTTCTTTGTGAATCTGAAACCCCCAAATTTAAATTCCTGTCATTTCACAGAACTTCTAGAGAATTCTTTTTTTCCTTTCTACCTGTAAGAGATGTGAGGATGATTTCACATTTCCCCTCCAGGTTTTCCATTAGCTAAAGCCATTAGAGAGGGCTTGAACTCTGTCTTTCTGAGGCCTCCCTCAAAGGAGACTGTCACTGGAGTTGATGGTCCGGATACAAGATTGAAGACTTGGGCTCTGTAAAGAACTGCTCTTGAAAAGTCATTAGCAAGGTCCCCAGGCCTTGCTACACTCGGTGTTTCTACACTGGGTGTAGGAAATCCTAGCGCACATCCCCAACGGTGAGTACATACATCCCACTCATCTACAAAACCCTTTCCATTGCTGTACACAGAATGTGAGAGGAGGCAGCAGAGAGGTCAAGGAGAAGGTATGGAAGTGGTTGGGCTTTAAAGATTTTGACATAAGCCATATCAAGACACTATCTCAAGGACTTCTTTTTTTTTTTTCAGAATCATTGTTTTAGTTTGCTTAAACTTACTAAGTTCTACGACCAGCCTGTGTACCTGTAACTTCAACAAGCTGGATTCAATGTAAACTAATAAACATAAAGAGAAAACTGTTTCCCAGAAACATGACAAAAACGGGGCCAGGCAACATCTCTGAACCAAGATCATGATCCTGTGTAGACATTCAAAACCGTTAATCACCTTAGTCCTGTAAAACAAGATAGCTGGACTCGCCCACCTTGGTTTCCTCATTTGCAAAATGAGGGGTTCCAATAAAAGAAACCTTCAAGTTTTTAGATTTTTTTGTGGGAAAAGATAGGAGCCTAAGAGGGCCTTCAAGTGGAAGTTTCCATTTCCGAGACAAGGAGGACTAATAGCAGTCAAGCCACTCGGCAGTAAGTCCCAACCACTTTAGAGGCATTCCACGGCACACAGGCCATGTCCAATGACATTCTGGACAATACCCCTCAGTTCTCAGAACAGAGATGTAGAGATGCTTCAGAAATGGTTCTCATCTCCTAAAACGGACCCAACAGCTGTGGTTAATGAGAGCTGGAAGGAACACACTCATTCTGTTCCTGGGGCAAAAAAAAGGGGGGGGTTTGGGCTTGTTTTAGGCAGAAGCCACCCAAAGCAACAATTCTCTTCACAGTGAGCCTTCCCTCTTGCCAACAGATGCTTAAAGCTACAGGATGAATATGAAACAGCTGAATTGGACACCAAAGTAGAACAAGACAGCTGTTCCTTGCCCTTCAATATGAAAGGCATGGCAGTAATGTTGAAAAGGGTCTGATGGTGTGTAAACATGATCAGGTTACACCACCTCCTCTCTCTGTGTTTTTTAGGGCTTGACTTGTTTAACTAACTGAAGAAGGTGTAAAACACCTGAAAGTTTTATGCTACAGGTAGGGCCATAGGGGAAAAATTGTAGCATAGAAAGGATAATAACAAGGGTTATCATGGAGGAGGGAGGCAACAGGGAATCACTCATCTTTACACTTATAAGCTTCAATAGAAAAGCTAGCTTTCATCACATAATTCATTTGAAAAAGTTCATCTCCCACCAGCACTTAATGCTAAACATGTGAAAACTACTTATCTGAGTGTTTTGATAAAAGCTACTATTTACAATTATAGGATAAGTTAAAGACAGGTATCTGTGTAGCACACTGTGCTTATGAGGTGATCATTGTATACTGTGACATTTTTAGACACTCTAATCTAAATCATGATAGACATCCATTCTGAGGTAGGATAAGGTGGTTGTGTTATTTTTCTGCCATGTGTCCTCCAAAATAAATGTATGCCATTTTAGTGTGCCATTATTCTTAGCATTTTTTAAAATAAAATTCAATATAAGCATAAAAACATTGAGTAATGATGCTTTCATCCATACACAGGCTCATATATTTTAGAACGCACTTTAATTTTCTGTAAACATAATTGAATCTCTTTTACATTTCTATCTTCAATTTCATGAGCTGAAAAGATGATATTAATTCATTTTAATTTCCTTTTTAATAAATTTTCATTATATATACATCATGGAAAATATGTGTGTGTATATATATATACACACACACACATATATATATACATACACATACATCATGGAAAATGTGGCTAAATACAGATAAGAAAATACACTACTTAGCCAGGTATGGTAGCTCACACCTACAATCTCAGCAGTAAGGAGGCTGAGTCAGGAGGATTGCTAAGGTATCGAGGTCAACCTGGGTACATAGTGAGTCTAAGCTAAAGAATGAGAATCTATCTAAAAAAATAGTTAAAAATTACCACTAAAGTATATCTAATATTTAGCCTTCAAGAAACAATTATTTCCATTCTGTTTTTCTACTATGTAAGTTTTATTCTTGTTATTGTGTTTGGTAGTAGCTTTATTTATTGAGATAGAATCTACCTAACAAACAACTCATTCATTTAAAATGCACTGTGCGGTGGTTTTTAGCATATTCACAGAGATGTGCAAACTGCAACACAATCCATTTTAAAATACATTAATCACTTCCCAAAGAAACCCTGCTCTATATTTTCTAAGCCTCCATGAGCCCCATCTGCTGGCAACCATATATATAATTTTTTCCATCTAACATTTCTAATGTTAATCCTCATATATTTGTTTAAAAGCTGTTAAGGTCAGAGTATATATAAGTCAGTGGTAGAGTGCTTCCCTAGCACACATGAAATCCTGGGTTCAATCTCAAGAGCTTCAAAAAATGTAAACAATAGCCCATGGAGATTTATGAAAACACTTTGAACTACTTGTGGGAATTTTAGATACTTTTCAAATTCTCATTATTCTGATGCATTTATATTACATTTGTACCTACACAGAGAATCGATAAGAGAGTCATTCACTGAATGCAAGTGCCAGCTAGTGACAGAGCAATACAACCTTCTATTTCTCCCCTCTACCAAGGTTTACTGCTCAGTTAGAATTCTGACCATGAAACCCTTGGCAAAGAGTACATAACCTTTTCAAGGGGAATCCAGGACTCAAAAGTCAGCTATGTGATCAGCGATCAGATGCCGGATGTCTAGTGTCCCATTATCTTCCTGATCTGATCACTATCACACCATGAATACTGTTCCTCCCTTCAGCATTGGAATCTGATGCCATCAGTCTGCAGCCAGAAACACACACAGCAATCAGAAAACCTGAAAGAGTCTTGGTCCACTGGAAAGGAAGTAGGCAAAGGCCTTCCTGGATCAGGTCATTTACGGGGAGAAAAGATGCACATTCCACCCTACCCAGTTTTGAAAAGTTATAAGCCAACACACAGCAAATTTGAAGTGAACTTCAGTTTTTACATCCTCATCTGCATTTTCCCAACCAGGTAATAGGTCCAAAACTGTTAAGGATGTCATTAGCAACTCTAAGTTACAGATGACTTGAGCATTTACATGTCCTTTATATTCACCATATTATTTAATCCTCTCAATACAAGTTTGAAGATCCATATTTCCAGCATCTACTCTGATTATCAAAGGAACAAACACTGTAATTTTTTTTAAATCTGTCCAAGATCACATAGCTCTTTGTTTCACTATTCCTGTAAATGGAAAGTTTAGGATACAAATCCAGGTCTTCCTATGCCAATGATGGAGCACTCTCATTCATGTATTTGAATGCCATCCACTTGCTATAAAAGAAGAAGAAATGAAGCATTCACCCATATTTATTAGCATAGCTACTATGCACCATGCCCTGGGTAACACACTTCCTCATAAATGAATATGCAATTGCTCTGTGAGTTAAAATGCATCATCATTTTACAGCTAGACAAAGGGAAGCTTTGAGTGGCTAAATGATTGTCTGACACCTCACAGCAAAGCGTGGCCCAGCTATGATGAAATCCAAGATTAAGATTCAGACTAAATGATCTTATTGTTATAGCAAAGATTAAAGGAAAACTGTTTGTGTTTTAGGTCGCTGTTAAGATCAAGGCCCTGTGGCAATCTCATTATTTGAAGACCCAAGGCTCAGGAAATTAGTCTTTTGGCCAAGTTCAAGAAAAGCAGGTTAAACCCATCTCATGGGGCAATGAGTTTTGAATACTTGGTTTCCAAATGTAAGATAACCTCAATAGAAAAGATATAATTTTCTTCATGACTTGAGAATTGCACATCACACGTAAATGTGCACTTTGTCAAACCACTTTGTGGTTCACCTTTATGCTTAACAGACCTCTTGGGAAGCAGAAAAATATGACAATTATGCAAATAGCAGTGTTGAGCCAATTACATGGAAAAGTGGGTGTACTTAAAGAAAAAAGGGTTTGGCAAAACTTAAGCTTTTTAACAATAAAGAGCTTAAATTCAGAGACATTTTTGGCAAACAGGAGGGCCTAGGTAGGTCTCGTTTTCTCTCCAGGTGTTATTAGCGCCGCGGGGCTCCCAGTCCTTTGTTTTCAGCTTTTAATAACCCAAGTGCTTTCTAACGGTATTTTAAGTGAGCTGCTAAAATGTTCAGGACTCATTTCCCCATGTTGAGCTCCACAGAGATGATTCTCGGTGAGCAAATAAAAATAAGCATTTAAAAGATTTCTTCCCTCATCAAATGGTGAGGAAATCCATTCCTTTTAGCCAGCTCCATGCTTGAAAAGGTTAGTGTGGCCTTTGGAAAATACCAGGCTGTGCATCCGTACACTGCTAATGAATACTGCAATGTACTGACACTTTCGAGTACATCTTAACCTTTTTAAAATGGGGCCTCCATTGTCTTACCTTAATAAGCAGTTTGTTCACCTTATGTCTTACAAAGGCCACTACAGTGGAAAATACATATGAGATGTACAGTTGCATGCATGAGTGGTGTAACAGAAAGCGGAGGACGGAGCACCAATTACATAAACCATGACCTGCAGAGCCCCTCACCCCGTCCCTGCCCTCAACCCAGAAATGGCAATAATGACAGCTTCTCTCTTAAACAATACCCGTGATTATCCCCTCCTCCTCGCAGTATCATTCTGAGGGCCCTTCTCAAACTCTAGCTGTATGAATTGAACTCTTGAACATTTTACGGGTCTCCCCGGGGCCAACAAACTTCAGGCTCACCAAGTGGTCCTGATGGCTTAGAGAACCAAATTAATAATGAAGCTAAAGAGCTTGCTTTCCTGTTTCAATACCTCATGTGCTCTGGTGGTAAGAACCCTGATCCTCTCCCAAATTCCCGAGCTAAAGAATTCATCTTACACATTCTTGTGCGCAGTTTCAGAGTCCCCTATGCGGAGTCAGTTATCTCCTCTTCTAGAATGCCAGGGTCCCTTTGTTCCCCAACAGCTTGAAATACTTGCTGAACTTGAGGCTATTGGAACCACCTAAACTGGATTCTAGGACTACAAATGCTGAATCACAAGAAGCCCTCAAGAAGCCCAGACTGAGTTAACTGTGTCCATGGAACTTCTGTGAGGCCCAAAATATCTGTCTGTCCGTATAACTCCTAACTTCAATAGTCTCTCAAGAGTCCTGGCGACATTGTCCTTAAGGTTGTTGGGAGAGAGGATGTTTAACTACAACTGTTTGTCTGGAGACAGCAAGGAAGTCACACCAGGAATTATTTGTTGGAAGGTGACACAAAACAATAAACGTATCTCATTCTTTCAAGCAAGTCACTGGCAACTGGAAGGTATGTTCAACCCATATTGACATGTAGTAGAGGAAGATTGCGGGGTGCGGGGGGCACATACAAAGACAGAAGAGGTTGTTGTGGAACTACTCTGCCCTTTCCACCTCCAAGACAAAAAAATTCTCATTCCAACTTCCTCAAGTATCCTGCTGAGTTTGTGCTGGTTAGTAGCAAGCTTTGGTCATACGGTTAATTATTTGAGTATGATGGAACATAGTTTCTCCATGAGAGATTCCAGAAGAAATAAAGCCAGGAAATTACAATGTATATTAATTTGTGTCTTCTATAAGAATTTAAAAAATTCTAGCCTCTACAGTCTAAAACAAGATATTAAAAACTCTGTTGGACAATCTGTTTGTGGGAAATGAGGAGCCATTTAGGATTCATCAGAGCAAAGAGGTTTACTTGAGCCTTGAGGTAGAGAGAAATGGTATTATAAATCCATTTTAAAAAGAAAAGCCAAAAACGCCTAGAAAGCATTTTGCAGTACAAGAGAAAAGCAATTTACTTGTTACTGCTTCCATTTCTTAAATCATCTGGCTTCATAGATCAACACTAACTCTCTTTAAATCTACCAAATGAAATTCCGTCCAATGACTCATTACCCAGGGCAAGCCACAAATTTGGATTTGTGACTCCAGTAGTTCCTCCAGGAAATGTGGGGAGAATGGTTGTACGGGAAAACAGCAGCACAGGCACGGGTGTAAATACACACGGTCCACACTCATCCCGGATTCCACTCCATTCTGTCCGGAGCTGGGAATCTGAGATGGCCTCCTGGCTTCTTGGATGTACTTTTCTAGCTCAATATCAATTCCTTGCCACTGTGGGGTCAAGACTACTCCACTGACCAGAACTTACCAGATGGTAGAAAACCTGGCTTCTCGCTAATTGAGCTCCAGGCAGTGTCATTAAATCCCTTACTCAAAGGGAAGCAATCATTGTTTGCCTCCACTAGTACTTAGCTTACATACCCAGGCAGCCCCTCTTTCCCTGGGAAGCATTTGGGAAAAGCCAATCCCCAAAATTTGATGTAATCTCTCACTCAAACTGTCCTGTGCACTTTCGGGACCATGACAGCAGGTGTCCAGTGACACTGCAAAAAGTTCTTGGCTTTGCCCTGTTTTTCAGACCTTCCCTCTCATCTCACCGACAGTTTTCAGTCTGGTGTACTTTGTACCTTACTTGATCCCGTGAAGGCTTTCTGCTGTTTTTTTCTGGGAACACTTTGCATGAGCCAGACATAACTGATATCTATCTTTTCTTTTTTTTCCTCCCCCTCAACAAAAGCATGGTTTCTTTATGGCACAAAGATAACTGCTGTCATCAAGTGGTTATTTGACTAGTTACACTGTCTTGCAGTAATTACGCTTTCACGATGTTAGTCTTGCACATTCACACAAAAACATATTTTTAATGGTCATCAGTTCTTTAACTATCTGACTGTTCTGTGAACACCCGCCCCCTCGAAAACACACACACACACACACACACACACACACACACACACACACACACAAAACACACACACACACACACACACACACACACACACACACACACACATACACACGCTTATTTCACCAAGTTCTAGCATGCCTAACATCAAAGTTCCATCAATGTGTTTTCTCCAAGCCCACCACACCTATCACCCCTGTCCTCTCCCACCCCCATTTCTTCCAGAGAGACCCATCAATACTCTTCTCAAATACGTCACTCATCTGATGAGGTCCTAAGAACTATCCCTAAGCAAGCAGGTCATTAGCTAAGTATCTCAACGACACTATTTAACAACAGATGGTGTTTACTGAGAAAGATATGAGAAGCTCTCCAAACGTTAGTTTTGAATTAAAGGGGTGATCTAAGGGGGCTTTGACTCTAAGGAACCAGACTTAAAAAAATTATAATTTGTGAACTGAAATTCCACTCTACTGGCAACACTGAACCCAGTATTTTATTATTTTGATTTTGATTTGATTTTTTCCACTAAGAATGGACTTACACAGACATTATGAGATAGCACATATGATTTCCAAATTAACACAAGATTTTCTCTTTTTTTCCCAAATGGCACTCGAATGTAGAAAAACTGGTTCTGGATTTCTATAGCACGAGCTGCAGTGCAATTGGAGATGACAAGTCAAGTGTGAGGAGCATCCCACTTCCCACCACCATTAAATGTGTTGCCTTATAGCAAGCAAGAATTGCTAAAGATGATATCAGAACTCTGCAACTCGAATAGGAAGGCAAAAATAGCTCCTGACGCCTGGAAATGAAGCTCCCTGGCAGAGCATTTGCCTAACATACAGGAGGGATTGAGTTCCATGCACATCACTACCAAAATATATAGCTCTCTACGGAAGTAAGGAATTGAAACCCATTATCATTTTCAGATTATAGCCTCAGCAGAGGTAATAAGTAATAAATGCCACGAACTGGTTCCAACCCTTTGCACCTCACTATAAACCAAGGACCTCTTAGTTCTTACTCCAAATATCCAATTATTTTAACAACAGGACTTAGTTCAGGGAATGGGGAACTTTAGCATAAGGAGATGAATAATGCAAGTTCCCAACCCACAGATTCAGCATTCTGAAATGAGGCAGGTTACCTCTTGCCCTCCCCACTTCCCTTCCTTTCTGTTTTCCCCTTCCTACTCTCCCTTTCTTGCTCACTTCTTGTTCCTCCTTATTCCTCTCTCCATCCAGAGATACGAACCTGATGCATTTTTATTAAGACTGTTGGAGAATTTAAAGCTTCTGCATTGCAAACGATTCTTCGGGATTAAATAAAATTGCTTTGTGAAAATGCCTAGCGTAGTACATGGCAGACACATTTGGGGAGCTGTGAAATATTCATTTTACTCTCCCTCCCTCCCTCCCCCCCTTTCCCCTTCCTGTCCTTCTCTTTTTAATCTGCTCCTTCAATAACTATTGTTTCTTTAGCTGGCTATGACTAGGAACTAAAGTGAATTCTAACATATATTCACAGTCCCAGAAATACATAAATACTACCGCTTATTCTTAAATTAAGCTCCACGCTCCCTGTTCTTATTGAGAAATGTGGTGAAGTTGAACATTCTGTATTTCCTTCTCGTATATAATGCAACCGTGCTTTTTTTTTTTTTTTTAAGAACTTCACAGGGGTGGTTCATAAAACTCCCAAAGCAATTTTAAACTGCAGTGGGTCAGTAGAAAGCAATAGGCTTACTGAGCTTAATTTATTTCAAGTGCAACTTTACGTTCTAGTTAGTGCTGGTGAGAAAGCCCTGGTGGAGGAAATGAAATCACACGATCTCACACACTCCCCAAACCTCCTACTTTAAAGAAGAAACCAAGTCTCTTGATTGCTTTTATGAAAAATAAAGAGCTGGGACTCTTATGCAGAACCATGGAAACTTGAGAATTAGGAGCTTTCTGGGCTTCCAAGGAAACCTGTTAGATTTATTGTTCAGTTTCTTAAAGGTCTCCAGTGAGACCATTCTTCTCATCTGGAGTTTGTGTCTCCCGAAAACAAGAAAGGAAGTACAATTGGCATCGATATTGCCCGGTGACATCATACTCGGGCTTTCCTATAACCTCAAACAGTTCTCTTACACCTCTCCTGCAGAAGAAGACCCTTTGAATCTTGTAACTATCCCTAATAGGTATCAAACTGGGCATGAAATGGACCACTGTCCTCTCTGTAGGACGTATTCCCAGGCTGGTTATGGAGCTCAAGGCATAGGGGCATTGCCAGCAGCGAAGCTCATTGTCAGAATTAGACATGGGACCTTTTCACTGCCGGTGGGGCTCCCAACAAAATTAAGAAGCAACCCGAAGGGGTACTGGTTGAAGCTCTTGGCTCAGTGACACACCATATGAAATGGGGGCACCTCTACATTAGTCAGATTACTTGATGTCCAAATAGTCAGTTCAGAAGTGGGAAAGGCACACAACCACAGTCCTGTTTTGTAAGGACAAAAGACAGGCCTTACTGATTTGTTTTTACGGAGCAGAATTTTACAACAAAACCACCCAATTATGCTTAGAATCTACAGACTTGCCATGCTAAGTTAAACATTTTAGCTCATGTTTTCATAAAAATGGGTTAGTGTAACTGATGGGCATGGCAAACATGCCCACTAGGTGAAGATCAAAGGATAGATGAAGTAATTTTATCTCTTCTAATTCTAAGGAGATTGGAGATGAAAGAAAGTTGCTTAAGAAGGAAATGGGCTATGAAGACATGACACCAAACTCAGGTGATTAGAGGTTAGAAAAAAAATTCAAAACCATTGAACATAGGGGTTTTGCCTGTATGAAAGGAGAGAAAACACACTTGAAAAATCCAGTTACTACATCAATCAGTTTCGACTGAACAGATCAACCCTACCTACTGCTTTCTAGGGGCCAGACTGGGCTTTGTGCCAACACCATGCAGAGCCACAAACAACAGCTCAGACAATGCTCCCCGACAAGGTTTTTCTGCCCCTCTTTGGGGACTATGTATGCTCAGTTTTGATTGTGTAGCAATTATATGCAACCTAACTTCAATGCACTCATTTTTCACACAGCAGTTTCGTTTATTTATTTATTTCCATGTTTGGTAGATAGGTCCCTAATCACCAAACAGCTTGTAAACAAGTACCCTTAAATATGCTAAGTCTAACTCATAATACAAACGCATTGTGCTGCTGTAATGACTTTTCATTACCACCTCTAATTAAATGTGTTGCCAAACTATCAGGAAAATATTTTCCTTTTTATTTTCAGGAAATCCAGAGAGAAGAAGACAGAGATAAAACAGTGTTTTGAAAGCGGCCTGCTCTCCCCTACCACACCCCCATTGTCCTATGCCATAGCTCTGCAGAGGAAGGAGGGAGCCTTCCCAATTATTACACACAGTCATATGTCCTTATTGGTAATCACTGCATCTAACCAGAACAGCCTCTGCAGGATTCAAATCCCGGGGACTCTATTCCTATATGATGGCCTCTCATGCCTGCAATACTTAAGCCTGTGCAGTACTTACCCACAGTTCATTACAGACTTGGAACCAGTGGGAGCTCTTTAATTCCATCACAAGTGTATGGATAAATAGCCACAGATCTAATAGCAATACATTTAGAAGACAATAGTGCTGAGAAGTCACTCTATTCTCTAAGGAGCAAAGAACCCCCACTCCTAACACCCTTATATAGGGATGTTATTGCTTGTCACTTACAGTCACAGTTTAGCTCAGTATTCACTGCTGATTGGTATCAGGACAACCTGCATCCCCTGCGGATACTGGCATCTGTGGATGTTCAAGCTCCTTATATCTATGCACATGCTGTCATAGACATTAAATCCTCTTTAGGTGACTTATAATACTTAGTGCAAGGTAGGAACTACAGAAATGGTTAATATGCTGCATTATTTAGGGAATAATTTCAAGAAAAAAGAACATGGAGGTTCAGGACAGACACAATTCATTTAGAATATTTTAAGTCTTCATTTAGTTGAATTCGCAAGTGTGGAACCTAAGAAGAAGGATGGCCAGCTGAATGTGTTTACGTGTGCAGATCATGTGCTTCTTGGCTCAGTAGCATTCCAGGAAATCCCTAGTTGTCCATGTTGGCATCTGTTGGCAAGCTAATATCACCTTCAACGTGGCTAATACTAGCAAGTGACTTTTCTGCTGTGGAAAATTTCTTCATAATTACCATATCTGTTAAAAAGTCCTGAATTCTACCAGAACTAATAATTTTTACCACGAATTCTCAGATTGTTCAAATAAAAATGCTAAAGCATTTTTTTAACTATCGTGTGACAAGTCACTTCTGTATATTTCTGTCTGAACAGTGTTCTTCCATACCACTCAGAAGAGCTCTGGGGTTTGCTCTGAAAATGTCAGTTTTCTTTAAGTATTTTGCAAAGCAACCAGGATAATAAAGGTAAATAGGGATTTTACTTTAATTCTTGAGGGGAAACTTACCTACCCACATACGTATGCATACAGTCGTCATGATTTGACATTAATATGGAGAAATCTAAAAACAATGAGTATAAATAAATACACAATCTATCCAAACTGAATCTATTGGTGAATGTATTCCAAGTGGATCTGTAAATATGAACAGATAATGCAAACAGCCTTCTCATTTGTGCTGCCCACAACACTCCTGGATTGCTATCTTTAGTTTGAGGAACAATAGCTTTATAATTAACAATGAGAAGCTAGACAAAAACGCCAACATGGAAAATGGTCTAGAAAGTACCGATGCATTACACAGTTCAGAGAAGGTCCTTTTACCTAAGGAAGCATTTTGGATTCCCCATGGTTCTAGGCCTTCATCAGAAAGCACAGATTGTAGTATTTCTCACGGTATCAGGGACATAAGCTTTGCGTTGAAGCTCTACAACCCAGTTATATAAAAGGGCGGCCGTCATTTTGCTATTTTGTCCCTTCGTTTATTTCTCTCTCATTTCTCTTAGCTTCCATGTAGACTTTCTCTTCAACTCACCTTCTAAATGTGGTGCTTAGGCAAGACAATTATCGTCAGGGCAAAATCCGACTAATCTATTCCTCCTCAACAAAACACTTGTTACTCCTTTGGCTTCTTCTAACACCACAGGGATTCCATTAGAGGAATCAACGCCAACAAATTGGAAACAGATTGAGTCTATATATGCCCTTGAGAATATTGGGTAAATTATACACAAATACTTATGGGAATTGTTCAATCACTCATCAGTTCTAAAGGATTGTATAGATGAAGAAATCTCAAGGATATTCTCTCAATTGCAGTCAAATGAGTTCGATTCACCAAACATTTAACGAGAATCTACTATACTGAACACGATACTCGATGCTGGAGAGATAAAAGGGAATGAAGACTTGGCATCCTAAAAGAACTGCTTAAATAGAATGTTTTGGAAGCTACGAATAGTCTGGCTAGGACTGAAACTCAAGCATCTGGCAAAATACAAGTGTCTATTTTACAGAAATTCATACCCATAATTATAAGTATATAGTGTTCATACACTTTATATAGTATTATATATTAATAAATAATTGCATATTATGAATTATAACATCATATCATGATAACATAGCGTATTATTTACTTCATATATTATGCTATATACAATTATACATTAATATATAATATATAACAAGTATATGTGTATGAGGAGTATATAATTGGTTAATAATTATTACTCATCAATAGAATAGTACATTTTAATATTATAATATGCAATTATACTTTTATTAATTTTAATAATTGTGTATCATTGTATAGTTAATGTGGTAGTCTACATAATAAAATACATAAATACATAAATAAAATATGTATTGTGTTAATAATTATATCATACTTAAGTATGTATATTAGAGATGTAGAGTTTGAATTTTAAATCATGATTAACATAATTCTAAGGCAAAAATGACAGAGATGGAGACATCTCAGTTTATATTCTCTCAAAATAGATTTACTTTCATTGTTTAAGTACATATATGGTTTACTTGTATGTGTACACACACACACATACACACACACACTCACTCACACACATATGTGCAGCTGAAATTTAAAATTTAGTTTTCTAATATCTCTCTAGATAAGGAAAACAAGTAATCATACGTTTTAAAAGGTTGACATCACATTACTTCAAAAAAAAAAAAAAAAACAAAAAACAAAAAGGTTGAGGTTGCAACCCCTAAACGAAACATATTGAAAAACTTCAGGGAAAGATCCACACACTTCCTATCTTATATATAGGAGGTAAACACACATTCTGCTGAATAGATGTGAACAACTGAAGAGCCTTCGGGTTACTCAGATGGAGGAGACAATAGCCAGCAAAGCTATGAATGAAGTTACTGTACGCGGTCGGAGCTGCAGTGCTAGAACATGTGCTTAGCACACACAGGAAGCCCGGGTGGCGTTGCGAGCACCGCAACGAATAGGAAGGACTGTGCAACTTGAGGTTGACCGATGCTTAGATCTGTAAACAATGGATGCAGAAATCCCCTCCCTCCCATCTTCAGTGAACGTAGGGAACTCATTCTCCCAGCTCCGGGATTGTGGTTTTTCAGAGAGAAACTGACGCTTATTTTCCCACAGTTCCACCCTTAGGTCAGATGCCAAAAGACTCCCCTCCAAACAAACAGACAAGTAACAGAAAGATTATTTTCATGGCACTCAACAGATTACCTCACAAAATGAAGACTCCTTTACATACATTATGCTGGAGAGGAAAAGTTCATTTTCTTTTTTTGTAAAAGGCCAGACAATAACATATTTTGGCCCAGTGTGTGGTTGTACAGGCTATAAGAGCACCATTGCACCTTTTCAATTCTACTTTCCATGAAAGTGACAAAGACAACATCCGAACAAAGGAACCTGGTTGTATTCTGACTATCCTTTTCATATGCATCTTGAAATCTGACTTTCATATAATTTTCACATCATAAAGTATTTTACTTTGGGCTATTTTCAATCACTTGACCAGTTTACAAAGAAACATTCTTAGTTTATGGGCCATAGAGACACAGGAAACAAACTGGCATTGGCTAGAGCTTATTGACCTCTGCTCTACTCTTTGGAACAGAAAAAAAAAAAAAAAAGATCATTCATTTGGCCCTAGGAAGTGAAATATTTTAGCTATCTGGAAAATAAGCTCAAGTGAGAGACATCATCTCTGGCAAATAGGGCATTAGAACTGCTTAGCTTATCTCATGTGATTTGATTGCAAAATGTGATATAAATGGGAGCTGAAATGAGACTCTGATTATCTTGACCAACAGTGGCAACAAAGCGGTCATTAGTCCAGCAACTGGAGCAATGCCTGGCCTTGTGCAGAAATCTGAAGAGAAGCAAGAAGGCTTTCCTTAAAACAAATCCCATTAAAGACCGCAGTATCTGCCTACCAATAACAGTTATCCCCCATCTCTGTCTGGGCATGTGGACACTTGAACACTACTTGGAAGGGAATGGATTTCACTAAGCAACAGTCTGGGTATCCTGGGTTCCCTGCTCCTTGCTCTTATGCTGGTGCAGCAGTTAGAGTCTCCGCTTGCAGCACACTACCACCTAACTAAGTGGTTGGTCTCTTGTTGATCTGACTAGGTGTCATTCTAGATCCCACCAGCTCTCTATCAGAGAAGACAGAGACAACCAAAAATATTTACATTTCTTTTTTTTTTAAAAAAAGAAATTGTTAGCCAGCCTGCTGTAGAAAGCCATGCCAGTTCATGAAAACATTGCTCTCAGAAAGAGAAAGAGTCTTTAAATGTGCTAACAACTGTCTTTTATAAGCAGTGGGGGCTCATGCACATACTGAAGATGTGCTGACCAGTGATAAGTGTCTAAATATCTTAATGTAACATGATTTCTAAATGGATGAAATTAAAAGATGTAAAATTAAAGATTGCAAGGAAAGTACCTTTGAAATTATAGAGAAATATTCTAGAAGGGATGCATGCACATTAGTCAAGTGTTTCTTGACCTTGAACTCGTTTTCTTTGAAATGCAATGGTTAGCAGCACACCTGAACTTTACCTGGTAGATGCCAGTGGCATATAAAGTCAGCCATGACTATTAAACATGTCTCCAGAGTGGGAGAGGTGGCTCAGCATTTAAGAGCACTTGTTGCTCCTACAGAGTACCAGGGTTTGGGGCCCCCATCCACATGATGGATCATGCCATCTGTAACCTCAGTTCCAGGAGATCCAATATCCTCTTCTGGCTTCCATAGGCAATATGCATTCAATCAGTACACATACATGCATGCATATGTTCATACATACATACACACTTACACACATGTACAAACATACACACATTACACACACATGGACAAACATACACACATAAACATATACATACATACACACTTGCAGACAAGACATTTATAAAAAATATTTTCAAAATATCTCCAAACATTGTCACATGTCCCAGGAAAAAGTGAGGGTGGAAATATCACACACACACACCCCATTCAGGACCATTGGTATACAGGAAGCTTGGCAACAATTGTCAAGTATGCTAAATGGGAATTTCCAGTATGATGAGGCCACCAGAAAGACTATTAGGATCATGAATTCTAGTTTTAAATCAAAGTGGAGTATAAAGATGAAGGAGCTAGCCAGGCAGAGGTGGCATATACCTTTAATCCCAACACTTGGGAAGAAGAGGCAGAAGGATCACTGTGAGTTCCAGGACAGCCAGAGCTACAACATAAAAAACTCTGTCTCAGAAATTAAAACAACAACAACAAGCAAACAAGCAATCAAAAAAGATGAAGGAGCTCATCAATACTAGAAAGGGTTTGAGATGGTATCTCACCACATAGCCCAAGCTGGTCTGAAATTTCCAGTCCTTCTACCTTAGCTTCTTGAGTGCCAGGCTTACAGGTCTATGCCTCCTTGCTCAGCTCCACTAGTGAGACTGTATATGAGTCTTGTTAAAGGAATATTGAGGAAGAAGTGCTTGTCTCTATTAGTGGAAATAAAAGGAACTATGAAAACCAAGCCCATATCATCAGAGGAATGGTTGTACAGCTCCTCATTCCACCCCTAAGTCTCCACTAATTCACATCAACCAATCTCACTCTAACCAAGAAAGAAACACTTTTCTCCAATTGTGTCAAAGGTATTACTTCATTCTTGGCTTAGATATACTGGATTAGAGGATGCTTGGAGGGATTCAAATCAGACTAGGAAGGGTGGGTGAGAGAACACGTACCAATTTCTGAAAGATTCATATAAATAAAGCTAGACATGCTCTTTGGGGTCCCAATTAGACCCAGCTAGCAGCAATGGATGATAGCAATGTGCAATAGGATTTCAACATCATCAGTGGCTAGGTTCTGAAGTCCCTGTATCTGAGAGCACCATGCATAAGCAAAGATAGCAACTCAGTTGTAGAAGCAGCTGGTGTATCAGATGGGGGTGGGTGGGTGGAGTAGATGACTTTTAAGAGTTCTTCCAGTCTGTGGATTCTAACAAGTGAACAGAATGCTGCCAGCACTGTGCTCTTTTCAGAGCAGGATGGAGAGGCAGCACACTAAAGCACATCTACTAAAGATGCAGCTCTTGCCCAGGACTGTATTCAACATGGGACCTTAAAGCTCATTTGTTTTCACTGTACCTCTGAAAGGAAAGTCATTTACCTAGTAATAGAAAAATAAAACATCATCAATCTGCCTCCTTCCATACTACCTTCATGCCCAGAGATGTACCTCTTCCATGTAGAGTGGATGACAATGAGCCAATTTAGGATGAGGTTTGGCATCTATACATACCTAACACTGGCTCAAATGGAAAAGCAATTTGTACATCCTTTCTATTTAAAGGAAATACTGCCCTTGAGCATTTCTGGCCCTCTTCCACAGAAGACTATTTTCTATGACCCTGACACTTGGCCTCCCTGGTACTCAGCATATATCCATCTAGTTGTCAGTGGACCATTCTCATAGATGCATGCCATGGACTCTGAGACTGCAAAAGGAAGGTCATTTCACACCAAAAATACAAGGGAGAAGTATAGCATAGACAGCTTATAATTACTCAAGGGAGCATGAAGGAAATTCTGTGCAGATTCTGAGTACATCCTCACTTAAACTTGTAACTAAAAACCAACAGTATTCTGGAAGGATGCCCTAACATAGCAGGAATGGAGAAGAGTCCAATCTTGGAAAAGTACATTCTCCTTAAGCACCAAAGGTCTGTCAAAAACAAATCACTAGAAAGACTTTGATTAGAACCATGTAGGCCTATGAAGACCTCAATTGTCAGGTCAAATGTACTTGAATTGTCACACACTCAAATGTGCCCAGGGTCCTCCAGAGCACATCTTCGAGAAAAATCTTGCCTAGTCAGGAGAAAGAGAGACGGAAAGAGAAGGGTATGTGTGTGTGTGTGTGTGTGTGTGTGTGTGTGTGTGTGTGTGTGTGTGTGTGTGTGTGTATATATATATATATATGTATATATATATATATACATACATATATATATATATATAAAGATAAATATAAAGACAGAGGCAGGCAGACAGGCAGATAGGCAGACAGGCAGACAGGCAGGAAGGCAGGTAAACAGGCAGGCAGAAAGGCAGGCAGGCAGGCAGGCATGCATGCAGGCAGAATCACACAGGGGAAGCTGATAACAAGACATAAACACACTGGTCTGGAACAATCTTTTTTTTATTCTTCATCAAAGACTGATAAAATTCAGCTAGTCACTGAAACAAAAATCAAAGATAATCTGCTTTTAGAGTCTGTTTTCTTTTCTATTACAATTTGAAATAAATTCCTTCTAGTGATTTTTATTGCATATATAATTTTGGCCTTTATTCCTTTAGGCAATGCAGCATATTAACTATCCAGTCCTCCCACTAACAATGTAGTCAAAACCTGGATGAAAGAAACAGAAGGTATTTCAACTATACATACTGTTCTTCAGGCTTCTAAGGAGCCAGACAAAGAACTGTATATGGGGGGAAAAGCAAGTGGGGAGGTTGTCAGCCAAACATAATGATCTTTTCAAATAAAAATCATTATAATCAGAGAAGCCCACATTAGAACATAGGGGTTACGGTAACAATATCAGGCAATTATTCCTACCTATGGGAAGCTTACTGAGATGCAAATATTAGTACAGAAAAAAGACAATAATTCTCAGCATTCACCTTAACTGGAGCCCAAGTATTCAATAAAGTAAGATATCTGTGTAAGTGTTTCAGTAGGGCACACTGATTTTGTAAACTGTTTGCCTGGTAACATTACAAATGTTAGCAAATCTTGCTTATCCAATATACAACTGACGATATTTGACACATTTTCACCTACTACCTGCCATTATCATCTATCAAAAATAACCACAGTATATAAAATTGCCCGTGATAGATCAGAAATTTTTGGAACGATACACGAAGGCTAGAAAACAGTAGTGTTAAACTGTGTTCTTACTTTCAGATAATTCCTATTCTTACTTGCAGAGACTTATAAGTACTTTAGAAATTACCTAACTCAACCCTGCCATTTTATGGAAAAGGATGTCAATGTCCAGAGAGACAGTTTCACTTGAGCAAGTCACCCAGCATTACATAAGAAAGGAAGTCAGAACCAAGGCAACTAGCTCTTAGCAGAAGGCTATCTCTTCACTTGCTAACAATGCCTCTTCATGTGTTAAATCAAGATAGATTCATTTTTGGCATCTCCAAAATCAATTATCAAATTGCAGTAAGCCTTTGTGTTCGGGGGAAAATTTATAGTGCATGATTTTATTAGTGTTCCCTAGGTATTTATTTTCAGAGTGTTTTGCAAGAAAGTTCTTTACTTTACAAAAAATATTCACTGTAACCAATGTATTATTATGTAAACATGTGTGTGCTCTAATGAGCCAACTGTCCTCATTATTTTTCCTACGTTTTTCAAAAGATGGGGGCTCTGCAATCCCAGAACTTCAGAGGCAGAGGCAGCAATGTCTGAGTTCAAAGCTGTCCTTGTCTAAAGAGTGAGTTCCAGGACAGCCGGAGCTACACAGAGAAACTCTGTCTTGAAAAATAAAATAATAATAATAAGAAGGAGGAGGAGGAGGAGGAGGAGGAGGAGGAGGAGGAAGAGGAAGAGGAAGAAGAGGAGGAGGAGGAGGAGGAAGAGGAGGAGGAGGAGGAAGAGGAGGAGGAAGAAGAGGAGGAGGAGGAGGAAGAGGAGGAGGAGGAGGAAAAGGAGGCGGAGGAGAAGGAGAAGAAGGAGGGGAGGAAGAGGAAGAGGAGGAAAAGGAAGAAGAGGAAGAGGAGGAAAAGGAAGAAGAGGAAGAAAAAGGAGGAGGAGGAGGAGGAGGAGGAGGAGGAGGAGATAGGGCCAAGGCTGGCAAGATTGTTTAGTCTACTCAGTAAAGATGCTTGCAGTGGAAGCCTGAAGATCTTAGTTTGATCCCCAGAATCCATATAAAAGTGGAAGGCGTGAATCTACTTCAAAGAGTTGTCCTCTAACCTCGACATGTGTGCTGTGGCATGTGAGCACCCCCCACATAAACACTCAATAATAAACAAATAAATGAGGTAGTTTTATTGAAAAAAGACAGGGCTGCACTGGGCTTGAATTCATGATTTTCCTAACTTGGCTACCCAAGACCTGGGATCACAGGCATATAGCCCCATGCCCTGTTCCCTATATTGCATTATTCTCAAATGTGACTTCAGGCCTCAGATTGGTCTCCGGTCACAGATTAAAATACCAGTACATTTTCTGTATATCATCTTTTTGGTAATTTTACAAGCATACATACAATGTATTTAGATAATATTTGCCACTGCTCCATCTCTCCAGCTCCTCCCAGCCACTCCCAACACATCATCTTTCCAACCTCATGCCTTCTTGTTATGTGGGAAACAGAGAGGAGTAATAATGCAAGCATCTCAGCTCCAGTTTGCAGGACTTTAGCAAATCTGTTTTACATGTCTAAAATGAGGGAAGTTGCTAGCTACTTTGGGACTGAGCTTTCCAACTTGGCTTGGTTTATTTGCGTCACAGCTTACTTGGAAAGAAAAGTTGGGGGGCAAAGGAACTAAAGAGTAACCTTATTAGAGCACAGATGTGAAGCTGATACATACACATATATGTGCATCATTAATTTTAAATATAAAACACATGTACACATATGTTTACATATGCACATTCATATCTCCTCCCCCCCCCTCTCTCTCACACACACACACACACACACTTGAAAAACAACCCTATGTCTTCTTGAACCAGAGTGAGCTCAAAGCATCTTGGCTTGGCTTCCTGTGTCCAGCAATTGTTCCCCAACTGCATGTTGAAAATCAGTTCACCTTACTCTTCTTTTGCTGATCTTCTGCAGCTGATCATGGCCTTTCTACTTGCTGAATATTCCACTAAAGGTCATCTTCAAATCCCACAACTGGAAGTCCGTTTTTTGTAAAATTAACAGCTGTGTTAAAAGTATAATTTCACTAACCTTTTCAAATGCAGGAAAGTCACTGAGTTCACAAGATCATAGCACATATGAAGAAGCAAAAGTCATTTCTATATAATACTTAAGGAACACACTAAGAAGAATGAGACAAAGAAGATATAGGTATAATTATGTTTCTCTTTTCAAAGATTAACCAAAATTCATCCCACAACCCTCCAAACCAACTTGATTCATTTGTCTATTCTTTCTACAGAGATTTTCTACAATGCTCTCTTTACAAAATCGTAAGTGTTAGAAAGATCATGGCCTCTGGTTGATGTCCGAAAATTCTGGGTTCAACCACACCTTGCTACTTTGTGAGTTTAAAGTTTGGGAAAAGTCACTTAAAATTTGGGGTCATTGTTAAGACTAAATTGAACAATGTGTGAGAAGAATCTAACACAGAGCAAGAATTAAACTGACATCATGGTGGTTATTTAATTTTAGTGATGGAAACAAAATCCATCATAAGAGACTGTAACTACATAAATATCACTTCATAAATTGTCTATAGTTTTACATATCTGCATCATATATTTTCAACACAGGACATACTGCTCACAAGGAGAAGGAAATGAGTTCCTAGAGAAAATAAAAAATAAAAACATTACATATTACAATAGTTTGTGGTCATCCATATCAAGTTCTAGTCTCCAGCAATTTTATTCCTTGGTATTTTCTTATTAGTGATAATTTGAATTGAATAAACTTCCTTAGGTTGTTGACATAAAAATAAAGATCATGAAACACAGGTCTATATTGTTAGCTGTATTTAAAAGATGTATACTGTCAGGCGGTGGTGGCACTCGTCTTTAATCCCAGCACTAAGGAGGCAGAGGCAGGCAGATCTCTGAGTTCGAGGCCAGCCTGGTCTATAGAGCGAGGTCCAGGACAGCCAGAGTTATAACAGAGAAACTTTGTCTTGGGAAAAAAAAGTGTACTAACAATACCCTAAGCTGCCATGGTATCTGCAACAAGGAAAAGAGCAATCCAGAAGTGCTTTTCACATTATGGATAGTAATATTACCTACAAATATGGCATCCTCTCCCTATCTGAGAGAATCATAATATACTCCATTTACTGGAGTTTATCTTCATGAATAATCCCTTATATAGCTCTCTTTCCACGCTCAAATTTCAAGTCTATAAGGGAGCATGTAAAGCCTGGAGTGAATGTAAGTCCTGAGTGCATACGTGTTGTTGATAAGAGCCAGTCAAGTCAAGGACCTCAGTGGCTTAGACTCCTAGGAAGTGGCAGTCTTCCCTGGGCTAGGCTCAGGGAAATGGCCAGGCCTTCTCTCCTGGTCCAAGTATGATGATCGTATGTGTAGGAATAGCCACATATTTCTCTGATAGGATATTTAGTGCCTGAAGACTGCTTCCCTACAGAGACCATGTCCACCAAGAGTAGCTAAACTGGCCTCTTTGTTTAGCTGTATACAATAACTGTAACCTTCTTGTTCAGTTGTATGCAAATGTATACAATAAGCACAGTAGCTTCCAGAGTGCTCTGGTTCTTCCACAACTCATCTGATCCCAACTTTTCTGTGTACATGTATCAGTGTGTCTGTCATTTCTTCATTACCTCACCGCCCTCGATCAGGATTCCTGGACCCAACACATGCAAGGAAATGTCACAAGGACATGCCACTTACATTGCATGTCAGAAAGACCAATATCTATATGGCACTTGTTTATCTTTTCGATCAAGATTTGGTACAAGAGGTACTACTACATCAAAACATTCTGGGGGGGAGATGCAGATTAAATAGAAAACTCTTTCTTTGCTTATTTACACTGCCATCAACCCACAAAAATTCGTTGACATTTTAAGGGGGACATATTTGATAGAGACTCATTCAGTGATCTCTAATGAACTAGCTTGTGTCAAAGTCTCCTATCGCCAATGACCCTTAGGACCTACCCAATATAGAAAATAGATTATGGCCCTGTAGCTACCTAGAGCTATTCCATAAAGGGCATAAATGGATGCCGCAGACAGTTCGTCCCTTTAAGTGTCATGGCTCTGATTAAAGTGGGAAAGGGTTTCTGAATGGGAGGCCAACACATGGCTGATAGCCACAGGCTATGCTGCCTGTCAGTTATCATTCCTGTCATCCTGGAGACACATAGTAACTTCAACTTGAGATTTATTTGAGCTCTCACTTATAGCCACCTGCCAATAATTTGTAGTCCTGGGGGACAACATGAACATAAATAACTGAAATTCATGATCTT
Source organism: Cricetomys ansorgei (assembly GCA_026225945.1). NCBI lineage: Eukaryota > Metazoa > Chordata > Mammalia > Rodentia > Nesomyidae > Cricetomys > Cricetomys ansorgei. The sequence goes on from JAMJFZ010000896.1 coordinate 771,186, forward strand.
CCAACACACTGGAGCCAACAGTCTGAATGCCTTCCTTGTTCTGTCTACAGGATTTGTGTTGAAAAAGTACAATGGTTTCCACCTATGTCTCCACTTCCAATCCTACACAAAAGTAGAATTCGAAATGTAAAAGGCATTCAAACATAATGATGTCCTCCAAATTATCAATATCTAGATCCATTGTAAAATATTTTATGAATATAAATGAATTGAGTGTGGGCCTTCTGAGCCTTGAGCACTTTGGAATGCACGAAGCAGGAGCTCAAAAGCCACTAAGGAATCAATGTACACCCAAGCACAAACAAATACCCACAACCCATAAGGCCATGTTTCTAATTATGAAAAACAACCAGCAGGCCTGTCAAACAGCATTTTGGAATGTGAACAAGTCTCACAGCTTTCATTCGATCGCTAGCCACAACACCATCCTTTGCTGAGACCTTTTTTAACAGTGGCATCTTCAAGGTCCTACAAACTTACCATCCTTTTAAAGAAGAAAGTCTTGTTTTAAGAAACTCAGAGTTGCGACTGGAGAGATGGTTCAGTGGTTAAGAGCACTGGCTGCTCTTCCATAGGACCTGTATCCAATTCCCAGCACCGACATGGCAGCTCACAACTGTCTGTAACTCCTATTCCCAGGGGATCCGACACCCTCACACAAACGTACAGGCAAAACACCAATGTACATTAAATGATTGAATAAATAAATAAATATTTAAAAAATAACTCAGAGTTAATTACTTTTCTTAAGGATCCTGGTATAACCTATTCACATCAACTTCGGGGAAAGAGCAACAGTCAGTCTGCTACTGTCCAGTGCTGTGGCACTTCACCCCTGAGACTGGCATAACAATGCCTGTCCTCCTGGCAGAATAGAAAAGGCAAAAAACATTTTGAAGTGCATAAACTATTATCTTTTGTGATTCAATATAAGAGCCATGAATCTTGGAGTAGGGCGTAATGAATCTGTACTCTCCTTCAAGCTATGCTACCATACAATAAATAAAAGTAACTTTAATAGGCACAGGCAATTTCTCTTTAAGAAACTGCAGTGTGAGTGCTTCTTTTAAAACACAGAAAACTGTCGTAAGATCTACCTTCAAATACTCATGAAGAGGGGAGAAAGATGTTCAGTTATGTCCTTTAGAAATCTTTACCATTTACTCTGGACTCACAGAAGTAAAATTAACTCCCAGAATTATTACAACATAACTGAACAGACCTCAGCATCATCTGCCCTCTCATCTGTACTCCTTCACTTCTGGCAACTGAGAACAACTACTCAATTGCCATGGCCTTTTGATCCCTTTTTAAATGCAAGAAAAAAACAGTCATTTTAAAATTTCCCATGGACAGATCAAGAAATTCCATCCTTAGTGTACTGTACTGTGTTCTCCCATCAAGCCTATTTGAAGTATGCAGTACAATGTCCATGTTAAAAAAAAAACACTAATCTCTTTGTAGCCTGCTACCTTCAAGCATTCTTAGCTAGTATTTCATGATGTGAATCCATACCCAGAAGATTTTCAAGCCATTTACCGGGGCCAAAGACTCTCCGGCACGCACAATGGCTGTAAAAACTATCATTCTTGAGATCCTACCAAGTCCTATGTGGTTACCATCATGTTTACAGTTAATGGTTCTTTTATTCTTTTAACAGTTCTTCAAGAAGACATTATGCTTGTTTTAAGATGATACAATTGAAGTTGGGAGACAGGAAATGACTTGCTTAAAAAGAGCCAACTGTATGTCTCAAATAGGGATCATGTCTGTTTTGTTCAATATCAAAATACAGTGCCTAGAATTATACCTAACAACTGCAAGCATGTACAACATATTTACATAATGATAGACGAAAGAAAATGGTACAATGAGCAAATGGCTACATCAATACACAAGAGTCCACTAGAGTTGGGGTTTTGAATGAAAGATGTCTGTTTCACAAGTGGCTTTCAACAGAGTTGGCAATAATAAACAGCCCCTAACTACTCACTAACTAGAAATGTACATTTTTGTGAACTGACTTGAATCCTCTACTCCCTAAACTGATCTAGCTTAAACCTTGAGAGCAACTTTCTTGCCATTTAGAATATGGCCGAAACTTTTTTAAAATTAAATTATTGTTCTTAGCTTATGGACCCAAATGGTTTTACGGGGGTGTGGACATTTCCTTTCCTTTTTCATGCAGGACAACTTATATGTGCTTTGCTCAGTTGGTCAGTGCTTTCTCTTCAAGCTATAATGTTCACAGCATGTTCAAGGCAACAGCCAATGACAGCACACTGTTAATAGAGTGTTCACGTAAATTCAAATTTGATGTGTGTAAAATTATGGATCAAAATACAAGCTTCATCTCCTTAGGCCAACGGTATTTAATAATTAAATCTGAGTTAGTAAATATTCCAAAAATAACACATTTGGCTGATTTTTGCTTTTCCAATATGTTGATACCAATTTCACCTCAGTACCCTGACACTGAACAAAACATAGATTATATGAGAATGATCACCGGACTAAAAATACTATAAAAATTATATGGCAACAACTTATTGTCTTTCTCTCATAATTTTTAAATCATTACATTTCTTAAAAGTTCCTATTTTAAATAAAGACCAGATGCTACTGCCAATAAAGAAGTTTCTCGAAAGGTAATCACTATTACTAAACTAATATACTTCAAGGAAAGCTAACCAGCATCCTGCCAGTAGCAACGTCAAAAAAAAAAAAACAACAACAACAACAACAAAAAAAACCCAAAGTAAAATCAGTTCAACAGAGCTATTGTTGTTGGAAAGTCATTATAAAAGAAAAACAATATCCCCCAAATAAACACTCAAGCTGCATCAAATCACATACCAAATTGTTTGGAAATGAAATTATCTTTGAGAGGATATTTACTATAAGCGGTAAAGATTTAAATAAATAAAATTACAGGAGAAAAAAAAAACGAGCCAATTTTCTTGTGAGGATCTATGATGGTTAAACAGGCAATCTCCTTCAGCTCAAGAAGCCAGAGCCGTAACTCCGGGAACTGCTCTCAGGACAGAGGACTAAAGGAAATAAACAAAAGTGGGCTGCTGCTGTAATGGAAGAAAATCTAGAGTAATACTTGAGAAGGCGAAGAAAATTTCACTGTTAGCTGGGCACTCAGGTAGAATTAAAACAGCCACTGTAGAAAAGGAAAAAGAATTTGCTCCAAACAAATATGAGTGTAAAGATACCAAAAATTGACCTATAGCCAAAACGACATTGTTACTTTTTATATAGAAGTAAATATTTGGAACTATGGGAAAATAGACTACTTTGAAAGCAATGGGTGATTAAGGGAAACATAACGGGAATGAAAGATGAAAATATTTATGAACCCTTTAGTATACAGTGGAGGCCACACTTCTTCCCTTGAGAGAGTCAGTATGCTTGGGGCCACCCCTCAGATCTGAAGATGAATAGGAAGCCTCATGAAGAGAGGGCCCTTTGTCTGTTTTGGTTGTTAGAATGGAGACTTAAACACAGCAGACTCCTCCCAACCAGTATTTGATGAAGGAAGAAAGAAAGAGGAAGAGGGGAGAGCAATGCCATTTAATAGTAGGTCATATGTATGATGCCTCGTGTTGGAATTCTAAGGTGGAAAGTGTGACATGCCATGAGGCCTCGGGCACTTATAATCTATTCAAGGGAACATAGAGTGGATACGAAAGGGTGACTCACTACCGAACGTTGGACCCTGAGCCAAACCAAGTCAAGGGTGTGAAGGTCAACCCTGCAAAGTGTTCGATAAATAAGGACATCACAATGAAGTAAGCGCAGAAGACGGAATTTTTGATGGTGAAACAAGGAGCAGTAACAGTTCAGTAAAGACACTAAGATGGCTGGAATCCTAAGCCTTCTCATTTCCTAGCATGACAGAGTCTCATTTAATAATGCTGATGAAAATTCATTCATGATTTTCATAGTGCTTCTAGCTTGTATTCTGTCCTCGGTGGCAAAACATGATGGAAAGTGGATCCCCATTTAAGAAGGAGAAAAGTAGACTATAAAGTAAGACTGTCACTCACCACTATCCACAAGATTATCTATCTATTTTCAAGAAGTTGATAGTGTTGATACACACGGTGTTAACACATGATAGAAAAGATGCGAGATTTCTACAGATAGGTTAAGAAAATATTTAGGGTCTAGGGGACACAGTTCAGTCATTGCCTTGCAAACATGCAGACCTAAGTTTGACTCTCAGAGCACACATTTTAAAAAAAACAGCATGGTGCATGCTTTGTGATCCAAGCAGCCCCGAGTAGATAGAGACTAGATCCCAGTGACTCACTGGCTAGCCAGCAGAGCTTTCTTCACAAGCATCAGCCCAGTGAGAGACACTGTCGCAAAAAGATAAGGTGGATATTTCCTGAGGAACTACATGCAGTGTTGATCTCTGTCCTCCAAACATACACAGAGAGAGAGAGAGAGAGAGAGAGAGAGAGAGAGAGAGAGAGAGAGAGAGAAAGAAAGACAGGCACTCACACTCATGCATGCATGCACAGATTATTTTCTTTCTTGGTCTGCAACAATCCACCCGGTAAGAGGCACTTTTCTCCTGAAATAGCTATGGCTAACCATGGCACATGTGGCATCTTTATAGGAACTACTAAATGTAACATCCCAGGCATCCCTTCTTGCACACTGGCATGGACCAACTCCAAAGCATTCAGCTCCTCCTCTTTTCCTCTGCCAGGCACCTTTACACAATGCTTAGCCTGCATCCCCAGACATATTTGCTTTGGAAATAGCCTGCTCTGTCTTAGACCCACTGTACTAGATGGCACTTCCTTCCACAGATTGTCACTCTCCGCTGCCTGGTGGCATTTGTTGCTTTCAATCATGTGGTAAATACCTAAGTCTCTCTTCTCAGAGCCAGTCCACGTACTTACACTCCTTCAACATCACTCTCTAATCAAACCATCACATGGAACTAGCTATTTCCTGAGAAAGGGAACCAAAGCAGCCCCAAAGCCACAGGAGAACTGCAGTTTCACAGAAAGTAAGCTTGAAACATAAGAGCTACATACAGATCAGGATCATGACAAACTTACCACCACTTTAATTCATTAAATTGTTCATGAATCATTAAAGGATTCATTCAAGTAAAACCTTAAAGATATGTGGGGAAAAAAATCACTGCCGTCACCAAATATGAGAGACCTGCACATCTGAAAGAGCCAGGATCATGACACATTTACCACCACCACCACCATCACCAAGGATAAGAGACTCAGGAACCTGAAAGAGCCCCCAGTGAGAACAACAAGGATGTGGAAGATGGAAGGAACACCAGGAGGAAATGATAGTGAACTGAAATTGTGAACTTCAGAGATGTCAGCTCTGATAAGAATGTGAACTGCTTAGGTAACGAACAAAAAAAAAAGGAGCGGCAAACAAAAGAAGGGAAGAAAGGACGGGCGGGAGATTTGGAGGCTGTTCAATAAATAAGAAAGAAGCGATGCTAATTATCAATATGAAATACCTCCCGACGCCCAGGAATTAGTAAAAAAAAAAATAATAAAGAAGAGGCAGAGACAGGACAAGAGCTGCTATCCAGACGCAATTCTCAAAACTCTGATTGCCTGGTTCGGGTGTCAGAGTTCACTAAGGAACATGAGCTGAAAGCAAACCAACACCTTTCAGTTCATTCTGAATTTACCACAGTCATTGAGACAGCAGCTCTCTCTGAGGCAGCTGTGTGTGGTGTGGAAGGATGTGGGTGGTTGTTTCCCCCTCTCCCCAAGGGAAATCCACATCCAACATGCTCTGAAAAATTTGGCTTGAATGATGTCCTCCCTAGTAATGGGCCTATCTAGCTTATGAGCGACATATTGTCAGTCTGTAGCTGATTTGTTTTATAGTGCCTCAGCTGCTCGCTTTCCAACTCCAGTGCATTTGGATTTTCTTCTGGTAGTCCATGTTCATAATATGCGGTTTAATTTGCCACAGCCCATTCTACCAGATGGCCTCCTCTTTCGTTCCCACTACCTCTGCGGAATCAGCCCACACATTCTTTGTACATCCTTTCTTCTGCCAACCATCACAGAATAAATCTCCTCGCAGACAGCAGTACTGTCTCGTGCCGATTATGTTTGACTGAAGGCTGGATCTTTTTGATCACATGCTGCTCATCAAAATGAGAAATAGATGTCTGGGAAGAAAGGGAGGAAAGGGGGAAGCTTCCAATAAGAAATGACATTTTGTGAATGAAGCCCATTTCTGTGACGGCTTGTCTGTGTTTTCTATTTTGTCTTTTTCAGAAAATAGGATCAAGGTAAATAAAAATAAATCCCAGGACCTCAATATACCAGATGTTTTGACTTTCCAGAGTTCCCTTTCTATAGCCTGGATAGAAATCTGTATCTTGCTGTTTTTCATTTGCCATCTTGAACATTTTCTGTGCTGTTACAGTGTTCATAATTATCAATTTAACAGAGATTGAATATTATACAAAGTGTATCTCTCTCTGTCTCTGTGTGTGTGTGTGTGTGTGTGTGTGTGTATTTAAACATACTACACTACCCATGTCTTGGTATTTTACATTATTTCATTTTCTTTCCTTTTGCAAGATAACATTATACATTAAAATTGTCATATGTTCCATGCATACCTTTTTCTACACCTTAAAAACTCTGGTGAAGGCAATGCTATTTTCCATAAGGTCATTTACAAAGAGTAAATTTTCAGGAGGAATGAGTACATTAATGATTCCTGGTGACTTCAAATTTGCTTTCTAAATCAGAGCAATTTCAGCTGCCATGAACAGCATCTGAATCTGCTAGCTTCACCATCTTTCTCCAACACAGATGATTAATGATTTCTTTAAGACAGGCTCACTCAAATGGCATAACATGTTCTCTTATCAGCATTTAATTTGTAGCTCTTGGAAAAGCCTCATTTTAGCTCTTCTCCATATACCTATTCAGTAGTTCTAGCTCCTGTTGTGTAGTTCACACATCTGTTCACCTCTTTCCCACTAACTCCTGGGTATCTTGAGGTGTTTCATGATCTTGATTATCACCTACTTCTTTCTTATTTATTGAACATCTTCTAAAATCATGTTTTTAATTCTAGGCACAGTCTTTTGCTTTAGTAGTCCAACCTATAATCTTTTCTTCCATAATTTCTTCAACCTTTCCACAAAACCGATGGTTTCTCAAATTCATTTTCAGCCATTTTTTCCTGTGATTTGATTTTCAACTGTATCATTAAAAAATGCTTTAATTAGGGCATCACTTTGCACTGCTTTAATGACTATTATCCTTTATATACTTCCTTGTGTGGCTAATGACAAGTGTACCAGAGTTGTTTATTCATAAATTTGAATACAATTAGAACAAGCATAGTCTCAGTGGTGAATATGGCCCAAACGTCAGGGCCATGGCTTCAGAACTAAAGGCAAGAATTACAAGATCCTAACTCTGTGACTCCTAATAAATTATTTACCCTTTTCAACTGCAGCTTACTTATTTACGTCTTTACAAAAATGGAAATAAAAAAATTTGGATTTCATATCTATATCATTAAGTATTCTACTGGCCACATTGGTTATTTGAATTATAATTAATCAAAATTAAAACCTCCATTTCTTTGTCTCACTAGTAATATTCAAGTCCTCAGTATTCAATGGTGATAGAGTTCGGTATTTTTCATATTATAAATCTTTTTTGTTGTCACAGAAATTTATATAGCATAGATCTGCCATAGGTGCTTCATGCAACTTGCAGTAGCTATAGATCTCATAGGAACTACAGGTATTTTTAAATGAGTGCTAAAGCAGTTATTAGTAAAATCTAAATGATCTACATCAAGTAATCATATTTGTACCACACAACAAGTGACAGAGACTTAGGACTGGGCATGTGATTAAGTCAGTAGAAAGTCCTGGGTTCAATTTGCAAAACTATATAATTGGGTGTGGTGTCCCACACCTATAATCCCAACATTGGGGACATAAAGGCTGGAAAATCAGAAGTTTGAGGTCATCTGTGGCTACATAGGTTCTTTCCTAGAGACCTCAAGAACAAAGACAATGGACTATGGAATTCCATAGCCAAGTTATGTGAATGTCTGGATGTTTCCAAACTGGTTCATCCTCTCTGTAATCTCTCAGCTCTGCATTAAGGCCAACTAAACACCTCAAGGACCAAAGAGGAGAGAGAGAGAGAGAAGGAAGGAAGAGAGGGCGAGAGAGAGGGGAGGAAGGGAGGGAGGGAGAGAGGAAAGAAGGAAGGAAGGAAGGAAGGAAGGAAGGAAGAGAGGGGAAGGAAGGAAGAAAGGGAGGGAGAAGGAAAGAGAAGGGGGAGGGAGGGAAAATGGAGAGGGAGAGGGAGGGAGGGAGGAAGAGACAGGGAAAGCTTAGATAGTGTTAAACACTGAAACACATTATGTAAATTTTTTAATGAGGTGTCTGGTGACACGTCTATGTGTGGTACTAATCCATGTTTTACAGTCTCCCTGCTGTACAGAGGCAGAGAGCTAAGGCTGGCTGCTCTGGATCACCCCTTCTCTCCTTTATGCTTGATATGAGCTCGTTGTTCTTTCCATCCCCGCTCATCATTCTTTTACATTTCTCCCAGGAAAAACAAGAAGCAAAAGTTATTCTGTGATTCTGACAATGAGAAGCTTTGGGTCCTCACTCATGCATCTATTTTAATATCATGTTATTCCGGAGTTCTCATTCTCAGCTATTTCCCCATGCCCTCAGACCTCCGGTTATGAAAAGATATTAAAATACCAACATCTGGCTTGAGAAATAGATGCCTCTGTGGCAAACTTGATTAAATTGCATTTGCCTTAAGCATCCATTCATACTTATGGAAACTATACACTCAGCAGTATACACACATAAATGAAATATGCACTTTCCTACTTTAAAGAAGCTTGCAATCTGGTGGTAATGTTTTTAATCACTAAATACCAGCGCAGACTTAATTTCAAAATATGTTTCTTGATTATAAAAAAGAAATGAATGAGTAAACAAATGACTTTAACAATGCAACTTTAATGGGATCAATTAAACGAACAATGGATCTGGTTAAGAATAGAAGTGGTATACACACCTGAGTGTGGAAACATACATGTACCTCTTAAAAATGTTTTTACAGAACTGAAGTGTCAGTTTTCTCATTGGTCAGGAACAAGAACTTGAAGTAGAACCTAGACAGTTGAGTACTGGCCGTCACCAAAGTAAAGTTGTAAGCAGGTCTTAATTCAGACCCCGGTGAGACGAAGCCAATGTTTCAGAGTCATAAGATATTGTCTTTGTACATTTTTCAGTCTCCTACATCTCTTCTTTCTAAGAGTAGCTATGCATCTCAGAGTGCTTCTCAGGCACATGGAGGCTATGTACACTGCCCTCTGAGGGGCCTATTGATAAAACTGCAGCTTCAAGCTTACCCTAGATCAGAGAGAGCACTCTCCCAGCACTCTCGCTCTGACCATGAGAATTGTCTGCGTGTACTTTTAAATGAATAAGCAGGTGAATTTTTTCTAGAACTGCTCCCACAAGATGGAAGGATCCAAATCAATAAGTAGAACCCACAATACAATTTTATTACAATTGGAAATATCTTCCTTGGGGTACAAGGCAAGGTGAAAACTGGGAACAGAAAGGAGAAACATCATTATACACACACACACACACACACACACACACACACACACACACACACACACACCTTTATCCAGGGCTAGTAAGACACATAAATGCGTAAAGGTACCTGTCACCAAGGTTGATGACATTAGTCTGATCCTTAGAACATACAAGATAGTGGGAGGAAACAAAATTCATAGGTTGTCCTCTGATCTCCATACACATGCTGTGGCATGCATGCATACACACACACATAGATTTGCATTCAATAAATAAATGTAATAAGTTAAAATTTTTTATTTGAATTCATCTGAGGATGCCAGCTCATCAGAAAACTCAAAAATTCTGATGGGAACTCTTTCATAGTTCAAATCAAACACTATTTCCCTTGAAAGTCCTCAGAACTCCATTAGTATTTCTTCCCCCTTCAAGTAGCTGTATGAACATGGAAAAGCCAAATCTCCACTCAGCCTTGGTCCAGTATAATATCCGGACCAAGGTGGCTGCCAAAGACATCTCTGGACTTGGCTGGCTGTTCTATCTTGTGGGAGAGGCTCTCCCAGGTTTCTTCCTCCTCCTCCAGAAAAGAGGCCTATGGCAAAACATGGGTGGCAGAAACTCAGGGATATTCTCTCTGCCCTACCTCAGAGAGGGTCAACAGGAAGTTAAAGTCCAAGTAAAGTAGAAGGCCAAGAGTAAAGGAAATGAAGGCTGTTTCTCAATGACAAGAAGCTGTTGGCTCCTCTCTAATGTGAATATGCTTCACAAGCTGAGCACTGAAGCTCCAGGAATGCTAAGATCTGAAACCAGACATGGGCAGAAAGCATTCAATTTGGAGAATCTAGTGCCCATTAATGTCACCTTACTGCCAACTTCTCTGTAACAACAGGAACACAAGGTGTTTATGCATCCCTGGGAGAAGCAGGAAGTACCCAAGAGGTCAAACTGATTTTAAAGACACTATTCATATTTAATGTTCCTTTCAGTTCAAGATTCAAGTTCAGGATTGAAGCGTTCTCAGGATCCTGGGTTAGAGCATAGCTCTCTAGAGATGAGGCTCTGCTATCTGTCTTTCTAGCCCTCTCTGAAAAGTAATGAACAGTCTCAAAGTCCCCCATCTGCAAAGGCTGGCAGGATGGTGTGTGAAAAAAGTCAGGAACTCAGCCAGCTGCTTCCTTTATCTTTCTCCATCTGTGTCTGCAGAGCCCAAGATGTCTGAGCATCTTGTTATGGCCCAGGGATCTGGTTAGCTTACTATTTGTATAAACCTTTCCAGAAAGCTCACCTTGGGGGAGGCTTTTGATGGATGACAGAAGAAAACTTGAATGAATTCACTTTCTTGAGCTGAGAAAAAAAAATCAAGGGCATGTCGAACCTCTGTAGGAAAGCACATGTAAATCTGAAGTCTACAGCCCAAGTATTGGAATTGACATCGATATTTCATCTTCAAATCTGCATGCTTTGAAGATCACTAAACTTTGCAGGGGGTAGGGAGAGTAAAGGGACACGTGGTTTTATGCTGGCATTCTGTTTTCCATTAGTTTAAAAAAAACTGCCCCAGAACATTCAAAAGGATGTAAAGTTAAAATCTAAAAATGGAGTATTTAAAAGAAAAACTCAACTTTTGGGGGGAAGAGGCAAATTAATTTAAAGGTTTTTTTTCCCTCCATTTGATCATGTCAATGCAGGGAATTTAAAAACAATCAAAGTCCTCCAAGAAAGGGGTTCGAGAAATGAGAAAATCTGAAAATACAATCCTCTGAGCTCCCCAACCCTTTGTGCTGAAAATGTCAAAGTACAAAGGGGACTGAAAGATGGCCAATTTATCTGAGAATGGAAGGCCTAATCCAGTGACACCTTAGGCAAACTTCAGTAACCTCTGGGATACTAGTCCCTCAAGAAATGTGACCGGTCCTGAGCAAGACAAGCGTCAGGTGCTAAACTAATTGGAATTTGGATGTGCTGACCTTCCCTTACCCTTCAATGGTTCTTTCAGTGGCAGAGCTTAAAGTGGAACTACTTGTGATCTGGAGACAGAATAACAGCTTATTTTCAAGTAATCATCATTGTGGGTGGGTGTTTACATTTGGGATTGCCTTTCCTTGCAAGTTTTAGTTTTGAGGCTTAATTGCCTTTGGTCCCAGGAAAGAAAAATCAGCCACAGGGTAGAGAGGTTCTGGGAAGTATGTGAGAAGAAGAGAGATAGAGGGAGGGAAGGTGGGAGGGAGGTGGATGCATAGTCCTTAGGGAATACCTACCTTTATGGTAGGGAGGAGGGGTTACAGGACTGAGTGCTTGCTAAGGAATGAACTCTCTTACAGTCCACCAGAAGGGGTGGCTGTCATTCTGATTTTTAACCCTTGATTCGCCTTTGGAAAGAGAAATAAAATTCCTTTGCTGGCGGCTGCCATTACTATTTCTATATACATAACACTTTCAAGCTAGAAATTCAGAGAAAAAAATAATTTTCTTAGTTGTCTCCTCAGTGTGAGGCAGGAATATGTGTAAGTAAATATGATATTTCCGCCACATCAAGGACATCAATTTTTTAAAGAATAATATTTACCCTTTTTATTGGCTGTCATTCAAAGGCCTGGAAACGTTTACTAGTAAATTTAATTACTTTGCATGCTATAGCTATGAAATTGGAACTAGCAGGACTAAAGGCTGGGGAGAATAGTTGAATCCACAGTCCAAGCAGTCCAACTTCAGCACATATGCTCTGAATTCTGGGAAAGCCCCACATTAGAACACACGCTTGTTAAACACTATTTACTAAGCAGTTCAACGTGTTATTGTATTTAATGTTCCCACTAACTCAGTCAGGATGGTTTTCAGATTTCCATTTTATAGGTGAGGAGAGGGGAAGCTGAAAATGTAAATTTACTATGTGTTTATTTGTAATTTGTAAAAGGTTTGCTTATACATTCATTCTTCCCATCCTTACAGTATCTTTTCACATTGTGGAAGCTAGGTACTCATATCTATAACATTAAAAAAAAAACAGGAAAAATAGCATCAGAAAAGAGAAGACACTGAAGGCTATGCTACCAATCAATAACATATTAGGAGCTCAATTGAGTCTTCCAGTTCTGCTGCATCAGCTCCACCTACCTGGAGTCAGACCCCATTCCTTCCACACATGCTATTTGACTCAACGAATGTTCTCCCAAAAGAGATAGCACAATTAATGAGGAAAGTTGTTTGTTCCACAAACATGGATGTACCAAACATTCTGGAAGACACACTATAAGGCTCCAATCCAAACCTTATTCTCAAGTGTCTGTTAGTCAAATAAAACAACAACCAAGAAGAAGCTCACACTATAGGGTACACACTGACAAGGGCAGCAAGGAAGGTGATAGTTAGATCCATGGTACCAAAAGTGACAACGCCATCAATTCTGATATGGAGGAGAGGAATCTAGAGAGGCTTCATGGACGATGCGGTCTTGAAAATTGTATAGGCAACAGAGGTGAACGATATTCCAAGAGAAGGGGAACTGTGAGTAAAACTATTAAAAACAAAATCGTGAAAAACAGGCACTGAGGTGATAGGATTTGAGCCCCATCCTCTAGTCCTAAACACTTGCGAAGCCCTTGCTTCTACCAAAGCTGTAACAATTGGTTTGGCTCAGGATCAGTGTGAATTTTAAGGCAAAGAGATTCTATGCTACAAAAGAAATGTATCTGCTTTTTCTTTCCTTTTTTAATGCTTGAGGGTAGCGAATGATACAAATACCAATGAAATGCTTCTTAACGATGCCAGAAAGCAAAATAGAATCTCAAAGATTGCACAAAGTATTAATTTAGAGGAAATAAGATCATTTGGAATATAAATCAGGAATAATAAACGCATCATACTGTCAAAATCTGGAATATTTTCAATAAAGTACAACATCCTAGATACCACATACAATCAAACAATTTTCTTGGATATTACAACTGTAATACAGAGCAGCACAAAATGCTTCCCCAGCACCCTGAGCCAGTCCCAATCCTGAAATAAAAACCGGCAAATAAGTAATGCTGCCTGGCAAAGCAATATTTGAAAACCCCATTTCTAAGATGAAGACTGTCATAAAAATAAATTAAATAAATTTCACCAAAGCCAGCAATGCCCCAGTTGCTTCAAGCTTCCCAAACAGATTGCTTGACAAAAACCAATACAAATCTGGAAACCTACTAATTACAAGCATTTAAAGAATTAACATCTATGTTTAATTAGCAAGCTGGAGTACACAATTCAGTTCCAAAGGCTTTTGACCCCTTTTTCCCTAAATCGGAGACTAGTAACTTCTATAGTACAGGCATATGTGACATGCAAAGTACCTGATACTTCAAGAGCTTACCTCAGGGGGAATTCCACCCTGTAACTAGAGCCCAGCTAAAGCAAGATGAGGTTTGAAATGCCCCTTCTCATTCCCTAACAGCCCAGGAATCTTGTACATCATAAAGAAGAATGCTTGCACGAAACAGTCATACATTTCAGACCACAGTATGCTTAGAAAGTGTGGCTAGATCTCCCGGAAACATATTCTTTGGGTGTTGCTTGAAATCCTATCACATTCTAGTAAGTGCAACAAGAAACTGACACCCTCCCAGGACTTGACTGAAAGCCTACACTCCTCAAACACAAAGAGGTGGGTAAAACAAAGGAAGCGCAGGGCTTTCCTCAGGGAGGCTGAGCCAGAACTGCCATGGCTGAAATCCAAGGAGCCTGCATTTTTCAGACTGCAAGGAACCTCAGAGATCAGATTCAGAGTTGAGTTCAATCTTCGATTCGATTTGTTCTTGTCCATTAAATAGCAACCGAACACCTCCTCAGCATAAGCCTCTGGAAATGCAAGTCCACGTTTTACTCCCTGTGCTGACTGATGGATAGGAAGCAAACAAAGATGTCAGAAGATTGTGCTTCCGGGAAACCCTTGCCCCTCTGTTTGGACACTGAGCGTTTACAATGATCAGTACTGTTCTCCTGATACTCTCCTGCACTCCTTGTTGTCTGCTACTGTGCTACACTCCAAGAGTAGAGCGAAAGTGAATCCAACCTTGCACTTAAAGCAGAAGTCCCTCTGGGAACAAGTGGTCAGTGGTTGGTGCCCAGCCTTTGCCTGATCACTCCAGGTCTGAATGATCTCTGCTGCATTTTCCATTACTAACTCACAAGTGCTAACAAAATATTCGTTTGCTGTTCCTTTTTTTCAAGCAGGACTTCTTGTCTTCATTTCTCCTTCTGCACTAAATGCAAGGGTTAACCTTCACTAAAATAGAACCAAAGATCTTCGCAAAGAAGTTTAAAGAAAGAAAATTCACCTGATAATGTATTGCTTATTTGGCAGAGATTTTTATTGTTTGTAGTACTGAAAATAGAGAGCCTAAGTACTCCACCTCTAAACCAGATCCATCTCCAGTTCTCTCTTTGTGGGAAGAGGTGACACAGGTTTCATGTAGCCCAGTCTAACTTAAAACTCACTATGTATCCTGATGAATGCCTGGTTTTCCTGCCTCCACCTCCTGGATGCTGATATTCCAGGAATGCATCCAAACCTCCTTTGCTTTTTATTTTGAGACAGGGTGTCACTAATTTGGCCAAGCTGTACTTGAACTTGCAATCTTCCTGTCTCAACTTCAGAAGTAAGTGAGATTATAGGCCTACACTAAAAGGCCTGGCAACAGAGATAATATTTAACCAACATTTTTTGTAATGTACATTTGTTCTTAAAATTACATACATGTGCATGTCTATATGTGGGTATGTGCACACTAATTCAGGTTCCTTTGGAAGACAGAGGTGTTAGATACCCCTGAAGCTAGAGTTCCAGGCAGCTCTGAGTTTCCTGATGAGGGTATTGAGAACTAAGCTGGTGACCTCTGGAAGAGTAGTATATGCTTAACCACTGAGCCATCTTTCCATCCTCAACAAACTTTTTTTTTTTTTTTACTGAGGGCATAACACAAATCAAACTCATATAGAAAGTATTTTTATACATTATTGGGGTGAAAATAAAGCACACAAGAGAAGAGAAAAAGAGAGGGGACAAAAGAAGATGAGAGGGAGAAGAAAGAAGAAACGGAGGAGGAAAAGGAGAGAGAATAAAATAATAAATTTTGAAATCAAAATTAACCCCCTATCTGAAGATGTTTTGATTCCTTGAGTGTTGGTATGTTCTGATCCTATGCTAGACAGCTCTGGGGATGCAAAAAGAGATAATAAGGGATCACTGCTAAAGCACAACTATTCCATATGACAAATAATTAAATGACACTGTGGAAACACAAACACGTCATAGAGGAGAGAAGGAGTATGTTGTGGTTTGAATGAAAATGATTGACATATGCTCATATGTTTGAAAGAATGGTTCCCAGTTGGTTGAACTGTTAGGGAAGGATTAGGAGGTGTGGCTTTATTGTAAAAGGTGTGTCACAAGGGTGGGCTTGGAAGGTAGATTTCTGCCTCCTGCTTGCCCTTTGAGGTGTGAGCTCTCAGCTATGTCTGCTGTGATGCTTTCATTCTGCCAACATCGCTAACCCTCAGAAACTATAGGCCTAATTAAACACTTTTTTTTGTAAGTTGCTTTGATCATGGTGTTTAATCATAGCAATAGAATAAGACAGAGTGTATCTGCAAAAGAAAAGGGATGACTGATAGGGATATGGGAGATCAGTAGAAAATAAATTTCAAAATATTAAAAACAAAATTGACCACATTTATTTAACAACCAATTGAATGAAAAAATGATGGGAAATTTGAAAAAAAAAAAACAAACTCAGAATGTTTGGGATCAGGTCGTGTCAGATCATTTTTGTAGTTTGAAAAAACAGTCAGAGATGAAGATTAACATGAGTGTAGAGGGGCCAGAGAACTGCCTCAGCAGTTAAGAGCATTTGTTACTCTTGCAAAGGACGGGACTTCAATCCTAGCACCCACATGGCAACTAACAACCATTTGTAACTCCATTTCCATGGAAAATGAAGTCCTTTTGTAGCCTCTGAGGGCAACAGGCACACACATGATACAGAGACATACATGAAGGATAACATTTATATACAAAAAGTACTCAGATAAAATTTTAAAAAAGAATGTAGGAAGAGAGATGTCACTGCAACAAGGACCTAGATGTGATAAAGAATGGAAATAAAGTTAAAGACTTAACATAGAATAGAATTTTTCAGTGAGAAGTAAGTTAGAATACTATAGTATATAATAGTAATATATTACATGTAACGTGGATATATATATATATATATATATATATATATATATATATATATATATATATATACTCAAAACAGTTGAGATAGGCTACAAAATAATTATGCACTGCAGACAAAAATGCAAACAATCAAAATGATCATCAAATAATAAGTAAGCAATCTAAATAATAGCCTACTCATACAATGAAATATCATTCAGCAAAAACAGAATGAAGTGATGATTCATGATCTAGTGCTTTCAAGGACTGTGGGGAAGAGGGAGAATGAAATTACTACTGAAAAACACAGAGTTTCTTTTCACAGTTATATAAATATTTTGAAATTGGTGGTGATGGTTGTATGCCTTTGTGACTATGATAAAAAAAAAAACTAAGTTATGGGCCAGTGATGCAGCTCAGTAAATAAAGACTGATGATCTGGATTCAATCATTGGGACCACCTGGTGGAAGGAGAGAATGGACTCTAGCAACTTATCCTCTGATCTCCACTTACACACACATACGCACACGCACGCACACACACACTCATAAATAAATAAATAAATAATGTAAAACTAGATAACAGAAATGCACACTTTTAACTATAGACAGTTTGTAATATCATTTATATCATAATAAAAAGTTGAAAATGAGAAGTCATAGATATTTCCATTGGAGTGCCCAACATTCTTCAAGAAAATGAAGACAGTCATCTACTAAGATCAAAGAAGGTAGATTTAAGGTTTTGAGCCAATAGGCAGAAAGAAAGAAAAAGTATACATTATCATTGCTGAAACAAAAAAGATGTACAATTACCCAACAGTGACTGAAACAGAGATATTGTAATGTGACTCAGAAGGAAAGATAAGTCAGAAGAAACTCAAAATAGCCTAAACCTAAAATGTATAACTGTTCCCAAATCCCAACCCCATCAGAAGACAGTAGCCTTGGTGTCATAAGATATTTGATGACAGGATCTGTGTAGTAGCCACACAGAGAAAAGTCCCATGAGAAACATGGTGCAGGGGAGAAGGAGGAAGAAGAGAAGGAGAAAGACTAGGAGCCACACACCATGTGGGAGATGATTCACATACATACTTCACACAAGTTAATAAACAAACATAAAATAAAGTGTAAAAATTAGTAATACTGCCAAGCTTCAAGAGAAAACAGAATCTACAATTGCTCTAGTCCATTATCTAAAACATGAGTTTTAAGCAAAAACTTACAAGAAATAAAAGAGAAATATGTTCATGAGATATAAGGCAGTCAATAGAAAGGGTTTGGTGTTGGATTTACTAGAAAGGACTTCAAATGATTTATTAAGGTATGTTTATCACAGAACTTAAAGGAATGAAATTTTTACAATTAAAGAAGACTGGAGACATAGCCCTGGGGTGCAAGGTTTACTCTGCATTTGTTCTGAAGAACTCATGAAGAAAAAAGAAAGAGAAACAAAGAAAGGAAAAGGAAAAGAAAAAAAGCCCACCAAGATCTCATGCTTGTGATCCTAGAGATGAGGAGGCAGAGGCATGGGTCCGTGGACTTCATGGGTCAGCCAGCCTAGCTGCCTATTGGTGAGTTCCAGACCAGGGAGAGACTCTGTCTCAAAAATGAAAGTAGATTCTGCCTGAGAAAAAATACCTAAGTTTGGTCTGTGACCTGCACGCACATGCGTGCACACATGCACACACTCACATGTGCACACACACATGCACGCACACACACACACACACAAATTTAAAAATAACAAAGATGCAAAAAATAAAAAAAAATAAAGAAAATCATTTTTGATAAAAGCAAACTGAAAGCTTGTTCTGTGAAATTTAAATAAAAGACACCTTAAAATATACTAGGGAGCTCGAACAGGCAGATTCAGGTGGTAGGGAGAGAATAAAAAATTGGAAGATAAATTGAAAACAAATAGTTTGACATGAAGAAGAAAAGGATAAATTTTAAAAAAAATCAGGCATGAGATCTGTGAGATAATATCAATCATTGTGCTAATGAAACTTCCAGTAAGAAAGGGGGAGAAACGTATAAGGAGAAATAATGGTTAAAACTTTCCCAAATTGACCAAGAACATGAAAGCGAAAAGCGAAAGCATATCAAAGCTTCAAGAAGGAGAAACATAGAGAATTCCACACATATAAACATCATAGTCAAATCATTCACAGGGCATTTGAAGGTAGAGACAAGACAGACGGAGATTCATATGAAGAGGAGAACATGATGGAGTTGCAGTTCAGTAGAACACTTGGATGGCTGCCACAATTGGCTGAGTACAATTACTTCCCCCTCTGAGGGAAAGAGAAATTCATAAAGAGTCAAGAGAGGAAAGAAATTTTATATACACAGAAGAATCAATACAGTAAATGGCTGGGATTTTATCTGTGTCAATGGAGACAGTTGACAGCAGAATAACATTAAAACATGGAGAGACAAAGCTGGCTAACCAAGAATTCTCCACGTTGTAAACCTATCCTTCAAAAGTGAAAGCAAGATCAGGATACTCCCAGATAAGTAAAGACACAGAATTTGCCATACTCAGAAGAGAGAAAAACAATTTGTGTGCTGAATACAAAAGAGCATTCTAAGAAATTACTAGTGAGTACATAAGTCAACTATAAATGAACAAAATATTTGAATACTGAATTCAAAAGAAAATATATTGATAATGCCTTATCAACACATGATGTCCACTTGCCACTAGACAATGAATTAAATGAAAAAACAAAATGAAGCTGGGTGGTGGTGGTGCACATATTTAATCCCACCACTCAGGAGGGAGAGGCAGGCGGATTTCTGTGAGTTCTAAGACAACTGAAGTTACAACAGAGAAACTCTGTCTTGAAAAAAAAAAAAGGTCACTATACATCTACTAAAGTGACAGCAGCAGATGAGAACCAACTTGGTTGGCATGTGATGAACTAGAATATTGTGAAAGTAATCACTGTTTATTCCTTAGTGTAAATGTAAGGTAAATGACGATACATGCCCAAGCAAAAAAATACACAGAAGCATTTGTAACAGCACTATTTACGATCAGTAAAACATCCATCAATCGATAATGGGCAAACTAGCTGTAGTATATCCATATAATGGAATATTATTTAATCATCAAAAGGAAAATACTGATAACACCCATAAAATTCAAAACCATATGATGCTGTGTGAAAAAGCAACCTGTTCTGTCGGGGAATTTTTATCACAGAAACAGAAAAGAAATTAGAAAATGGGGCAAAAGTCTCATCACCTTACCCAAACTTATACTACAAAAATATTCACTGAAAGAATAAAATGTTTCACAAAATAGAAATTCATGTTTAACGTGGTGGTTAAAGGCAAAGAAAATTGTATTCTGTGATATCTCTTCAACACTGTAAAAAATAGTCAATTAGGTTGTGAGACTGTTGACTTTCCAAGCATTTCTGCTACTAGATACTTAAGTGATCTATAGAACAACAGTATCAGCATCAACAACAACTTATTAGATGCCCAGGATCCCAGGACTGGTGCCAGAGATGCTCAATCAGAAGGTGTGATTCCCAAGAGTCTCAGGTGATCTCCACACTTGTTGTGCTTGAGAAATACTGATGTACACATGGACAGTAGAGCAGCAAGATGGATGAGATGTGGTGCAGAGACCCCGGCACCTGGGTCCAACTCTGCTAGTGGCTGGCACCTAGTGGTAGCCATGCCACAAGAGTTTTAGGACCCACCTCCATTCTACTACACTTCAAAAGGTGGCTGTGTGTGACAAGTGATCACTTGATAAACAGAAGCTATTGTTATGGTCAAGTTATTTGTTACATTTTGGGCTGTTTTGGAGCATTTGTCTAGCATGGATTCTATGACAAGAACCACAAAAAAGACTGTGACTACATCTTAGTGATCGTCATGAGCCATGTTACTGAAACTTTAAAAATCTCTTTGTAGATATAATTGGAATGATAAACTTCCCTAGGAGAGGTAAGTGGCACAGATAGCTCGTGGGGCTTAGACATGAAAAATTAGAGCCCTGAGGCCCTTCTGACAGAGGCATCTGCCAGCTGGGTGCCTCTGGGCACAGGGAAAGAACTGAGCAAAGCTCAGACAGAGAACATTGCCTACTGAACCTCAGCAAAGTTCTTCCCAAGGTGGGCAAGATATTTAGGGACAATTTAGGGACCAGAAAGAGAAGAGGGACAACTACAGCTTGATGACCTGACTTCAACCAAGAAAGATAGAGAGGACAAAAATGACAATGGCTCTGTGGCCCATAAAATACCACCAAAGAGGGAGTCTTCTTACCATATGCATAGTTTGTGCATATTCCCTAAGTATCTAGTTTCTTAAAGATCAGGGACAAACCCAGGCCAAGAACTCAGCCATTTATCCTACAGATTGTCCCATTGTATCCCAGAGGCTTCACGCAGGACTCACCAATGACCAAAAATAACTCTTTGGTGTGCTTCGGGCTCCTTACAAAATAAGGCTGTCTAATGCATTTCTAATACCTAAAATTATATATATATAACAATAATTTAAAAAGAAGAGGCCATGTCATTGAAAGAGAACATGGGAAGATGGTACATGAGAGGGTTTGTAAAAAGGAAAAAGAGGGAAGTGATGTGATTATATTATAATCTAAAAAAAAAAAAACGTTTTTAAATTCTTTTAAAAATCTAGAATGCTTCTGAGTGAATCACAGGTCACACGTGGGAAGTCCATTTTGAGTCTACAGTATCAGAGTACAGCCGCAAAGGCTGCACACAGGCTATACAAGAAAAACAATGCCATTTTCAGAATGGGAAAGATTATTTGAGAGACTAACATGCTTCATTTGAAAATACAGTTTTCAAGGGGATCAAATAAGAGGCTAAAGAACAGAAAGTCTAGCTTCACAAAAGAAAGCAGAGCGTTTCCAAGAAAGCTAAGTGAGTGTATTATTTGTATAGTTAAGTGGTATCAACTTTATTTCGATCATTAAAAAATTATCAAGCAGCCCTCTTATTTCTTGTCTCTCTTTTCACATTCCATCACTGGTTTTCATTATTCCAATCAACTAAGAAACTGAAATGTTCCTCCTCTAACTTATTACTCCTAATGTCACCTACATTGAACACAGGGATCATGGTACCTAGAAGGAGGCAACCATTGTATTACTGTATTTTTAAATATATTCGTTAATCTGACCATGTTGCAGAGAACTTCCTCTTTTATTAACTTCATTCCTCCACCTAACTAGCAAAAGTAGAGCTGGTGTGACAACTGACAGTACATCTCACAGAACTACTATGCTTTTTACTACACTTTCATGGAAATTGCTCTGAAATTGTCTAACTATATCTTGAATATATATGGCTTATAATGAATGTAATTAGCCTATTCATTCATTTGTATTCTTGCATATACATAGCATATATACACATACACACTTTGCTCAGCACATTCTGCGTGTCTGGCATTGGATGATAACTTTACATATAATTTCTTCCAATGTCTTTGGGAATATCTAGCAGGGTTCTAACTAAATGATAATGTGCCAATAAGGATATTGACATAGAAACATTTATCTGACATCTGGCTACTTGGTTAAGTTCATCTACTTCCTTCCTCTACTATCAACTTCCCTTCAGCCTCCGGATAGTGGCCTGTGGATTCTAATCTGTTGTCAGGTGACTCTAGGGTTCAAATCCAGGGTTTTGTGCATGCTAGGTCAGCACTCTGTCATTGGGCTATATCCCTAATGCTTAATGTGTTCTTGTCACAAGAAGGGAAAGTAACTCTACATACTTTCAGTTAATTGTGCATGACCTTGATGAAAATTATTTATACACTTCAGGTGTCCCTGTAGCTTCTATAATAACATTATTCTAATACTATCATCTGGAAGATCCCTACATGAATTAGATGGAAGAATAAAAAATATTAAGTATCATTAAGGCTGATTGCCTTGAAGGAGAAGGCAATTCAACATTCAGTGTTTTGTTCAAATTCAAAGCTCAAATAATATTCCATGATTGAGAATTGTGATCAGACTCTAATATAAAATGAGGGTGTTATATTGTAAACAATGAAAGAGGCTCAAAGTACCATGCAAGAAAATCAGAAAGACCATTACTAAATCCAAAGCAATTCTTCCACACACCTACACGTTGAATGTCCTGTATCCATATTACATGAGGCCAGAAGTATTTCAGATTGGTGGTGGGGTGGATTTTGTATGATTTTACATGGACTTTACTAGGAGAACATCCTTAATGTAAAATTCTGAAATTGAAATATGTTCCCAAATCTGAAACTTTTTGATCATTATACTAGAACACAAAAACATAGTCAGATTTCACAGCCTGTTGGAGTTCAGACTTTTGAATTAGGGATACCACTCCTCTACTATGTTAAGTAAAAACATAGTGCTCCTTTTCATGGACATTAACTTAGAGAAATATACAAACATGAAAGCTAATGTGCATGTTAATAAGTCAAAGAAGTTAAGCATTTGGAAAGCAAAACTGTAAGTTCAGTCAGATACATGAAATATGTGCTAACAAATTTCACATCTATCATAATGGAGCCCCAGGTTAAAGGCTGATGATACCCTAACAATGCGTAAAATTAGGTCTGAATAGAAAACAAATGAAAAGGTGGCTCCATGGGTAAAGTGACTGTGAGGCAAGCCTGAAGACCTGAGTTCAGATACACAGCACCTACACAAAGCAGGGCACAGCAGCATGCATCTGTAACCACTCCCACTCCCTACAGGGAGGGGCGTGGTGTGAGATAAATGTATTCCCTGAGCTTGCTGGCTAGTTGGATTGGTGAGGTTCAGGTTGATGGAGAGACCCTATCTCAAAAGTAAAATAGAGAATGATAGAGAAAGAAAACCAATTTTGACCTCTTGCCTCCATATACAAATGCACACACGAGCATGCATAACACACACACAGAGACAGAGACAGAGAGACAGAGAGACGAGACAGAGGTTAACTGTGATAGAAAACACCAAGTGTTTTAATAGGAGCTCTCAACAACATAAAGAAATAAGGAGCAAATTCTGCATACTTTTTAAAAACTATAAATGCACAAGTTCAAGAAAATTAGTGGGCCCTACACAGAAAAAGAGTGAAGAGAAACATATAACAGAACATTCTACCCCCACCCCCAAATAAGAAAGTTTATTGAGAGGCATTAAGATAAAGATGACATCATACTTTCCACCAGAGGCCATGAAAGCCATACTATCCATCAAAGGCTAAGAAGGCCAAACAAGGATTGGTGCGATAGCTTTGAACTGCTGACAAAGATAGAGGCTGTTCTATCATTCTAGTCTTTCTAAATAAGCGAGATAAGGAGTATTCTTGGGGAATTCTCTTAAGTCTAACTTTTTCTTCAATCGTTTACTGTCAATGCAGCAAGATGGTATTGGTTTTTGGATGTTGCCAAATATTCTTAGTAAGAATGAGGGCTTTACATCTGTCTTTTCAATCCTCACTCTTAGTTCTTTTCCCTTTCTTAAGGGAAAATTAAATTGCCAGAAGACCTTTATTAGCATTGATAGTTATATGGATAACTATTCAATATCTGGGTTTAGATATTTCTAATTCTTTAAAATATAGTTAGCAATGTAAATGTGCTGTACCATGAGCTATATCACATATGTAGAATATGATGAAAATAGCAAAAACGCTAGGAGTAAGAAAATTAAAGTGTTACATGCTTTCTATAAACTCATGAGAAGTACTATAATAATTTAAAGTTGAATGCTAAAAGATAGAGAGAGGTGGTAGGTAGCTGGCTCCCAATGATGCACAGTTCTGGTATCAGTTCCTGTATGTTATCTTTCTTTGAATGTAGGATGAATATAACGATTTGCTCTTAACAAACAGATTACAGCAAGTATACTAGGCTGGAAGTCAGTTGTGATGTGACTGGGTAACAAAGACTCTTGGCTCTCACTTGTTAGCTCTTATCTCTTGCTCTAGATTCACACCTGATACAGTTTTAGTCTCTCACGTTCATCAGCTTTCTGTCAGTAAAACCATACTTTATATTTTGGGGGGATTTGATTTACACTTCTCATTTAATAATGTGCTCACTGCATTGGGCTTTTCTTCAGCAGAAGTTCTCTGTTCCTGGCATTCTCAACTTCCTTGGGTCTCTACTGCTGCTTTGGTTTCCTCCTCGCAGCTTCATGCATTGCCCCTTCAAGGTTCAAGTGCAGGGACTCTGACCTTGTCACACTGCTGAGACTCCTCGGGTTTCCTTTGAAATCTAGGTGGAGGCCTCCATGAACCATACCTCTGTTTCTGAAATAGTTTTAATGTTAGCACACAAAGTAATGAATTTCATTATGCCACTTTCATATACATATGCCCATACTTTGTTCTTCTTTCCCTGCTTTCCTCATGCCAACCCCAACTCCCCTCCTCTCTTCCTGCTGGTGCCCCCCAACCCCCGCTGCCCCCACAACATCCCTCCTACTTTTATGTTATGGGGAACATCATTACCTCCTTTTCAAACTCCCCTAAGACCTTTTCCATCCCTTTCACTGTCTCTATCTAATTACTGGCATTATTCTATAATGCCAGAATCTTGGGTGCCTGTAAAATATTGTCATATTGTAGATGACACAAAGATCTGCTGTCAGTTCACCTTAGAGCTGGAATGCTTTAGATTAGTGATTCTCAACCTGTGGGTCGAGAACCCTTTGGGGGTCTAATTTCACAGGGGTCACCTAAGACCATCTGCATATCAGATATTTACATTATGATTCATAACAGTAGCAAAATTACAGTTATGAAGTAGCAATGAAAATTATTTTATGGTTGGAGGTCAACAGAACATGAGGAGATGTATTAAAGGGTCACAGCATTAGGAAGGTTGAGAACCACTGCTTCAGATCATGAATCCACTTACTGTCTAGATGGTAAATCTGGGGGAAATGCTTTCTTAAATAGCCATATAGAAGCAAGGCACCTTGGAGATCTCTTCACCCAAAAGAGCCTTTCAAACGACTTTGCTCTTTTACATCTCACAGTGAGTGGTGATTGGTCAACTTCTGAAATACCTTTGAGTCATCTTTCTTATTATCCTGGAATTCAGTACATAGGCAACCAAAATTATCATTGGCCCCAAGTTTACACATACTTGTTTTTTGGCCAAAATGAAAGCTTTTCAAATCATTCTGTTCCTCTTTTGCTTCTGATTCTCACTGTAAACATGAAGAAAAGTAGCCTGAATGCTAGGATGTCTGTAGTTTTCTCTACCAGATTAAATAGTCCATCACCTTTAAACTGAGCTTCTTGAGTCAATTAAATGGTTCAGGGTGTAGAGCCAGTTGCTATGCAAACCTAACAATTAGATTTTGACCCCCACAACATTGGAAGAAGATAACTCCCCAAAGTTGCCCTATAATCTTCACAAATGACCTTAGAGACACATATTTCTTCCTCACATATCAAGTACATACACACACACACACACACATACTCTCTCTCTCTCTCTCTTTCTCTCTCTCTCTCTCTCTCTCTCTCTCTCTCTCTCTCTCTCTCTCTCTCTCTCAGTAATAATAGCAAACACAAATTAAAAAAAAAATAAAAAGAAGCTCAGCTTCCAACAGAACCCTAGGGCATAGACAAAATCTGGAGAATTTCTTTTCCAGGACGTAATACAAATGAACCAATTCCCAATAGGTTCTCGCTGTAATTTGAAACCTCCTGAGTAGTCTTTTCTGTTCACATTCCTGTCATTCCTACAGGCATGTGGATCTGTTGAGCTGCCACTAGAAGGGTCCAATAGGGTCTGCTTATAGCACTCTAGGCTGTCTCTAGCCTGTCTTTCCAACTTATCTTAATTCCTCACACAAAACCAGTTCCAAACACTTCTGAACCACACTGCCAAATAGTCACAGCAATGACCCCACTTTTCTGATAGCAGTTGACTGTGTTTCTTTTCATCACTATGACAAGACATCTGATATGAATAACAAGGAAGGAAAGATACGTTTTGACTCATAGTCTCAAAGATTTCAGGCCATGCTCATCCTGCTCTGTTGTTTCTGTGGTGAGGAATGATAACACAGTGGTAGGAACATGTGACAGAAGCTGTTGCCTTCTCAAAGCCAGGAAGCAGAGAGGAGGGAATGGGAAGGATGGGGAGCTGTTTAGAGTTCGTAGGGATGCATCTAAGTGACCTGCTTGCTCTAGTGAGGCCCCATCTCCAATAGTTTCTACTTTCTCCCAACATTTGACAAGGGCTTGTAAAGAGTTTTTCAAATTTAAACAGTCACAATAACCCACTAATTCTCTGTAGTTGCCTCTGCAGTAACGAAATACTGTGGCCAATGAGTCATGCACGGTAAGTAAAATGCAATTCGATACACTTTTGTAAGTGGGTTCATGCTAATTTTGTTGAAAATGAACAGGTCATCACAGGTGGAAGCCCAGAATATGATTATGGTACCACCATTGCTGAAACCACCCTAACAAATATATAGCTGTTCCACTGCAATAGTTGTACTATGCATAGCTACTGTGAGACAGAGAAGGAACAGCCAATAATAGCTTTTTTGACAAATGGTTCTGTTTCAAAACAATAGCCATGCAAATGGATGAAAATGGACCCTTACTTCATACCATATGTAAAATTTAACTTGAAAGAACACACATAAGTATGTCAAGAGCCAAAACTGTAAAAGTCTTAGAAGAAGACATAATTATAAATCTTCATGACTTGCAATGGCTTCCTAGCTATGAAAGAAAGAAAGAAAGAAAGAAAGAAAGAAAGAAAGAAAGAAAGAAAGAAAGAAAGAAAGAAAGGAAGGAAGGAAGGAAGGAAGGAAGGAAGGAAGGAAGGAAGGAAGGAAGGAAGAAGGAGGGAGGGAGGGAGGAAGGAAGGAAGGAAGGAAGGAAGGAAGGAAGGAAGGAAGGAAGGAAGGAAGGAAGGAAGGAACTCTACGTCTGGGGATGGAGAGATGGCTCAGCAGTTAGGAGCACCGATGGCTCGGTCAATTCCCAGCAACCACATGGTAGCTCACGATCATCTATAATGGGATCTGATACCTTCTTCTGGCATGCAATAGAACACTCATACATAAAATTCATAAGTAAATAAAAATTCAAAAAACATTAAAAACAGAAACTATCCATCAAGATGCAAACCTTTTGGGTTTCAAAGAACACCAACAATAAAGTGAAAAGAAGACTGAGACAATGACTCAGAGACAGAGTGTTTGCCTAGCACATGTGAGGCCCGGGTTCAAGCTCCAGCACTGCAGGGGGTGGAAATGGAAAGCTAACTTACAGAATGACAGAACATTTTTTCAAATTCTTCAACTTATGGGCATACATCTAGAAAATATCAAGGATAATGACAACTCATTAACTAAAAAGAGATGTAGTACAATTTTTAAACAGGCAAAGAACTTAAGCAAATATTTCCCCCAAAGGAAACATACAAATGACTAATAGTCTGACAAAAAAGATGATTGACATTAGTAATCAGAAAAACACAAGTCAAAACCTGAATGATATATCAGTTCAAATCTACTAGAGTGGTTATGATGAAAAATAATTATAGCAATGATATCAAGAACTGACAAGGATACAGAGAAATTGGGAACCTATATATGGCTAATGGGAGTGTATAATGAATGGTCTGATGGTTCCTCAAAGGGTTAAGTATTGAGCTACCATATGATACAGCATATCTACTACAAATGAAACTTTGGGTCTTCAAAAGGGTTATACACAAATGTTTAGAACTGCATTATGCACAAGTGAAAAAACAGGAAACTACCCAAATGTCCATTAACAACTGAATAGACAAATAAATTCTGGTACAGCTATAGAATGAAATGTCGTTCAGCAACAAATTTGAATGAAGCACCAGGAAATACTATAACACAGATGAACCCGGAAGCCAGTAATAAAAGCTCGTGAGTCCATTTACGTTAAATGTAGACAGTGCACAAATGGACGGAGAGCAGTTTCGTAGTTGCCTAGGGCTTTGAGGAACAGAAAGGCTAAGTATAAAGGCTAAGGAGTGTGGGAATTCTTTGGGGAGTAATAAAAATCCTTTCAGACTACCTACAGTTTTGGATTCACAACCTTGTCACTATATCCTCTAAAACGTAACTTTCCCCTTTAATGTGTAAACTATATACTCACATGAATTATGTTAATATGTTAATAATGTCAAAAAAGTTGTGCTTTTCAAAAAGGAGAACTAGTAAAGCTTCGGATTCCTATGAGCCTATCTATCAAAGAGGCTAGGCTGAACACTAGTTGCCTTCTTAAATGGCAAGTGTTTCAAAGCCAGACCCATAGAAATCCCAAGCAAGCATAGAGCTGTCTTTTTTGCGTAGAGACAATGGGTAGTTATGAGGTGTCACATCCTTGCTAACATATAAATGTGATTTTCTGCTTGAGAAATCTCTATTCTAATTAGGTAAAATACATTTAAGGCATTATCAAGATGGAGCTACTAGAGCAGGGGCGGGAACTTGGTTGTCAAACACTACATAGCACAATGTATACAGAGCTCTGGTTTCCATCTCCAGCACGAAAAACAAAACCAAAACAAAGTAAAAAAAAATAGGACTACTGCTCAGTTCTCTCAAAACATGGAAAAGTTAGGATTTAAATGCTTCAGAATTTCCCAAAAATAAGTGGAACAGGCTCTTGTTTCCTGAGTCCTGGCAGAAAGATGTTTTTCAACTGTCAACTCTGCACTGATTTGATTCATCTCATGGTGGGTGGCGCCACACTGGTGCATTACCACAGCTGATGTGAAATTAGCAATGCGAGACTACTTGTTCAATGCAGAAACAAGCAGAATGCCTTAATTAAGGACTGCTGATTTGAACTTTAAAAAAAACAAAACACTGAAGCCAAGTTTAAAAAAAAAAATGGTTAAGCGCACTTACGAAAAGAGAATACTTTCCTGGGCCTGAGGAAGGTAGGGGGAAGTGGCACACGTTATGAAGTCATTCTTCAAACCATAACAAATTGAAAAGCTGTGGTTTAATATATAACACAGATGGTCAGTTTTGTAATGTTTTTAAGTTTACAGTATCTTCTTTTTGTCCCCTGGAGCATTATATTTCACTTGGCAGTAGTTTGTATCCTGGTTTCCCTCCAGCTGCTTTTCAAAAGCAAAAAAAAAAAAAAAAAAATGCACATTACTTCATCTTGTGGTTTAATCTTGGTATATGGAACATTATAGCAGCAGCAATGATTTGTTGTAATCACCTCTGCCCTGTATCAAGGTCCTTAGGGAGGCAGTATTTTATACATCATACTGCACCACCACCAAAAATGGTCATCACTTCAATAGCTACAGGGGTGGTAGTAAATGCAGACATCAGACACTTCCATCCATCCCACCCAAATTCCATTCTTCACTGGACAGATGACGATAGGAACATGACTTCATAATATATTCACATTCACTCCACCATTTGCCATACTGAGACCTTGAAAGCCTTCAAGTTTGGTCCTGAACCTTACAATCAGTGATTTTTATTCTTTTCTTTCCAACTCTTTGTGGAAATGGCTTGCTAAGGACATCAGCAACAGTTCTTAGAATTCCAATTAGGAAAAAAAAAGACAAAACCAAAGAAATAAAAGGATTTTGTTTTAGTAAAATAATTTCAGCTTCTTTTACTAGACTGAACAACCTCTTTTCCATCAGTTCCGAGTGGCCAACACTGAAAATAGCAAACAATGAAATGGTAAAAAAGCATGACCACCATGGAGAGAAAGGAGAGAAATTAGCAGCCAAGATATTGAATGTATTATCTTTTATTAGTGGATAATGTGCAAAGCAACTTACATACACTCCTGCAATGAGCATGCTTTTCTTTAATCACTACCAAAGAACATGAAAGTGATCAATAAAATGGAAAATATGGATAACGTAAGTGCTTTCTTAATCCTTTTGATGAAATTATAATTCTGTTTAAAAAAAGACTGGGTACTTTGTATATATCATATATTAAACAGGAAAGGCAAATAAGCAGAATCAAAGGCAACTCAGTCCCAGGGCAGGAAGTCAAAGCCCTGCGTTAGATGCCTTTGTTTCAGGACCTAACCCATATAGGGATGGTTTTATGTTTCTCTCAACCAATAGTTCTTGGCTTTTGATCTCTGTGCCTCTGCAAATACAGGCCTCTGATGGTCATAGTAAAATGCTTCTAGGAATCTTTGTAGCATGGTGTACCCTAAAATCCTTAGAAGAGAAATATTTGTCAGTTTTCCACCAGTAATCTGGGATAAGGGCATTTACAAGGCCATTCCTCGCTCATTTCCTTCCCACTACTCCTACACTTCTAGCATTCTGATTCATCCTGATCTTACTGAAAACACAGCAGCCAGACAAGCTTTAAGAAAACTTTCGTGACATGAGCCTCTGGTGCAAACTCTCCAGTTAGAGCTACCAACAATGGAGCGCTTGTGCATTGAAAGTACCAGACTGCAGTGGGTCTGTCAAAGAATGACCCCAAGAGTCCCAAGGACAAATCAGGGGCTCTGCAACTCTCAGGCTGGCTTCTTCCATCTTTAACATGGTTTCTTCCTCCCCAACGGTCCTTGGACTTCAGCTTAAATATGACCTCTTTACAGTGGTCTTTCCTGAGATGCCTCTTAAGTTCCCTCCATCTCCCACTACAAACCACTTTATCACACACTCCAATAGCTATGTCCACAGACTAGAACCAGACAGACCCTGGCTCCAACCACTCACCAGCCAGACCTCAAACAAGTCAGTTCAGAATCTCATAATCCTCAATTCAATCATCTCCATTGCAAAATAGCACTGAAGTATAAATGGAGGCAAACAGTAGATTCACAATCAGGTTGCTTACACTTATGCCTATTCTACAATCAACCTGAAACAACCTAAGGTAATTTACTTTCCCCCAAGAACCTCAGTTTCCTCACATGTACATTGAAGGGGCTGGATAGTTGCCTATTTTCTACATCCTTGCATCCTGCATTTTAACTCTCATTCAGATTCACAGACATACTGTATTGGTCTCTGGTTAGAAACAATTAACAACCACTTGAACCTCTTTCATCCAGATTCCACATAATGCCATCATGCCATCATAAATGCAGGCCCTGGAACCTCATATAAGGAGCTGGAATGGTTATCTATTTTACAATCATTGAATAGCTTAGAATATGGGACCTAAGACCCAGAATTTACTCCCTAAGAGTACATTATAATTTCTCTTGAAATGTTCTTTAAAAAATAAATGTTCCCTTTTGGCTCTTCCATTTTGGTAAAATGTTCTCCTCAATGGGTTCATTCTGGAAACCTCGAACTTGTGGCATTGGACAGGGTTCTATTGTGCTTTTCCTATGTGTAGGTACCCTGCATCTACAAGTAAGGTATTAATCTCCATCATCCTTAGGAAGCATCTTCCAAAACAAATCTCTCCAGTTGGTCAATCAGAATGTACGTGCCCCTGTCCAATTTCAGATCTTTATGAAAACCTGAGATTATAGCAATCTAAACAACTTCATAGCTCTGATCTGGATTCTGAAAGATAGTAGCCATTAAAAAACATTCAACAAGATCACGTGTGGTAGCACACATCTTCAATCCAAGCACTTGGGAGACAGAGGTAGGAGGATCTCTGTGAGTCCTAGGCTAGCCTGTTCTACATAAAGAATTCAGGATAGCCAGGGATACACAGAAATGCCCTGTCTCAGAGTGGGAGAAAAGAATCCAATCAATTGTTAGCTATCTTTCCTCATATTCCCTCTACCACATTTAATCTTCCTGTTCTAATTTCTCCTTTATCCGTTTATAATACTGTATTGTAATGGAATCACACTGGGTATATCAACCACAGTCCATAGCAGCCAACAAAAATCTGACTCCATATTTTTTGTGTGTGGGGAGTATGCTTTTTTGTTTTGTTTTACTTTGGTTTTGTTGTTGTTGTTTAAGAAAGCACATGAAGGGAGGGAGGGAGGAGGGTCTGAGAGAAGCTGGAGGAGTGAAAAGAATATGATCAAGATATATGAAATTCTCAGAAAACAAAAACATTTTTTAAATTCCACTAAATCAAACATATTGCGTATTGTTCTTACAAAATGAGGCTGAATAGCTATCTCCATTCCCTGCCTTTCCCCTCCCTGAGGCTTCAAATTGCCTCTTCTTAAATGCTATCCTTTCACCTTTTCTTTTCAATTTGAGCTTACTAGATTGTCACGGAATTATTTCTATTGAAGCATTAAATAAAACTCATTGACCAATCACCTTGGATAGACTGTGAAAAAAATCTTTGTGCATATCTCATTCTGCTCTCACCAAAGGAGAAAAAAAATGACTAAAGAGTCTTCATGTTGCAAACATTTACTTCCCTGACGATATCCTTACATTACAACCCACATAAAACATTTAAATTGATCAGAGAGTTATGGAATCTACTGACGATTACCACCACCCTTATAATACATTCATTGAGCCAACAGAGAAGGATCCACCTCTGACAAGCAACAGATGTCCAACTCTGAAGCCTAGCTGTGTTCTAAGGGAAATCACACCCAGGAAAGTTTATCCTGACTACCAAGTGTTACTTTGAATCCTAAACCTGTGTGGGCATAGTGGCTCACTCCAGTAATCCCAGCACTCCTAATAAAACAGGCAAAGATCATTCCAAGTAGAAAGCTAAGCTGGCCTACACAGCAGTCCCAGACAGACAAGGGCTGCACAGTTTTATACCATCTCAAAACCTGATTGTACTGTCCTCTACGTGATTGTAGGATGCTTCGCTTAAAACTGTATCTTGCCCACCGTGCTGGAGCACACTTAGTATCATGCAACTTGACACCTCTAAAGATGCAAGCTTTCTATTCATCCGCTAATGGGAGACACAAAGGAGTGGCAGAGCCACACTGTGGGCATCTAACTCACCAACACTGTAGCTCTGACCTGCAGAACATAGTCAGTAATCAAGGAGGTTAAATGTCTCGAGAAGACCAAAATATTTCTCTCTGAGCCATCCATGGTTGCCCAAAATGGCAGCTGAATGGGGCTTGTGTGCTCCAGGATGCAAAGCAGGCCCAGCCTCATTCGCAGCATGCACCAAACAAATGGGTAAGGTTTCTTGTTCTTTTCTAATATGGTATTTTAAGTATTAACATTTACAAACACTTCTGTGCCAGCTTTAAAAAAATGATCAACCATTTAAAACATTAGAAAAGTGGCAGCACTTCATTAAAATTTTAAAAGGAAAGATGAGTTTTAAAAAGGGAAAATTACAACAGACTGAAATCTGCCAAGTGAAATGAGTCCTTGAGGCTCTCCTATAAGCAGTGTGAATGGAGATAGATTACCTCAGACAATGGCAGATGCCCACATTAACCACTGACCCTTGTCACATTGCTCTTTAGGGACAACTCCCCTGGTGCACTGCCACTGGCAACTGGACCTACTGGCGACTGAACCCACTGGTGATCTCTGTTATAACCGTCTTTGTTACAATTACTATCCAAGGTGAAGCATAAAGTCACACCAGGTCTACATGTACAGCATCAAATTTTCAGCTGGAATCATCTAATGATGTGTGTGGGGGTGGGAGTGGTCATTGGATTAAGATGTTAGCAAGCTAACAGGTCTGGTAGAAAGGAGTTGTTGTCTACAGTGAAACAATTCTCCAGTAAGCTTCTTGAGAATGTCTCTTTTCTCAACACATTCTTATCTTTGTCTTCCTTTCATGTGCAGCAAAATTAAATGACTATGTCGTGATGACCATCTCAGTTTGATTACTGTATACTTGATCCTAAGCCAGCCATTTATCCTGCCTGACTCACAACTTTCTCTACCACAACGCAGAAATGAAACTGTTATTAATAATGTTGGTATGGTGATGATGTTGTCCCTGCCTTACCTGACCAAAAAAAAAAAAAAAAAAAAAAGAATAGTAGCTATAAAATCTACTCTGTAAAATGCAAAGGATTGTAATAACATTAAAAAAAACCTTACTGCTGATGACTATCTTAGTTTGGTTTGTACTGCTATAACAGAATACCATTGCCAGGTGTGGTGGCACACGCCTTTAATCCTAGCACTCACTCGGGAGGCAGAGGCAGGTGGATCTCTGTGAGTTTGAAGCCAGATAGGTTTATATAGTGAGTTCCAGGACAGCCAGTGTGATGTAGTGAGACCTTATCTCAAATAAAATAAAATAATATAATATAATATAACAAAGTAAAATACCATCATCTTAGTAATTTATAATGAACATAAGTCAATTTGACTCATAGTCCTAGAAGCTTCAAAATCTTAGAAGAGTAATATCTTGAAAGAACTCCCTTGCTGTGTCATAAAATGGGGGAAACAGTGGAGGCCAAAAGTGTTCTTTTATCAGAACTACTCCTGAGAGTAGCATAAGAAGTATGTTTCAAATACAGGAACTCTAGAAGACACATTCAAATCATACAAGAAAATTAGAATAAAATGGGTTTATGATTCTTATATACAAATCAAATAATGACAAAGGAAAATTGTGGTTGAGATACAATATGGCTTTGTACAAGAGGCAGGAAGATACTATAAGGAAAAGCCATGTGACAGCTCAGAGAAATTGCCCCAGTCTTGCTGCTAGTTACTCATGTGGCCTTGCTGCTGTTTCTACTGAACGTTAGGCCCGTTTTACACTTTTGAAGGTTTACAAGCCTTCTGGCACTTGAAACTATAGTCAGGAGTTCAACATTCAGAGCAGAGCAAAAAAAAAAAAAAATCATTTCCGTTGTTGTAAATTTTCACTGTTTAACGGAAAAGCATTAAATATTCTTAATGTATCTATTTATAGTTCACATCTAAAGTAAGGACAGGTCTTAGAATGACTGTGCTTCTTCTTTCAATATCCTGGGGTACCAATAGTAATGCAAACAATAACTCTTAACTTCTTATCATCCATCAACAACATATGCTTAGTAGATTCCTTGACATTGGTGCCCCTTCTAGAAACAGTCAGGATCTGGGAACAAAGTATAAAAATTACTGAATTCAAAGACTTCTAAGAGGCATGGTAAATCTGGCATTCTATGATTGAAATAATTATGAGTTACTTTCAGAAACAGCAGTGAAGTTCTATTGTAACAAAAAAAAACAATACTAGAGGCATTACTATGCCAATTTCAAGTTATACTACACAGCTTTAAGAAGAACAGGATGATACTGGCACAAAGAGAGACACATAGATCAGTGGAACAGAATCAATGAACCACATATAAATCTACTCAGCTATAGCCATTTGATTTTGACAAAGATGACAAAAATATATCTCAGACAAAAGGAAGACTCTTAGGTAAATAGTGCAGGAAAAACTGGACAGCTACTTGCAGAAGAATGAGAGGAGATGCCCTATTTTTCACGATGTACAAATTCAACACCCGATGAATATAATATATTAATAGAAGAACCAATACTCTGAAACTGTGGAGTAAACACTTCAAATTGTAGACATTGGAAAGTATTTTCTAAGACTCCTATTATTATAATAACAACAATAACAATAATAATCAACAATTGGCAAATGGAACCTAAGGAATTTTGAAAGCTTCTGTTATGGCAAAATAACCATTTAAGCAGGAGAAGAGACAGCCATTTAAGACAGAAGAAGAGCACTAGTATCTATAATATGCAAAGGATTATAAAATTTAGACCAGAAATCAAATAATGCAAATAATGAAATGAAGACAGTCTCAACAGATGAAATATAAATGGTCAATAAACACATGAACAAGAAAGTCCAACCTCACTAATCATCAGGGAAATGTAAATCCATACTACATTGACATTCCAGCTCACCCCAATCAGGGTGCCATTGATTAAGAAAACCAACAACAACAAGCACTGGCAAGGATCTGAACTGGGAATGTAACATAGTCCACATGCTGTAGAAATCAGAATGGAGATTCCTCAAAAATCTAATAATAGACCTACCATATGACCCAATTATACCATTCCTGGGTATTTACCTAAAGGATTCCATATCAATATAGCACAGAGAAACTTGCACATCAATATTTACTATAGCAGTATTCACAGTAGCTATGTTAACCCCCACATCCAACAACAGAGGAGTGCATAAAGAAAATGTGCTTTATAGACACAAAGGGAATTCTTTAGCCATCAAAAAAATGAAGTTACATCATTTTCAGGAAAAACAGATACAATTGGAGAACATCAAATAGTAAGTGAATTGTTAGTTTTTGACAAATATCATATGCTTCATAAAAATATAGAAAATTATGTATGTATATATGATAGAAAATAGAAGTAAAAGTGTCTTGGGGAAAAAAGAAGACTGGACTAACAGGAGTCAGGAAGGGAAAGAAGAGGGAAAGGAAGATGAATATGCTTAATGTAAAAGATGTATGAAAATTTTAAAAATAAATAATAGTTTTTTAAAATTTCATTTAGCCATTTTCTGTCTTATTTTTGGGGTTATTAAGTGAGAGACACTCTGGTCTTAATGGTCCCTGTCTTGGATACAACTGGCAAGAAAGATCAGAAAAAATGATAGGCTGATGACACTGCTAATTCCTCTCATCACACATTCATACTGACTCCAGCCTGTGCTCTTTAGACTCTCAGCCCTTAATCCTTTATTCTAACAGATGGGATTGCGGTCAACATTTTTCAAGAAAAAGTGACTATGAAAGGATAATCGGTGATGGATTGTGGACTATGTTTAATCATGTTTCTACAAAGTTATCTTCCAAAGTATGTTTTCTTTACTATATCACAGAATAAGTTGGTTTTTCTGGTTTAGCAATGGCATGGAATCTTTAATGATTCTTAGGATCTGTGTAATGGAAGAAGGGCTCTTCCTGCCAACTCTCCATGACTGAACACTAGCCAACTAGACCTCTGTACGACTATCAGCATTCACTATGCTCAACATCAAGTGGCTTGGAATATTCAATATATTCACTCTGTTCCTTAGGCCTAGTCATACTTTATGCTGTAATAAAATACAAAAGATAAAATATAATTTTCAAATTCGCAATGCTATAAAATCCTGTAAGTTCTACTGAGTACATTGATTTGCATAATGAAAGTTCTCATTTTGGAACTTCAAAGAAGACAGAGACCAGAACTACTGAGTTCTAAAAGCCTCTGAAATTTTTTCCTGAAATATTTTGTAGTCTCCATGTTCCTTGTTTCATGAGATTTATAGGAACTGGAAAATGGGGGCAGGGAGTGAAATTATTGAAAGAGGATGTTTTATGTAACCTTCCTTTCCCAATCTCCCTCACCAACCCCCCTCCACACACAAACAACCATCCAATAATGTGTATGAAAGTACAATTTTCACAACTTTGATCTTCCATTAGTGAATTCCTTTAAGTCAAATGCACTTCATTTTCCCTCACTCTTAAGTTTTAAGCAGCCATTGGAAACCTAAGCAGAACTGGACACCCAGACTACAAAATGGCCTTCTTAGGTCTAATTGCTCTGCTGCCATTTGGGAAGCATTTCACTGGGTGAATTTCTTTCCTTGGAAGCACTTTTTCCACTGAATGGAATAGATGCTGCCCGAACACATTTTAAAACCTTATTTACCCTTTAAGATGTCATTTGATTGATTTCCCCAGCACTTTTCTCTAGAGAGCCAGCTGTAGGCATTAGTCAGCATATGGAAAACCCTGGAATGATGAACAAAGAACAATCCCTGTGATGAGTTACTAAATTAAAGAGAGAAGAAAACAAACACTACCAAAAGTCAACAGGGCTCAGCATTCTTCCCTGAACATAGCCACACTTCAGCAGCCCTGGCAGCTCAATGGTCAGGACAGGTCAGTTAGACCTCCTGGGTCTTCTGCTTACCAAGAGAACAGGATGCTTTGCTCTTCTCCCCATCTCATAGTGTCTGGCCATCCCAGATATACCAATTGCAACACATGCAGTGAGCTCCTTTTGTTAAGAAAGAAAAGCGTAAGATAGGCAGTGGTGGTGCATGCCTTTAATCCCAGCGCTGGCAAGGCAGAGGCAGGAGGATCTCTGTGAGTTCAAGGTCAACCTGGTCTACAGAGTGAGTTCCATGACAGTCAGAGTTAAAACAGAGAAATCCTGTTTCAGAAAATCAGAGAGAGAGAGAGAGAGAAGAAGAAGAAGAGGAAGAGGAGGAGGAGGAGGAGGAGGAAGAGGAGGAGGAGGAGGGAGAAGAAGGAGAAGGAGAAAAAAAGAAAAGAAAGAAAAATGAAAGAAAAGCATAATTCTAGAAATCTATCATTCTCCTGCAGGCACAGCATCCTACTCTCAGGACAGATTGGATGTCAGTGAGCTTACACCTGAGTGAGATTATGTGCACATTAACCACCTATCGGACAACAGCTGAAAGCACAGCAAGAGAAACTTGGTAAGCAGTAATTTAGATGTGGGGTATGTAATAAAGTCTTGCACTAGGTACAAGAAAATTTTCCATAATTCAAATTAAAACATGAGCTGTGGATTTGGGGATTGACAGAGTCCTGACTAGCTAATATTTGGACAAGAAAACACTGAAGCATACCATATGCCAAAGAATTGCAATGATGCATTTCAAGTTATTAGGGTTTTATCATGAATGACATGCAAAACCTTGTTTGAACCAATGGCCAATGGCTTTGGCATTTTGAATGCCTGGCTTTCTTACTAGAAGGAAGGAAGGAAGGAAGCAGGTATCTGTAGGTAGCCCTGGCTACTTTGGTTGGCTCCTAACAACAGGCTTACCAACCCCTAAGTTCTTAGCTCCTCAACCTTTCTGCTGTTTAGCATGCTCCTGCATCCACGCTAAATTAAAATCATCTAGCAACAGAAAGGTTGTTAATTTATCCTCTATTGAAAGCGTCTCAGCAATAGACTGGCATGACCAGAGATATATTTGCAGGGTAGCATCTTGGCAGCAGTGCAGACAGCAGAAAGAAGGAGAAAGATCCAGTTAGATTAGATGAAACCTATTGCAGTAAATCATGCAGCAAACAATGAAACCTTCAGCTAAAACAAAGGCTGCAGAAACAGTCAGGTTGGGACAGAGGACACAAAGTCAACTGAACTTGGTGATGGAATCAACTTTGGCGATGAGACAAGGCTTGCCCAGGATCTAGATTCTTAATTCTGAAAGTACACTATGCAAACCCACATCACTAAGCTCACTTGGGAGCTTGGAAAAAATTGGAATCTCAGGTCTCAGTGAATCAGAATCTAGATTTTAACAAGACCTTTGGTTGATTTATGCACACAGTGCAATTTGAAAGATGTTAGTTTATAGCACACATAGGGTTCTAGAAAACTGGCTGTACCACCATCTACTGAAAATTGGACTGTCACGTTGAGCTTCTGATAGGCTAAATTTACAGCACTTGAAGGTTATACTTTTTCTTATTCAACACTTGCTTGGCACTACAGGCAATTATTGGCACTACAGACAAAGGCACTGGGAGGATAGGCATAAAGGAATTTCCTGGTCATACAGAGCTAATATCAGAGAAAACAAAACAAAAAGGCAACTATACTACAGAATGGTGAGCACCATATTGGAGTGTTCACGGGCTACAAGCTGGGCTATACAGAAACGGCTATACAACTTTCTGCTTTTGTGCTAGACTTGAGAGCCAGCCAAGATGACAGGTTCAGGTTGAACCCAGAAGACCTTGCATGAGTAAGGTCAGGTTGGATGCCCAGTCGCTTTGAGTAGAGTCCACATCATATTTCAACAGACATGTCAATGGCTTAGTTAGGACCCCTGGGCTTCTTTCCATCCAACTGTGAGGGTAAAGGTAGGAGAATACTCGCTAGAGAGATTTGGCTGGCTCATTAGATACCAATGAGTTATATTTATTTCTGCTGCCCTACAGGCCAAAGATCTAAATCGGATATAGATCTAAAAAGGCTGTGCTCTGCTCTAAATTACTACATGTTGTATGAAACTTTTGGGCCATGTGAATTTCTGCAAAACAGCAGTTTGATCCTTTTGGAGTACAAATGTTGAGGCAAAACTCTTCGTTTTGACCATACAAGTAAACAATGAGAATCTGTCCCTCACAAACCATTTGGTACAGATTGATAAGTTATTTGCATCAAGAAAATATTACTGCCTATGAACTTATTAAATTAAATTAGGAACACAAAGACATGTGTGTGCATCAAAGCCATTGAGTGAATTCAAAGTTTGAGTTTATCCTACCACTAGATCAATGAATCATGCAACCCCTTCATGCAGATCATACAAAATAAGAGGCACTTAATACTGGGTACAGGCAGCTCTCACCCTATCATCAGGCCTTCCACTGTGCCTCACAGGACAGGAAATGGGCTCTGGACTGTCTCCAGAGTGCTTCTGCTTAGCAGGATCCCCACCCCACCCCACCCCCACCCCACTTAATCCGATCTTCTTGAATTGCCATTTGTCTAGACCAAGAACACCTTGAACCAGCTGTGCATCTTGAACCAAATCCGCACCAGGGCTTTTGCAGGCCTGAGCCAGATCACTTCAGTTCTGTAACTGGGTTACTTGAGTTGATATTTTATGTAATATGGCGAATATCATTGTATCTGTCTTAGTTTTCTACCTCTTGTCTATAGTAAGGATCTTTTGAAAAACCACAACTGCTTTAATTCTTTCATAACCATTTAATAAACTACATATCATTTTTTGAAATTAGTGTGGTATCTGAAAGCTAATATTCAGTAATTAGGATTGGAATGAGATTTTTAAAAACTATTTGCAAATGATGATTAATATCAAGTAAAATTAAAAGCACTTGGTGAATTAAAGCCAATGGAACCAACAGAGCTTGTGAAATTATTTTCAATAAATTCTTACTTAGCCGAAAGACACATATATGTCTGTTTTTCTTTCTAACAGCTCACTCATGACAGTAAGTAAAATCAGGAAGCTATAGATCCAACACAGCCGATTTCTTTTAGCAAGTAAACATTCTTTCAAGCAAATGACTAGGGAGATAAAGAACATACCACATTGACTCAAGCAAAAGGTTCTTCTTTGTAAACAGGCACAAAATGGTACTGGTTGACTCTTACCCTTTAAAATTCAGGTCATTCCCAAGAAATAAGCAAAAGCCAACTGGATGATATGGCCACGGTCCTTTTCTGAATCTGACCAGGATTTCCTTCTTCCAAAGCAAAACTCCCCCTTTTGTTTTCCCTCACACTGATGTGACTAACCACTGCTATCTAGTCTATGTGCTTTGATCCATCAATGATTCATCTCTTGGCAATATGTTTATATTTATAAAACCATAGGCTCTACTTAATTTGAGACAGCATATTTCTCAACAGAGCACAAAGTGCTTTTAAGGCATAATCTAATTAGCAATCTACCATCTCCATGAGGTCAGTGGTAGGCAGATATTACTTTCTGCTTCACTATTAAGAACATGAAGCAAAAAGCACTTTAGAGGCTTTGTCTAAAGCCATTTAGCTCAGCAGGGAATAGAACCTGGGTACCACTATGCCAAGAGATAGTGCCATCCACCTGTTTCTCGCCATATGTAACAACATACATTGATAACCATGACACACATCAGAAAATGTCTATTGAGGTTAATAAAAACTTTTAAATAGCCTGGCTTTCTACAGAAGTACAATTTTCCCCTCAAATATCCAACACTAGTTGGAATTTCTTGCAAAGATAACAAGATTGTTTACAATAATTATTCCCCAGTTAAAATCCATCATTGGGTAAAGTGCTGTTCTTCAGCTGTCCAGTACCATAACAGACAATCTATAACACCTAAAAATTCTTCAGTCATGGCTCATTAGCTGAATTTTATCTCTTTTCAATAAATTCTGCCCAGGTTGGAAGCCAGGAATAATTATGAAACACATTAAGGATAATTAAAATTCCAAATTTCAACTACGACATACAAAAATCAGATAATACAAATCTCTTGAGAACATTTAAATACATTTTGCTAAACAGAAAAGTAATACACACTCCAAATTTTTAACAATCAATATAGTTTAGGTTTTACTTAACCATGTTCAAAACTGGATGAGTTATCAACAAGTAAATGGTGAGTATTCCTTACAGGAAATGTTTGAGATCAGAAATGTTTGCGATATCCTCTCAAATTTGAGAATATTCGTATATACAATCAGGATGGGAAGTTTAAACCTGAAACTCATTGCTTCATATTCATCATTCATATATATTATATACATATATATGCATTATATATAACATATACATATATACATATGTGTGTATATATGTGTGTATATGTATATATAGATATAGATAGATATAGATATAGATATATAGATATAGATATAGATATATAGATAGATATAGATATAGATATAGATATATAGATATAGATATAGATATATAGATATAGATATAGATATATAGATATAGATATAGATATATAGATATAGATATAGATATATAGATATAGATATATAGATATAGATATATAGATATAGATATATAGATATATAGATATAGATATATAGATATTGATATAGATATAGATATATAGATACAGATATATAGATATAGATATATAGATATAGATATAGATATATAGATATTGATATAGATATAGATATAGAGATATAGAGATATAGATATAGAGATAGAGATAGAGATATAGATATAGATATAGATATAGATATAGATATAGATATAGATATATAGATATTGATATAGATATAGATA
The DNA here is from genome assembly GCA_026225945.1 of Cricetomys ansorgei. Lineage (NCBI taxonomy): Eukaryota > Metazoa > Chordata > Mammalia > Rodentia > Nesomyidae > Cricetomys > Cricetomys ansorgei. Next base: position 814,683 of record JAMJFZ010000896.1, read on the forward strand.
TAGGTATAGGTATAGGTATAGGTATAGATATAGATATAGATATAGATATAGATATAGATATAGATATAGATATAGATATAGATATAGATAGATAGATATAGATATAGATATAGATATAGATATAGATATAGATATAGATATAGGGATAGGGATAGGGATAGGGATAGGGATAGAGATAGATAGATATAGATATAGATATAGATATAGATATAGATATAGGGATAGGGATAGGGATAGGGATAGGGATAGGGATAGGGATAGGGATAGGGATAGGGATAGGGATAGGGATATAGATATAGATATAGATATAGATATAGATATAGATATAGATATAGATAGATATAGGGATAGGGATAGGGATATGGATATAGATATAGATATAGATATAGATATAGATATAGATATAGATATAGATATAGATATAGATATAGATATATAGATAGCCTGAAGGTAATTTTGTTCAGGTTTTTAGTAGACCTGAATTTTAACTGGCACCTGTCATGTAAAATCAGGTGTAAAATTTCTATTTAAGGAATCCCACTGATATACAAAAGCATTCATGTTTTGCCAGGAGGTGATGGTGCATGCCTTTAATCCCAGCACTTGGGAGGCAGAGGTAGGTGGATCTCTGTGAGTTCAAGGCCATCCTGATCTACAGAGTGAGTTCCAGGTCAGTCAGAGTTACAACAGAGAAACCCTGTCTTGAACCCGCCCCCACAAAAAAAGGATGTTCAATTTTACATATGCTCCTGAGCTTAGAAAATATTGGGTACCATCTCACCAATCCATGTTTAATCTAAAAGCTAAATCATAAATGGCCCATAATCAGTGTGGAGTTTGATTTTATAGTAGAATATGAAATATATGTGAAACATATGAAAAATATATAAAAAATAATGGAAAATATATCAAATATGTGTTTTTCATTATGTGCGTGTGTAGTGTACCCTTTTATGCTAATGATAATTAGAGGCTGTTGAACAGTTTCAGGATGTAGAATTTCTGGGCATACCAACTTGTGATCATATAGAGTGTTGGAACTTTAAACCTCACCTGTGACCTTCAGGGAAGAAAGAATATTGGAAAACTGAAGACCAAGTTGATCATTGAGAGCCAATGCTTTACTCTATCGTGCTTAATATAGTTTCCACTGAAAATCCCATAAGATATCCTTTATCAAATCCTTTATTAAATAGTAAACCAGTAGATGTAGGTTTAGGTGTTTTCTTGAGTTCTGTGAACCATCTGAGAAAGTTATCAAGGCTGAAGAGGAGGTTGTGGAACCCTAAAGTACAGGTAATCAACCAGAAGTTTGGGCAAAAGCCTGGCATTTGCGGTTAGCATCTGATGTGGTTAGCACCTGTAGCAACCCACTGATTGGTAGGACAGTTCTAAATCTGTGGTAGGGGAAAACCTATCCTGACTCTACTCAGTGCCGGAACTGAAATGAACTGAGCCTAAGATAATGAACTGGGTTAGAAAACAGGTTGGTTTTGGGGAAATGAATACATTTTTGGTAACTAGAAGCATTGTACAACTGCAGACAGAACAACAATAAGAAACAGGCTTTGTTTTTTCATTACAACCATGTAATTATATAATTTGGTAAGGAAAATGGTGTAAAATAGTGAATTCTAATTACAGCAACAATCCTAGCAACAATCTTACAGATTTTCTAACAACACAGACATAGTTCACATTGAAACCAGAAAATAATGCCAACTTCATAAAGCCCTTTCACTTACCTTGCAAGAGCATTTGTTCTTCAGGGCAACCCCATGGGGTGACATCCCCATTTTACAAATAAGGCATCCACAGAGAACTAGATAGGGTGAATTACCCAAAGTTTCCTAATTAGAAAGTAAAAACTCCACCATGCAAACTCACGTCTATGAGACTCCAACTCCTAGAGAGATTACACAGCTGATCTGAGGTTCCAAAAAGGGAGTACCTTTATTAGTAATTTGAGAGATAATGTTTGTAAGGTTAAATTATTCACCTGAGATTGTCACTTTCACTGATGAACAAGTGTGATGAGGGGAAATCTAAGCCTCTAGAATGTCATATGGAGAAAGAAGTAGAAGAAAAAAAGTACAAATACAAGCATTTCCTTTTCAATGTACAAACTTCATGAAAAGAATATGTATTTGTTCCCCTAGTGCTCTTGGATTTCACACCTGAGATATGGGGTTGGAGGATTTACTTTATTTGATAAATTGTTTGCCGATAGTACACGAAGCCCCATACTGAATAAACTGAATTTGTGACACAGGCCTGTGATATCAGCAGATGGGAACTATAGGCAGGAGGACCAAGAGTTCAAAGTCATCTTTGACTACATAATAAGTTTAAAATCAGTCTGGGCTACATGATACCCTGTCTCGAAAGCGAGAAAACAATACCCCATGCCTGGAGCAACCTTCAGTCATCCTCACTCGGGACCTTGCAGTGGGGCCGAGGCCAGCATAGCCTGCATGGTTTCCATCCGTCAGTCCATGTGAACACTTAGCATCCCATTTGATCAAGAAATGTCTCATCATAGCCCTTCTCTCATCATTTAGGATCATTTTCTTCAGCTTTCTCCTCGGCAACTTACAATGACAACTTGCTTGCACATTATAACTAGAATTTACTTTCGACAAAATTAGAAATTATTATAAATGGGACCCTGAGATAAAGCACCTCAGAAGCCTCGGGCACTGTCTGAAGTTCTGAGCTCCCATCCTACATGGCCATCTCAATGTGGTCACAATATAGTCTCTTCAAATCCCATGAGCACAATGCTGGGCTGCTCCACATCCTTGCATTTATGATAGCACTCCTTCCTGATGTCTTAAAGCATAAACCTTTCTTGTTTCCTCATTCTGATCTTCAACTTCCATATCTTTCAGCTGATGCTTCCCTTCTACCTTCTTCCTAAATACTTCCTGAATCCTCTCACCTCTCCATTTTCTCACAGCCTCTTCCCCAACCCAAGCTCTCCTAGATCAGTCCACAGCCTTTAACAGGGCCCATCACTGTATTCTTGCCCTTCTCTGGTCTCTTCTTGACATAGAAGCCAAAGTAACTTGGTAAACACAAACCTAACATGACACCTCTACGTTAACAGTCAGAAAACTTTACTGATTTCAGGATAAAGTTCAATGTATATTACTGTATGCCCTCTAAGTCTGTACATATCAACTCCTGAGGGCCCACATCTTATCCTAGGCCATACCTAAGTACTGGCTAGTCTTCTATTAACTTGATACACAAACCAGAGTTGTCTAAAAGGAGGGAACCTTAATTGAGAAAAATGCCTCCATAATATACAGCTGTAAAGCATTTTCTTAATTAGTGATTGATGAGGGAGGGCCCAGCCCACTGTGAGTAGTGCTATCCCTGGGCTTGCTGGTCCTGGGATCTGTAAGATAGCAGACTGAACAAGCCTTGGGAAGCAAACCAATAAACAGCACCCCTCCATGGCTCTGCAGCAGCTCCTGCCTCCAGGTTCCAGTGCTGTTTGAGTTCCTGTTCTGGCTTCCTTCATTGATGAACTAAGATGTGGAAGTGTAAGCCAAATAAACCCTTTCCTCCCCATCTTGCTTATTCATGATGTTTTGTTGCAGCAAAAGAAACCCTAACTAAAACAACCTGTAAGTTATACTTCCTTCTGTTGCTATACCTTTCCCACTGCTCTCTAAAGATTTTCCCCTATTCCTTGCCTGGTATGTGTCTATTGGAATGCAGATGAGTTGTTACCTCACTAAGTAGAGTCTTTTCTGGCTGAGAGTCCCATTTCTCCATCATCATAGCAACTTCAATTTAAAGGACTATTTGCTTGTTCCCCATCACTAGTCTAAGAACTCTGTCAAGTCAGTGCCTATGGCATTCTCCAGCTCTGTAACTCCAGGAAATGACACACTTCCTGGGTCATAGTAGACATTTACATACTGAATCAATTAGTTCATGGTAAAGACTCGAACTTGGTCAAAGTACATCGTGATACTGGGTCTGTGTTTTAGCACCAACCTACTTTACACATAAATTTTGTTTCTGTTTTATGCTGTCTGTGGCAGTGGAGACTTCCAAAGTATGCATCATCCCAACTCTTCGTTTACTTTCAAAGGCTATGTATTCAAAGGGAATGGAATTGGTATGCTGAGAGATTTCACACACACTCCTACATTCATGACAGCACTGTTCATAATGCCCAAGATATGGAATCAGCACAAGCGTTCATCAACTAATGAATAGAAAGAGAACATGTGAGATGTAGCTATATACTCTCAATAATATACTAACCATCCATACACAAAAAATGAGATCCTATCAATTGTGACATCGTGGCTATTAGTGAAGACATCATGTCATCATGTGAACTGAAATATACCAAGAATAGGAAGACACTTACTCTGTGTTAGAGATTTAAAAATTTAATCTCTCAGAAGTCGAGAGTAGAATGCTGAGTACCAGAAGCTGGAGAAAGTAGGAGGAAGGAAAGGATGAGGAGTGGTTGATTAGTGGGTACTGCCTTATAGTTATGCTTGAGTAACAAGTTCTGGCATGCTATTGCACAGTAGGCTGATTGCAAATACTTATATTGCACAGTGTATTTCCAAAATAGAAGAAAGAATTTTAAATGATTTCACCACATAAAGATGTTTGATATATATGTTTAGCCCAATTTAAACATGACAAAATGTATACCTGTGCTGAAATAACACATGGCATCTTACAAATGTTTACCTTTTGTGTAACAGTTAAAAATAAACTTAAGCCAATCCTGGCTGAATTATGAGCCAGTGGTCTCTCAAAGTCATGGTCATAGGCATTTACAGTGATTGTAAACTTGGGCTGATGCAATGCTTTGGAGCCATGGACATAGATAGAAAAAGATGGAAGGACAAGCTTCTGTAGACAAACAGCTTTCCAGTCATTACCACACATACCCAGAAAGTAATGATTGTGAAATGCTAAATAAAGTACTTTAAACGAGGAGTTAAACCTAATAGGAAAGACTGATGAGGATGCTCATGCATACTCTTCTTAAATAGTAATTAACAGTAAATAAATAGATAAAATTGGAGTAAGTGTGATGGCAAGTATGTAATCTCAGCATCTGATAGGCTGAGGCAGGGGTATCAGCAGTTAAAGATCAGTCTCAGATACATAACTAGTTCAAGGCCAGCCTGAGCTATATGAAGTCCTGTCTTTAAAATAAACTAAATTAATTAATTAATTTCTCTTTTGCAGTATCCAGGATGGAACCCAGAGCCTCGCACATGCCAGGCAAGCACCGTCACACTGGGTTATTTCCCTAGCCCCTAAATTTAGTTAAAAACATTTGATCTCTGGAAATAAAGAAAATGGGGCCACTACATCCTTTGATGTACTGAGAAGTTGACTTGGTAACATGAGATTATTGAGCTAAAATTAGGTGTGTGCAACAGCTTCAGAGGCTTAAAAAGCCAACCTAAATCATTCAAGCAAACAGAAATAGGTGAACTAGAATTTTAGTCCTGGACATGAAAGAACATATGCATTACTCTTTATTCCTCCAACTAATTATAGACTGAAGGAAAATATGACATAAACACTTAAAAGACCTTAAGAAAGCACTGCAAGATAGAAAGTTATACTATGTAAACAGTAATCAAAACCAAGTGTAAGTAGATATATCTATTAGATAAAGCAGATTTTAGTAAGAAAATTCCCCAAATCAAGGGAACATAACATAATGATAACAGGGTGAGTGTGCCACAGAGACACAGTAACTCTAAATGCAACAAACAATTGACTTACAAAGTAGAAGTGAAACCTAACGGGAAAATAAACAAAGATGCGTAGGGGGAAATTTCATATCCCTTTCTCAAATATCAATAGAAAACCTAGACAGAAAATTAACAAGGCTGTGCAAATACGTCACAGTACCACCAACCAACAAGACATGAGGAGCATCTACCCAACAGTAAGATCTAATCCAGTACTCCCAACCGCAGCAGGATTCTTTTCCAGTATACATCTAAATCAACCAGGTCAAAAGAAAAGTGTCAAAAGAAATCACAAACTACGTTGAACTAAATTAAAATAAAAACAAAGCATCTACATTTTAGGGGCAAGGGTAATGTTGGAAAGGAAATATTCAGCACTAAATGGCATGGTGACATACTGAACAGATTAGCCATTTGTTATACAATTAAACACTCATTATATGAGATTTCATTCCTGGGCATAAACTACAGAGAATTGAAAACATATCCACACAAAATGTGTCTAGGAACTTACAGCTTGAACAAAATGTCACGTTCACATTTGTCTCTTGTCTTCCTGGATGACCACAATTGGAAACCCTAAGTGGAGACAGCTCAAGACATACCGAGGTCAAATAAAGGTGATGTGCCAGTTTTATTTCTGTTGCTGTGATAAAATACAAAAAAAAACAACTAAGGGGCCAATGGGTTGGTTTTAGCTTTACAATTCCAGGTTATACTCTGTCACTGTGGGAAAGGTAAGGCAAGAACTTGAAGCAGTGAGTCAGATCCACAATCAAGAAACAAGAGAAAAGTAAATGTGTAGATGTCTATGTTTGCTCAAAACTCTCCCTAGTTAACACAGTCCAGGATTCCCTGTCTAGAGAATGGTGCTTCACACAGTGTGCTGGGTCTTCCCACATCAACTAACAGTCAAAACAGTCCTCCACAAATATTCCCACAAGCCAATCTGATCTAGACAAAACCTCCTTGGGACTCTCTTCCCAGTGATGCTAGACTGTGTCAAGTTGACAGAACTAACTAAGAAGCTAAGAAGACAAGCTGTTTTAAGATGCCAGATACAAAAACCACACTAGACTGTGTCTTGTTTCTCCTCAATGTAGGAAAGCTATCCAGGCTTGTTGTTTCCCTGCTCCAATATAGAAAATAGTCCATCTAGGCTAGTTGCTCCTCCAGAGCAAATAGGAATCTTTACCACAATGAAGGTCTGACACTATCTGTAATGGAAGCAAACTGAGAGCAGCCAGGGGAAGCCCTCACTTTTCACAACGAGCTGGACTTCTCCCTCCACCAAGAGAGCTTGAGTTAGATGGCTGCAACCAACAAATGAAAGTCAGCTACAGCGTGTGGCCTGTTTCAGTCTTCTTTATTCTCGAGGGATATGGCTTCTTCGCTACCCAAAGACACAAGAGAAGGCAGGTGAAACTTCAAAAATTGAGCCAATAATAGCAAGCACACTGGTCTAGAAAGTCTCATCGTAAAAAGATCTAAGACTCCTCTTCCCTCAGAGATGACAGAACAGTAGGAAGAACTGGGAAAAGATGCCCCAGTCATGGCAAGTAGCCCATTCTGGGAAGCCTCTTTTATCCTCACAGGCTTGAGATTTCTTTCCATTTCCAGAGATAATGTAGTAAGCTGGCAAAGTCATACAAAGAGTCAAGCAGCTAGGTCTAAGAGACTTCTCAGTTGCCAGGTTTCTAAAGCTTTACTCACTGGTGCAGCGACACCAAACTAGAGAACTACAGTTAGGAGATCCCAACACATCCCTCACCACCAAAAAACACTCAGAAGTATGGCTTGGAAAGCCCTTGGCATTCTCAGGCAGCACCAGCTGACAGCAAGGATAGTCTATTAATACTAAATAAACTGAGTAGACCAAAATAACACCATAAAGACTCTGGAACTTATTCTCCCAATGGAACCCTGGCCCAAAACAACAGGCTAAGACCTACATGTTAAATGAAAACAAAGGTAAGAGTGCTAAAATAAAAGACTCAAAAAACTAACCAGAGTTCCTGAATACAATGTGCAATGTGTCCCAGAGCTAAACAAAAATCATTCATCATACCTAGAACAAAGAACACTAACTTGAATGAGAAAACAAAATCAAGGGATGCCAGTCCCAAGGGGAATATGACACTGGAATTAAGGAGAAAGACTTTAAAACACTGACCTACTTTATTTTCTATCATTGCAATAAATACTGTAACCAAAGGCAACTCGAGAGAAGAGGGTTTATTTAGCTTACACAACCTAATCACAGCCTATCACTAAAGGAAGTGATAGGGCAGGAACTGAAGGCAGGAACCTGGAGGCAGAAACTGAAGCGGAGCCATGGAAGATTGCTTCTTACTGGCTTGCTCTCCATGACTTGCTCAGCTGGCTTTTCTATACAACTCAGAACCACCTGCCTAGCAGTGGCACCACCCACAGTGAGCTGGGCCCTCCCCAAGTCAATCATTAGTCTAAAAAATGCCCCACAGACTTGCCTCCATGCTCATATGATAGAGGCAATTTCTCAGCTGAGGTCCCCTCTTTCCAGGGAACTCTCTCTAGTGGGTGTCAAGTTTAGAAAAATTAAGCAGCACAAACACTCAGCAACAAGCACTTATAAGAGTTCCACATCCACAATGGCAGCGCAAGGAGCTCTGCACGCCTGTTTCCCAGAGAGATATATACACTTGGGCAAAACATAAACCCAAACCAGCAAGTACTGCTGGGGATGAAGCTTGCTTACCTAGCATGCACAAGGTGCTGGGTTCCATTCCACAGAGTGCCAAAAATGCAAACAAAGAACAGCAGCAAAATAATAATGATAATAATAATAATAATAATAATAATAATAATAATAATGATAATAATTGCCATTTAGCATCATTGGGGATTGTGCTTAGTGCATATAGCCAAAGGGATCTAATTTATTCCCCTAAACTGTCTAATTAACGTTGCTAAGAAGAAGAATCTTCAGCACATGTGCACTCGAGACCTGACCTGCTCCCTGTTTCTCTCTCAGCTGAAGCAAAGTAAATGGATCTAGGCAATAAGATGGAGTTCCCACAACCTCGAGCTCCAAGTGAACAGCTGCAACTCCCCAGGAGCCCAAGACTGCCAGAATGTCTCACTGCTTTCAGTTCTTTGTTGCAGGGGCTAAATTCCAAGCAAGAGTGGCCAAGAAGTTAGAATTCCCTTCCTCGATATTATCCCCAATTAGAGCACAAAGATTATGGCAGGCATGGAAAGGCAACAACATTGAGTCACTATCCTTTTAATTCCAGCTATTAGTAAAGAGGGTCTATATTAGGAGGGACTGATTAGAAACCAAAAATACTGGCTTCGTGAGTGCCCTGCTTTGAAAGGAGTGTAAATCTGAGACATGCAGGCTACTGTCCTCGCCTCGAAGTCCTTAGTAGTGTATTAGAGATTGCAAACAGGGAGAAAGCCAGATCGTAAAAACAGAGCTCCAACGTTCTCTCCAAATGTGTTTTTATTTTATTGTTTTTATTTTTAATCTTATTGTGAGTGGCTATTTTGCCTGTGTGTATATTCCGAGCACCAAGAGCATGTCTGGACCCCAGGGAGGCCAGAAAAGGGCACTGGATCCACTGGGACCATAGTTGCAGATTGATGTGAGCCCTGCGTGGGTCCCTGGAAACAAGCCTGGGTCCTCTGGAGAAGCAGACAGTTGTCCTGAGTGCTGAGCCCAATGTCAGGTCCCAGACACTTGGGGTCTACCTGAACCTGTGGCCCTATCTGCAGCCTTGTTTCCTCCAGCTGGAGCCCACCTTTCCATGAGCCTTCTTTCTGCCCTCCCTGCCAGCTCTCTTCACCTCCCCTGTGCTCTGTGCCCTCTTCATCAGCATCCTGCCAAACCCAAGCCTCCTACCATACCCTCATCCTCCTGATCACATCCTCATCCTCCTTCCTTCCTATTGCGCCTCCTGCTCACCTCCATATCCCATCAGTCTTCCTGCTTGGTTTTCTATCCCCTCCGCCATCGTTCCCTCTTGCAGAGAGCCTCCTGCCTCTTTCAAAGCTTTCTGCCCTCCTCCCCAGCTCTTTTCTCTCCCCCAGACTGCCACACTCGCCTACAGCCTCATCCCCATCCCCCTTTCCTCCCTAGCCTAGTGACTAACCTCTCTGATTCCTAACCCTCCCTCAAGCATCCAATCCTGGTGCTCGAGAAGGCCAAAAAAGGGCATCGGACTCCCTGTAATTGGAGCCCCCACATGCTTATTGGGAATCAAACCTCCTTCCAGTGAAGGACAGTTGTCCTAAGTGCTGAGTCATGTCTCCAGCCCCACATTCTCCCCATCTATCTAAACTTTTGGTCCTATTTTCTAGCCTTGTTTCCTTCAACAGGCCAATGCATTTCCATGAGCCTTCTGCCCTAAAAATCAGACATTCTGCAAAAGCATCTTTCAAAATGAAATTGACATAAAGACATTGGCAGATAAACAAAATGAGAGGATCCCATGCTTCACATGGTGCATGACACAGATGCAGGCAAAACACCCATACACATAAACTAATAAATAATCAGAAAGAAAAGTCATCAAGCAGAAAACAAGGTCAATTCAAGTTCACATACAATACAGCCCAAATAAGGATAGCTACATAATACTAAAGGACATTAGAAATGCTGTTTCTCCCCTTTTTTGCTCTTTAACAATTTTTGAAAAGCAATTGTATATTTGGTTTACATATCCTGAATCACAGTCCATCATTTAAGGATGTCGGGACAGAAACTCAAACAGGGCAGGAAACCTGGAGACAGGAGCTGATACAGAGGCCATGGAGGGTACTGCCTACTGGCTTGCTCCCCACGGCTTTCTCAGAGTGCTTTCTTATAGAACCAAGACCACCAGTCCAGGAATGGCACCACCCACAATGAGCTGGACTCTCCCACATGAATCACTAATTAAGAAAATGCCCAACCAGCTTACCTGCTGCCCAATTTTATGGAGACATTTTCTCAACTGAGTTGTCCTCTTCTCCGATGACTCTTGCTTGTGTCGAGGTGACATAAAACTGCCTAGCACAGATGGGCATGTAAAGCCTCAGCAAAGCCCTAACAGACCTAGTCCAACAACACAGAACAAGGATTCGTCCCCATAGCCAACTGCTTTGAAAGGTTGTTTTAGAACCCGAGTCAACTGACATAAAACACAATACCAGAGGGATGAACATGAAAGGCACAATTACCTCAATAGAGAAAATAATGACAAAATCCAATAGTCACTGAATGAAACAAAAAAAAATTATAAATAAGTTCATCAGGGTTGCAGCATACAAGATCAATATTTTAAAAATTAACTGTCTATTTATACACTAGCAATGGCCAATGCAAAGAGGAAATTAAGAAAAAAATTATAAGGCTCAGGATATAGCTCACTTGCTAGAATGCTTGCCTACCCCTGCATGACGCAATGAATTCAATCCCTTGAATATGGTGCTGAAACCCTGCAATATCAAAATTAGGGAAGTGTAAGCATAAGGACCACAAGGTCAAAGCTATCCTTGACTACAGAGGGAGTTCGAGATTAGTGTATGATAAAGACCCTCTCTCAAAAAATATTTTACTTAAAACATCAACAAATAATAATAAATCTGCAATAAAGTTAAATGCCAAGCCTCAATCTAAAATCCAGTAAAATAGCACTGAAAAAATAAAGACTCAAATAAATTTTCATAGATTAGAAGACTTAATATTGTTATTAGGACACTGTTAGCCAAAATTGATGCACAGGTTCTACAGAATGTCTAACAAAATCTCAGCTAGATTCTCTGCATAAACTGGTAAGCTAGCTATTCCTAAAATCCACAGTGAAAACAATGTACAGGAAAAAGGAAAATGATTATTTTCATCTAATTTTAAAACTAATCACAAAATAACATCAGTAGTAGTATTAATGACTATGTGACACTTGCATAAAGACACCTATATAGATGGCTAAAATTCAGAAAAAACTATATTTATTACATTGGTCGACTGATTTTGAACTAAGTAACTAAGGCAAAGTAATTAAAAAAAAAATCTATGCCGGGACAATTTATATCCACATAGAAAATACTACATTTGAGAATTAGGGAGACAGCTCAATGGTTAAGAGCACTGGCTATTCTTCTAGGAGACCCAGGTTTGAATCCCAGCACCCACATGAAGGCACGTGACTCTCTGTAACTCCAATTCTGGGGAATCGATGCCCTCTTCTGGCCTGCACAAGCAGTGCATAAATGTGATGCATAGACTTATAAAACATTTTATTTATTTTCTAAAAAATACAGTTGGACCTCTTACAATATGCACAAAAATAAATTCAAAATTAGTCATGACACTTTATTGTAAAAGGTAAATCTATAGATTCTTAGCAGAAGACATGAGAGTGCATGTTTATGATCTTGAGTGAGGGAATCCTTCAAAAGAGACAAAAGGAAAAGGAAGCTATATTGAATTTTATCTAAATTTATTACTTTCAGGATGGGTAAGGTGGTGAACGCCTTTAATCCCAGCACTCAGGAGTCAGAGGCAGGGAACCAATGTAAATTCAAGACCAGCCATGATTACATTGAGAGACCCTGTCTCCAAAAATGTTTTTAATACTTTTGTAAAATGGACATCTTCAATAAAGTAAAACAGCCACTGAATCATAGAAAAATACTGGAAAAGCATACCTGCTATAGGGGATTTGTATCCAGAATACATAGAGGATATTTAATTCAATACTGAAAGAAAAAGCACAATGGAAAATGGCAAAGAACATAGATATCTCTCCAAAGAAATTAATTGAATAAGCAAAAAAAGTACATGAGAAGATGTTCAACATCATTAGCTATTAGGAAAATTAGAAAGAAAAAACAGCTGGGGAAATGGTGATAAATATAAGTGGTGACAAATGTAAGACATAATACGAGAGTTAAAAAGAACCAAAGTACTCCGTATACATGAATGAAATGCCGTAACGAAACCCATTATTTTACACAATTGATATATACTAATAGCATTATGCAAAAGAGCCCCACATTGAGTCACTATTGCCCACTTAGATGACAACTATAATCAAAACGATGCAACAATCTGGATAGATCTTGAACACATCACCCAAAGTGAATGAAATCCGACAGAAACAGACATAAACTGTGTGACGGCATTTGTATAAAATATTCAGAGCTGGCAAATTTGTAGAGACCGAAAGCATATTAGTGGTTTCCAGGGCCTGGGAGAAGGAAAGGGCGAGGAAGCGAGTGCTTAATGGTAAGGAGTTTACTTTGGGGGTATGAATTAGATAATGGTGATGGTTTCACAGCATTGAATGTCCTAAATGTCAATGATGATAAACTGTGAGTTGTGGGCATTTTACTCCAATTAAAGGCAGGTGATAAATATTGAGGTTTCAAAAAATAAGAAACCTCACATGCTGCTTATGGGAATGCAGTTGCTTCAGAAAGTAACTGAGCAGTTTTCACAACCCTAAACATGGGCTCTTTGTATGACTCAGCAATTCTGCTCATTTATATATGCAACTCCAGTTCCGGTATATGTATGTGTACACATACACACTCAAGCAAATGGAAATCATGTGTTCACACAAAAACTTGTACATGAATGTTAACAGTTTTATATTTATTTTGTTACTGTTTACAGTCGTGGGGGGGTGTGCAGGTGTGTACACATGAGTACAGGTGCTCATGAAAGCCATAGACACCCTGTCCTCCTGAAGCTGGAGTTATAGGCTATTAGCCTCTTGACCTGGGTGCTAGGAACTGAACTAGGCACCTTTGGAAGACTAGCAAGTAGTCTTGACCTCCAGCCACCTCACAACCTCATAGTTGTTTTAATTCTCTCTCGCTCCTCCCTTTCTATGTTAACTTACAGGCGTGCGGGTGTGTGTGTGTGTGTGTGTGTGTGTGTGTGTGTGTGTACTTACAGGCATGAGTGTGCCTCCGTGCATGAATGTGGAGATCAGAGGAAAACTCCCATGAGTCAGTTCTCTCCTTCACTCCTGGGATTGAACTTGGGTCATCAGGTTTGCATGGCAAGAGCTTTGATCTTCTTCTGACTAGAATTTTCATAAATTTTTATACAACTTAAATATAAATCAGATGGTGAATGTATTAACACAATGTGGTACATGTATGTAATCAAGTATCATTTGGTCAGGAAATAAAATCTTTATATATGTTGCAATAGATTAAGATTCAAACTAACTTTATTGGATACTAAAGAGGTAAATATCATAGAATGAAAAGGTTATAGAAAATAACTTTAACATGTATGATATGGGGCTGAAGAAATGGCTCAATGGTTAAGCACATTAACTACTTTTGCAGAGGACCCAGGTTTAATTCCCAGGATTCACGTGTGGCTCACAACCACCTGCAACTCCAATCCTAGGAAATCTAATTCCCTCTTCTGGCCTCCATGGGCATCAGGCACACACCTGGTACACATACATACATCCAGACAAAACACCCACACACATATAATTAATATTTTTAATTAAAAAAATAAATACAACAAAGTGTAGCATAAAACCTATATAGCTTTTAGTGGAAAAAGTCGCAGGAGGAAATAAAATCAATACCCAGGTACAAAGAAAGTATTCTTACAGATTTAAAATCAAAAGCATTATCCACGAAAGGAAGAGATTATATAAGCAAGCGGTGACCTGAGAGAAAATACTTATAAACAGCATATTTGAAAAAGAAATAAAACCGAGAATGTCTAAAAACATTCAAACTTTAAAAAAGACAATCCAATTAGAATAAAGGCAAACAACATAAACAAGCAACATCATCAAACAGGACATACAGGTGTTTAACAATCATGTAAATGGATGGTGGATATATTTAGCCATTAAGAGAAAAGGCAAAACCAAAATGAGCTATTACTACACACTTATCAAAATGTCCAAATTTTAAAAAGTGGCAACACCAAATGCTGACAAGTATGAGGAGAAACGAGATCACTCATACACTGCTGTTAGGAATGTGAAACGCTATGCAATTTGTTCTGAAAAAACAGCTTGGCAGTGTAAAATTCAACATGTAATTAATTACCAGAGGATGCAGCAAGCACATTTGTAGGCATTTATCTTAGAGAAATGGAAGCCAAAAGAAACCTTAACTTCTGAGGTTCTCACTATATGAGCTGCCACGGTTTGCATGGGGCCACTACCTTTCTCAAATCCCATGTGGTAGGTAGATAAGGGTCTACTGATAGTTCCTGTAAGTGTATGCAGCCATGAGAAGTGAGGTTGGGCCATGACTAGATCTGGAAAGGGGTAGTTGGGACCACTAACACCCATTTAGTTATGGCAACAGCTGTATTTTTCTTTCTCAGATTGAAGTATAGCTTCTGACATTTCACCTGAAATTCCTACCATAGCTTCCATATTACTACTTTAAGTTTAGGGAGAACTCTTTCTTTTTCTAGGCTTCATTTCCTAAGCTAAGTACACACACCTTGGGCATTTCGGCACTCACTCTTTCTATTTTGGCACCTGAGAGCTTGCTATTGTTACTCAGAGCTTGCTATTGTTACTCAGAATGCTCCTTCTAGAGTCAGAACCCAGCAAACCAAAGAGCTGGCTTTAGTGTTACCTACTTGTTTATTGTCAGCATGAGGACACCCATTAGAACACCCATTCCTAGCCAAAGCTCACCTAAGGCACCTACCTCGGTCTCTAGACACTAGAACATAACCCTGCTACAATGAATAATGAAGGGTTAAAAGAAAATCAGAGCCAGGATATAGCTCAGTTGGGAGAGTATTTGCATAGCTTGCACAAAACCTTGAGTTTGATCACCAGACTGCATAAATGAAGATGCACACACACATCTCAGCACTTGAGGGGTAAGGCAAGAAGATACAAGGTCATCTTCTGCTACATAGTGAATTAGAGGCCAGCTCAGGATATATGAAATTGTCTCAAAAAAAAAAGGCAAAACAACATGACAATCAATGGAGAGAATGACAATTTTAATCATTCCAATGCAACCTAATTATTTAAAGAAGGAAATTCTGATATTCATGAATACAAATCCTGTGCATAGCCTTTTACTCAGATTTCAGTTGAACTCTGGGAAAGTATGAGCCAGTTTTCTACAGTGGTGGTAGAAAAGGTGCCTATGACACAAAATGTTCTAGTTGAGCTGAGCTGAGCAGAGCAAATCTCGCTCCATTAAATAGTTTTAGCTGAGCTACACACCTTTAGTTTTCCACATAATGAAAACACACCCCTTTGTGCACAGGAGGAAATTCTGGAAACCAAAGTGTGATACCAGTCTCACCCTAATGGATTTCATGCCAGCCAGGTCTCTAAGCACCTCACTAATAATTTCTCAAAATTGTTAGAAATAAACAGACGTCTCATTCAAAGCTGTATGTATGCAAATTCTGGCACTTTAAATGGATTCCATTCCTAAGTGCACAAACCAAAAAGCATGGGAGCAATTGGATTAGAAAAGTAAGGATAAAAAAAAAAACCCTCCTCTAATTGGTATTAAGTCACGAAACATTTGTCAAACACACATCACTTGCCTAATTATTTTGTGTGTGCATGTATCTATCTTTTTAACTTCATAAACATATAAATGAGAAAGAAATGCAGATTTAATGTACACCCATATGGTGAGAAATACAGAAGCTGCCAAAAGATTATAAAATCCTATACTAATCTTAAAATCATCTCTGTGTTCTTTTCCTTTGTTTCTTGTTTGTTTAAGGTTAGTTGGTTGGAGGGTTTTGTTTGGTTTTTTTTTTTGTTTTTTTTTGTTTTGTTTTGGGGGGTTGTTGTTGTTGTCGTTTTTGCTTTCCTTCAAAGTCACAAAGAATAAACTGAGAGTGGCAAAAAAAATATAGAACTAGCCTGGTAGTGGTCAGGGGGGCGGGAAAGAGACAGACCAATCTCTATGAGTTCAAGGCCAGCCTGGTCTACAGTGTGAGTTCTAGGACAGCAAGAGTTACAACAGAGAAACTCTGTCTCAGAAAAACCAAAAAAAAAGTATAGAATTTTACCTAAGAGAAAAATAAGCACTAATCATTTTATTCAAAAATAAAAGATTTAAAAATCTTACTTCAATTTCATATTCTCAAATTTATGTGATGTTTTTACATAAAAGCATTTCTACATGTTCATTTTAGTTTTTAATGAGTTGTTTTTTCTTAAATAGCCTAGTGTACATCATTCAGCTCAATATGCTTCATTCCAACATGCATTAATGAACTAGTATGCTCTATTACACTCTTGTATCATACCTGCATCAAAACCAGTCACAAATATTGCCTTACAATATTTATAAAAAGAAAAAAGAAAAAGAAACAAAGAAAAAATACTCAAGCAGCTTATCCACCATCAACACACTCTGCTATTTAATCATGCACTCAGCCCTGAGTCCTGCTTAAGTAGGTACCAGCCCAAGCTTCCACTGGCCTCTGGGTATGCTAGGCATTACTGTTCTTCCATGCCTTCAACCTAATTTTTTTTTTTTGCCATCCACACTAATAATGCCTGCCAGGCAAGTAGGCTTTTGCTAATTTGCATGTTCACTTAATGACATTTTTTTGAACCTGTCTGTTCAACAGGAAGGGAATAGTCACACTTAGAAGAACTTGCTACCCTTACTCACTAGGTTATTTCAGTAACCGAATACATTCATATTATCTTCATGATGGGGCCCCAGAATCAGAACAGGCTCTCGAGTTCATCTTTTCTGGTTTTGAGGGAAAGTCTCTTTATCCCACTGGCTCTTCTGCATCTTTATTACAGGAATGCCCTGGTTGAACACAGTGACACTCCTTCCAAAACACTGGATCTACACAGACTAAAAGCAGCAGAAAACAATTGGCCACTTACAGAAAAAGTCACGATCTATCATGACACTGCAATTGCTGTTACTAATAAAACAACATCAGCATTCCGGAAGAAGCAAGATGCTTAGCTACTTACAAATCTTCCACAGAGTGTACAGCGTATTTTCAGTCCACATGGGACAGAAATTAAACTATAAGTGAATGCTTCATTTTCTGTAACAAAAAGGAACTATGCCTCTAACATTGTTTCTTTTTTTTTTCTTGTTTTTAGTTTAGTTTGTTTGTTTAAGATGAGGTCTTTATGTTGACCAAGCTGGCCCTGATCTACTGAACTCAAACAATCCTTCATCTCAGTTTTCTGAGTACCCAGACTAAGAGTGGTATGTCACCATGTCCACCTCATTATAAAAAACGACTCCCCTGTGTTATGGTTTGAAGTTTTAAGAAAAATGTCTTCTAAAGAGTCATGGTTTGGGGTTTCAGAGCTGTAATGAGAGACACATCCTAGGAAGATACTCTGTGTCCCTGGTCTCTTCCTGTCTTTGTGTGTCTCTTTGCTTCCTGGATGCCATGTTCCTCTGCTTCACCATGGTCTAGAAAAAAGCAGAGCAATCTTGCCATGAGCCCCTTCAAACTACGAGCCCCCCTTAAGTTGTTTTTCTTAATTACTTGTTGCAGTGACAAAAGAAAACCCACATGAGCAACACACTCTAAAACATTATCCCTTTATCCCTCTGTAAAAATCAGTCTTGAAAGCATTGAAATAACTTAGGTGTCTGAGCATTTGTTTAAGAGAGAGAAAAAATGAATAGCAGAGTTCACTTCAAAGAGCAACATTTTCAAAACGTGTGCTCCTTCCTGTGTGTGTACATGTGAAGTGGTATACACGTGCATGAGCATGCATGCGGAGGTCTGAGATCAACGTCAGATGTCTTCCTTAATCACCCTATGTGTTAAGACATGGTCTCTCACTGGACCTAGTCACCAATTCAGCCATTAATCTTCAGGATCCTCCAGTCTCCATCTCTTTAGCACTGGGATCTCAGGCATGTGAAGTTGCATCTAGCTTTTTTTCCAAATCAAATTCAGGTGCTGGCATCAAATTCAGGTCCTCATGCTTATACTACAAGCACTTTGCCAACTGAACCATCCCCCTGGACTCCTTTATTAAACTTTTTAAAAGATGCATTTTCAAAAGCAGTTAACCTATGGGGTCCTAATACCTATAATTGTCACACCACGTCTCCATTCCACTTATAAACAGTCACAGAAACAGTAAATGCTTTTGGAAATTTTTCTTATTTAGTAGACACAGAAAGCTATAAAGCAGATCAGATGTTCAGAATATTTTTATATACTGCTCCAATACTGTCTGACTGATTAGATTTAAGCAGGAGAGAGCGAAAGTGGGAGAGAGATTGTAATCCTGTTTTCACATCTTTAAGTAGACTATTAAAACATCTACCTCAAAGGGTTGTTCTGTGGATTAAATGAAAAAAAATGTTCCTTGGTCAGGGCTTGGCTAAGCATATACTACAAAATGGTGATATATCTTCTCCACCAATCAGGCTAAGATACCTGGATTTAGCAAGCACTGTATAGCCTTTTACTTGGACCATGACTTGAAATTCTTCAGTTTTGCATGTAAATTAAAATACTTCCCATAATCTGTAAAGGACTGGTAATACCCATCTACTAAAGATTCTTTGCATGCACTCAAGCATGATCCAGTGCCCTGTGCCTGCCAAACTGGTAACATGAATCATTAAGCAATACTGCATATGGTCTGTAAGATAATTTCTTGGGGGCTTGGAGGTTAATAGCGTGCATTGAGCCAGGCATGGTGGTACACACCTTTAATCCTAGCACTCAGAAGACAGAAAGATCTCTGTGAGTTCAAGGCCAGCCTGGTCTATATAGCAAGTTCCAGGACAGCAAAGACTACAGGACTATAAAAAGAGACCCTGTGATAGATAGATAAATAGATAGATAGATACATAGATAGATAGATAGATAGATAGATAGATAGATAGATAGATAGATACAGACAGAGATAGATACATAGATATATAGATACATAGATAGATAGGTACAGAGATAGATACATAGATAGATGATAGATAGATAGATAGATAGATAGATAGATAGATAGATAGATAGACAGATAGATAAAATAGAAATTTAAAAAGACGAACATGTATTACTCTTGTGGAGGACCTGAATTGAATTCCCAGTATCCATGATAGGCAGCTCACAACTGGGACTCTAGTTTCACAGTATGTGATGCCACTGCCTCCTTGGCACTTCCATTCATGTGTACACACATACTTACACAGAATGAGAAGGAAAATATTTTTAAATGCTATTTCTTTACCCAAGTTTATTAATACTAATTTTAGGGTTTACTGCAAAGAATATTTTCAAAGCATTCTAGAAATGCATGAGAAAAAAATTGTATTTGTTCAGTTTGATGTAAAAATGAATGGATTAGCTATATGTGTTTTGTACACACACACACATATACACACACATACAAGGTCAATATAAATATATTTTTTTATTGTGTAGTTGTTTATTGTGTGGTTCAAATCTTCTGCACTCATGCGATTTTTGTTCCTCTATGGATTTTTGGAAGAAATCTGTAGACTTAGTAATTTCTTCTTATCACCATTAAGTTTTAAGGGTATGCAAGTACATAGTTACCTGAAAATTGAATTTGGAATTTGCTAATTTCTTTTTCTACCCAAGATTGGTTCTGCTTTAAAGTCTATTTTATTTGATATCTGTGCACCTACATTAGTGTTCTTCTGGTTAGTGTTTGCATAATATATTTATTACAATCCTTCAAGTAAAGCTGGATTTTATACCTTTATCCCTTGTGATAATCTGTGTTTTTAACTGGTGAGGAGTTGGCTACCATCATTAAAGGGCCCGTTCCATTACCTCTGGATTGCCTAGCTGTAACTTGATCATCCATGTCAAATTTTTTTTTTAAGACATGGTCTTGCTATGCAGTACCTAGGCTAGTCTCAATCTCACTTGTAACCTAGGCTCTCCTCAAGGCCATAGCAATCTGCCTGCCTCAGTATCCTGGGTGCTGGAATTACAGGCATGCATAACCACAGCTGGGTGTCGAAGTGACTTTCTAAATCTCTTTTGCTTTGTTCGTTCCTGTAAGGAGTTAACAAAAAAGCCCAAGAATCTCGATCAGAATCAGAGCTGAGGCTCTACTTACCTTGTGTTCTCTTTACTGGTATGGTTATGCTCTAGCTGTCCTGGAAGAAGACATTCTAAGGAAGACTCTTGTTCCCCTCCCTTTGGAATCAGGGTATGGAAACAATAGACCCCAAAGAATTAAATCCCCCCAGGAGGTTTATGCTTCAAAAAAGGAAATGTTCAAGCCAGAGAAGGAACTTGCCTCAAATGAAGAGATTTCAGTACAATACAGTACTATACAGACATCAGTCAGTACAGTTCTGACATCCTAGCAGATGCGGTAACAGATCCAAGCAGTGACAATTGTATGTCAGGGACGTGTAGCTCCAAATCTCGACTAGGAAAGCTTCATTATGCATACCTCCTGCCTTCTATTGAAACCTAATGTTTAATGTCAGTACACTGAATATGGGCTATGGCCATCACTTGACCCCATTTATTTGTTCCTCCTCACAATCTGACCAAACTGAATAAAACTCCGTCTGTTTTTCACTATTGTCCTTTTAATTGACATACTGAGGATGAGTCTAGTTTGCTGGAGTTGACAGAACCCAATCTGTGACCCTAAAAGTTCCAATGACAATAGGGGAAAGTCAATTAATGCAAGGGATGGTGCACACAAGGCTAATCCATCTGCTGTAAATCAATACACTGCACAGTTCAATTGCTCTGTAGTTTCACAGACAAGTACATGGAGGTGATTCACCAGGACTAAATTCATCACAAGCCACAGCCCAGTTCTCTCAGGCTCACTAGGCATCTCTGCTAGTAAAATTTAAAAAGCAATCAAACTGAATAAGAAATCTTCTTTGCAGACATTTACATTGTGGAAGAGCGCAATTCTTGACAATTTAGAGTAAATGAAGTGCAAATTATTCTCTTATAACTCAGAAGTGAAGCTTAAATTGTCAGTGAAAAGAACCCTACAGTTTAATCAGAAAAGTATATTTATTGGTAATTCCCATGAGCTCACATTTGATATATTTATATTATAAGATAACAAGTTCAAAATTATTGCTAAGTTATAAGTAAAAAATTTATGCAGAATTTGCATGTATTGAATTTTATTTTGAATCTGCATGTATGCCTATATTTGAATATTTATAATATTCCAGAAAAAGCACAGTGGAATGTGCAAGACAGATTTATTTAGTGTAATGCTCTGAAATGTGTCAAAGTCTTCAACACTGTTCTAGGTGGCAAAATGGCAGAAATAACAAATGGATGCAATAAGACCAACTGAATAATCTGCAAAGCCCAAGACCATGGAGAGCAAGAAAAGCTCTCTTGCCAATAAATATTTTACTGAAGTTCAGACAAATATTTCCCTAAGCTTACAATGACATTGTTTTACATGACATGTACCATTAAGTGGATTATTCATTATCCTTTAATGGAAAGAGGGAAATTCCCATTCATGCCTTTCTTTCTAAAGTCAATCACTAAATATCTCGTTTTACTGTTATGGAATGTCAATATTAGCTTTTCTACTATGTATGATGTTGTTTATACTGTCAAAATAACTTCTACAATGGGTATAGTTTGAATGGAGATCCAAAACAATAAGATTATGTACTTTGCTAAATGTATACAGAGCTAGCCTACAGACATCCAGAATAGTTGGGAAATAAAGTGTTCTAATGGACTTCATTTATGGCTAATTAAGGGTAAAGCTCTTATGCAGTGAAACTGCTCTAAGAAGGCTGCCCAGCAATAGACTCTTCTTTCCTGAATGAAAACAAACTGTACACTAGCTGATGACAGTTCTTACAGATGTTTAGAATCCCAGCTGTTAACCAACCTCAAGACTTTGCTCTTCTAGCTAGGCAATCAGCTCACTTAGAGTCCCTTGAAGCCCAACATCCCAACCCATCTTGACGAGGCCTGGCCAAGGAGAACTAACCCTTTTAATTGTAATCATGGACATGTATTAGCTTCTTGTTTCCATGAGTCTCTCAGTGAAGAAGAAATAATAGCAATTCACCAAGAAACGTTTAAGCTATGCTGGTAGAGAGTTCCATGTAATGTCAGAGATAGCCAATTAGGAGAAAAATCAGCACCCAGTACTGGACTTATCTGACTCACCACCTCTGCCTTTCCGTGGGAGGCTTGACTAGACTGAAGCTACTCTCCTCATTAAGGGCTACCAGGATAATAGAACAACTACCAATAGTCTTTAGGGAGCAGAATTTAGACATAAGTACATTTACCACAATCACAGCAAAATGGTGTCTTAAAAAATTCAGTATATTTTTTTTGAGACAAGGTCTCACCATGTAACTCTGGATAACTCAGAAATCACTACCTAGGCTAGTTTGGCCTTGAAGTCACAGAGATTTGCCTTCCTTCGCCTCTGGAGCACTTGCTTCAAAGGTGTGTGCTTCTAACCCTATGTTTACTTTTGTTACCAAATTGATACATACTTGTGAGTGAAATCCAAAATCCTCAGACTATCAGAATAAGAAAACAAGTCACTTTCATATCTCTTAAGATCCTGGTGTGTCGTCTTCCTGACTGTGTTCTTTATTGCTTAGATTTAGCAGAGAGAAAGATTTTCTATTTCTCTCCCACTCCTCCTCTAATTAAAAAGAAAAAAAAACAGTTTTAGTCTTACTGAGTCCAAAATTCTATGTGGTTTTGCTTAGCATAGAATCACTAGCAATTTTCCATATTTTATAACAGGACACTTACATGGTATTGCAATAATAATCCTCTTTGTGAATTCACTGATGTTCTAGATGCATTCATTTCAAGGTGGACTTTCCTGGTGCCATTGTTTCAACTCTTTGAACATGCTCCCCACAATTTCCCTGAGACTGTTCTCACAACACCATGTACTCCCACCCATGGCTCCTCTGATGATTTTAATTAGTGAGCTTGTAAGTCTTTCCCACTCTACGGAGGCAGGGACACTCTATCTGTCTCATCACACTGCCCACAGCCTAAAGATATAGTGATAGCAGGTACTCAATGAGTATTTGTCAAATGAATAAATAAGTGAGTAAAGAAAGGGAAGAATGTGTGTAGGTGTTGTGTTTTCAATAAAATCCCAGGAAATGACTTATGGGATAAAGGAAAAACCTTGTGGTACTGTGGATTGAACTCTGGATCTTGCACATCCTAGTCAAGCACTCCACCACTAAGAATATACATATATGAAGAAGTAAATATGTTTAATGTCCTATGTTTACAGTATTGAATTTGTTTCTGAAAGGATTATTCAAATTTATACTCCCAATAATTTATAAAAATTATGATATACATCTTTGTCAGCACTGACTACTAATATTTTATTTTTCGTTTAATGATAATATAGATAAGTTTTTATATTTTTGAATATAAATTTTTGAATATATTTTTGAATAATTCGGGCTAATTAAAGAGTAAAAAAAATCATCTTAACTTTAAATGATTCTATTTGCATTTCTTCAGTACCAGTGAGACTGAGTCTTTTTCTTTCTTTCTTTTTTTTTTTTTTCATGTCTGCAAACTAGTCCTGGGCCTCATGTCCTCAACTGTCTGGACATGCCCTTTGTTTCTCTAATCAATTCATACGGTTTCTTTGTACAGGAAAGATTTCAGTCTTTTGTCTGTTGTAATTGTTGCACATATTTTCATGAGTTTGACATATGCCTTTTCATTTTAGCTTTTTCTTTCTTTTGACCGATGAACATTCTCATTTTTATGTAATCATAACTGTCTATCTTTTACTTTATTCAAATCTCCTTTCTTTGGCTAAGAGTCCCATGTGTGAATCGCAGCTATCATTTAAATAATAATGCCAATTGTGAATTCAGATGAACCGGATTCACGGATTCCCACATACTCCACTAAGCTTTAACCAGGGCCAGAGCACCAGTTCCCATCTTACAAATGATGCCCGCTAGGAGTCTAGGCAACAAGTAACAGCAGCTGTGCCTTAGCATTCTCCCAGCCCAAACTAGATCACTACTCAACATCTTTCTGTTTTAATCTATGGTGCTGTCTCAATTACAGGCTACAAGTCACAGAAATACCTTTAAATGAGCTTTAAATATCTTTATTTACTTTCGTGCTTTTTTTTGCTCTCCCACTTAAGATCTTCTCATACACATGTGGGTTCATATTCTTTCTCTCATTTCCAGATTCCCCATAGTGGGGCTTCATCCCCACCTACCTCCACAGCCATTACTTCTCCAAGTAGAAACCTTCTCTTGGTCAGGTTCCCAGTAAAGTCAGGCTACCTGGCCCCGTAATGCCCACTGGCTCCATATTGCCAAAAGGATGCCGTGACTAGCCATTGTGTCTCTTTTCTCCTAAATATTTCATAGTTCCACGGGCCTTCTCAAATGGACCTCTTCTTTTTCTATCTCGTTCTTCATACTTTACAAAGGAATGGGCCATTTTACAGAGACATTGCAGGCCAAGAGGAGGAAAGTATCTCGTCAGGTCATGAGGTCCTCTCCCGACCGTCTTATCTATACCACACATTTCTGCACTTTACACGGCAACCCTTAGTGGCTTTAGGCTGAAGAGGGTGACCTGGGCTTTCTCGGCATAGGTTTGACTCTAATCTTCAACTGCAGGCACCATAACAGGACCATTATTACTTCTCCTGGTTTGCAGATTAGATCTAACTTACCACACAACAGATGAAAGGGTCTGTTTTTTAATATATTCTGATAAATGTTTGACATTTTAAAGACATTATTGATTTTCAGATAGTTTTCAAACAAAATCCATCCTCTTTATTGAATATCTAAAGTATCAAATTGTGCACTTCCATTGTCAGCTCTATAAGAGCATATCTTCCCTGTAATATAATGAACAGATCCATAAAATTTTATTTAATGAGCAAAAGTGGGGAGAAATGAGTATCCTTCTAATATCATCTCATACTATCTCAGCTGACAACCGATACCCATCCAAAACAAGCTTTAATATTTTAATTGACACATCATGGCAGTAACCTTAGACTACTAAGAGAAGCTAACTCTGAGTAACATTTTGTACTACCTGAGAACTTGGAAGTCTTGCTGAGAATGAAGCAATCTGTTTGTCATCCATTCGAAGACACTAACAAATACTGCTAGCAACCTACACATATGCTGTTCTCTCTTGTTCATGTTTCTTTCACAACTACCATCACCACCACTACCACCACCACAACTACCACCTGTCATCCCCGCTCTTTATTATGGACTGAATATGAATTTTCCTGCACAGGTTCAAATTTTGAATGCCTGGTTCCAGGCTGGTGGCACTATTTTGGGAAGTGGTAGAAACTTTAGGAGATGGGGCCTTGCTAGAGGAAAGGGGTCACTGAGGACAGGTCTGGACAGGTCTGTGGGGATGCCTTACTCCTTCCTGTCTCTCTGCTTCCTGTCTGCTATGAGGTGAGAAAAGCCCTCTGGCACCTGTTCCTGTTGCCTTGATATTCAACCCAAGCACATGGAGCCAAGAGGCCACGAATTGAACCTTCTGAAATGGTGCACAAAGAAATCCTTCTTCCCTTTAAGTTGCATCTATTGGGTATTTGGTAACGGTGACTATAAACAAGACAAAAGCTCCTGCCAACGGATAACTAACCAGAGGTATTGAGGCTGGAGAAGGCTTGATGGTTAAGATCACTGTCTGCTCTTTCAGAGGACCCAGGTTCAATTTCCAGGACCCACACGATTCACAACCATCTGTAACTCCAGTACCAGGGGATTCAACACTCTCTTCTGGCCCCTGAGAGCATCAGCCACACACGTGGTGCACAGACATTCATGGAAGGCAAATACCATACACATAAAATATAAATCTTTTAAAAGAATGAAAAACGGCATCCTCAACTAAGCGAAGGTGAGGAGACCAATGGACCACAGCCTGATGGACCACATAAGTAGCACTGCTTGCTCTAAAAGTTCATTCTCTCCCTGCCTCATCCTGTACCACACGCCTGGCTCTTGTCTCCTTGCAAAACCAATAAAGAGAGGGAGTACAAGTAAGGACATGCAAGGGCTGATCAGGCACAGGAACTCTAGTCTAGCTTTTTCAAAATAAAGCAACCTTTTAAAAGAAATAGAAAGCTTTTATCATATTAGTAAATGATTGGCTGATCCTCCAAAACGGAAAGCTTTTCTACATCTAAACAAAAACCTTTTAGTCCTTTCCTATCTTTCCTATTAACAATACACTACCGGATTTTAATGCTATCCTTCTGTGTGTTACTCTTCTCTAAAATTGTAGAGATGTTAAAATCTAGAATGCAATAGATATGAAAATTCTGAGACTTGTATAGCCATGGCCTTGAGCCCGCACCCAGCCCATGAGCACCAACCAGCACCCTACCAAGTGAAGAACAGGGTTTGTGTACTTTCTTGTCAGTTTTGAATTCCTCCCACAAACCAACTGACATACTAGAGTTGGCTATAAACGTAGGAAGTTTGGGCCTGGAAAAAGCCTGTAGAATTGGGGAATCTGAACAGCTGGTGTGCAACAATGTTTTGATACATTTTTTAAAATGGTCTTAGAAATTCTAAAATGAGCAGAACTTTTTTCTGACCTCGGGCAACATACTGGCAAACAGATGGATGAAATGCAACTTCTAAATTTTTTTTAGGAAATATTAGTTTAATAAACAACTTGAGCTTTTTCTCAGGCTGTCTCTAGCTCCCTCTCCTCCCTCCATCATTCCCTCCTCCCAGACAAACTGATCACTCATTTCTATTCAACAATACATTGTTATAGATCACCCAAGCACTTTACCATCCCCAGAGGCATGAAACCATTTCAGATGCTGCACTGATGGAAGGATTCAGGGACTTGCTTAGCAGCCCCACAGGCCCTCTTGCTAACCCTAATGTGGGAGAAAGTCTCACCCTCAGAAGGTGGCTCCTCTGGCACTCACCAATCATACCTCCAATCTAGTCTCATTTTGTTTAGCCAGATATTTCCAACATAAAAAGAAACCTCACAGCAATCTAGCCCCAATACCTATTCCAGCTGAGCATAAAGCTTTCTTCATACAGAAATCCATTCTACGTGGATGGGGGTGGAAGCTGTAGCCCAACCCTTCCCCTAAAGCTGCAAGTGTAAAATGGCTAATAACAGTAATAATGGATATGAAAGCAATATCATCTAACATTTATAAACACTACTAGGAAATACCTCATTGTGTTTTGGTAAAACTATTCATCAAGGTACAGCCAACAGATCAAAGCGTGTGGGGTCAGACACAACTAGAGTCAGATTTCTGCTGTGTCACTAAAGACCTCAGTGACCTTGGAGAAGCCATTCAGCTTCTTTGGATTTCATTGTCTTCTGATAAAAGGGAATATTCTTGTCTGTCTTCCTCCAAAAGACAGTACATGTTCACGGAGAAATAACAAGACAATATGAAAGCTCATTACAAAATAGACTGTTCTCTCCACACAGGCTGCTCTACCAGGGAACTTGAGAGGAGTGTTCTGTAGTCCTAAGACCAGCATCTCACTTCAGGAATCAAAAACTAGTCATGCAGTTGCCTTGACTACTACATCTTCACCTCCTATGTGCAATCACACATGCGTGCACACACGTTATCAGAGCTCATCCTACAAGGAGGGATCTGTCAATATTCTGGATTCCTCAGGCTATCACTGAATAATTCTGGGGATGGGCAGAAAGGATTGACATAATAAAGGTACCGTTGAGTTAATATTCTACTTCTCTAGGAAATATAACTTCATTTTCATAAATACTGTACAATCAACTGACTTTTTCAAATGTGGTTCTTCTTTGATTAGACTAGATGGCACTGTGGTATCACCCTTTTAATGCCCAAGAAAATCATATTGCATTACAGACAATTTTGCTTCAACTGGGGACAATCCAAGAGGCTTCGATGAGTCCTTGTTATCCTATAGATTACATCTAAGGGAACCTGCCAAAGGGCAATGGCTACTAAATAGGTAACTCAGAGCACAATTATGGACATCACATCCCGACCTACATGTTCAGAAGAAATGGTAAAGGCACACAAGCTATAGATAACACTAGACAAAGCTAAGGCTTCCACGGCAGCAAGATTTCTCTTTTACTCCCCCACCACTGTTGTACGTATGAAAGTCTACTTTTTCCCTAAAATTTGTTTTGCTCACCATCCCTTAGTACACCTACAGGCTCAGCTAGCTCAAGAGATCATTCACTGTACTGCCAAATCTGAGAGGATTCTCTTAGACACCATGATGCTGTTGTGACAATGACTTACACAATTCTTGTCATGAACTGGGGCTCAGCCTTCCTGCGGCCAAGGTTCTCTTGAGATGGGAAAACAAATCTGTTAGTGTAGAAAGGAAATGAAAGTTCAAGGGATTCAGCCAGAAATCTGACTTTTGAGAAAAAGCCACTGTAAACTGAGGTTGTGACCAGAAAACCAGGGGTTCAGTTTGCTGAAGCTAGACAGAAGAAACCACACCCACAGTTCATTCTTAAGGGCCACTTGCAAGACATCAGGAAACCAAGTGAGTGACCCCATGGATATGGAAGGCAAGAGGACTCCAGGTGAGCAAAAGCAGCAGCAGCACCCTTGAGGGTTACATGAATTCATCAAAATGGGCAAAAAGCAAGACACACATGTCCATGTCCTTGCCCATCGGAAGACCCCAATTTCACTCCCCACAATGAAACTCACTCATTGACTCCCTGCAGCCCTATGAAGCAACAGCCATGACTGGATTGATTTCACCCCAAAGCAGCTCCTTTTGTCCACTTGCCAGCATCCTATGACCTCTAGGAACTGGCCATAGCAGCTAGAGGGAAGAGAATGCCTGCTGGCTACAGATTATTCACAAAGCATCCTCTCCAGAATCATTCATTCCCAATAGCACAGAACCTGAGCTGTCTATGGGTGCTGAGGATCTGGAATTTCTGTACCTCAGAAAAGGCTCCTAGCACTCCTGAGGCCCCTGAGCCCTGCACAGGGTCCAGGGTAACTTCCCAGCTAGTAGCCCGACCAAAAGGATGGCCCTTTATATTTGAAAACCACTGTGGACTCTCAGAGTGAGGGGCACAAGATGAGAACTAGGAGCTCTCCCTGAATGTCAGCAAACAGTGGCCCAGTGACACCCTGTCTCCAGAGAAAAATGAAGCCCGGTGTAGGGAGGCAGTAGAAGTCAGGATAGAAGAGAGGAACAAAAAGGTGAGAGAGAGAAGTGGAAAGGGGGAGAGGACAATAGAAAGAGAAAGACCAGGAAAAGGAAGGAAAGAGTAGCTAACAGTAGACAAGATGAGCTTAACATTTTCTCCAGAGAAAGCCCTTTTAGTGAATCGAATCGGGGGAACTAAAGAGAATGTAGGAGGGGGGAAATAGGGAAGGATCACTAAAGAGAGAAAGAGCACCAAGCTTTGGAACAGGGTGGGGGGGGGCAAAGGAGAAGGGGATAAAGAGGATGGACCCAGAGACTCTGCACAGCAGCACAGTTCTTTAGGGTTCTCTAGAGCTCAGAGTGTAGTGCCCAGTCTTGGTTGCTGCCTGAGGACTCTTGTACCAGGCAGTCAGACTGCTTTCCCCACACTCACTCCCAACCACCAAGCAAGCCAACCTTCTGATGGGCAGACAGGCTGTCCCAGACACGGAGCCCAAAGGCTTCCTGATAGCACCACAGCAAAGATAGGCTCTAGGGTATCTAGTGTCTACCCAGCAGGGACTCAACCTTCAGGGCGCAAAGGTGTGAGCAAGAGTCCCCAGCAACTGCAGACACAGCCTTTCCAGTCCCAGATTCACCCAGGCCCAGGTCGGTGACCGCACCTAAGAGACCCACTGAGACATAGCCCAAGACTCACCTGGAAGGTCTCAGCCTGGCGTCGCGCTTGCCATCCACCACTGCAGGCACGCAGCTGGTGAGCTCGGTCCAGTCAGCATGCAACCCGCAGCTCCAGCCGGTGGAGAACCTGGAGAAGAGCCAGGTCTCCCGCTTACCCGGCCGGTGGCAAGTGCATTTCTTCTGCCCCACGCGGCACTCACATGGCTGCTCCAGCTGGATGTTGCGCACCAGGTGACGGCCAAAAGTGGTGCCCCCGGTCTTCTGGATGTGCAGGAACACGATCAGGTCATCGCCCTTGATGTCGAAGTCTACCTTGCGCAGGAGATCGCCGCGGCTGAAATTGTAGCGGGGCACAAACCTGGCGGAGCTCTCATCCTCCGAGCGGTACGGATCCGGCACGGGGGAGCTGAACGCCTGCAGGCGGAGGAGCTGGCATTCTGTGCCGGGGCACACATATTGGAGGACGATCACGGCAAATAGGAAGAGCATCACCAAAGCCAGCAGCAGCTTGTTGGATTTCTCATCCATGTTCCCGACGCTGGGGGAAACCCAAGCTCGTTACGTCAATCCCGCAGCTCGGCCCGCGCTCGCCTCGCTCCCGCACCGCCCCCTCCCCGCGGCGCCACTGTTTCGCCCCTTTCCCCTCCCGTCCTCACCGAGTACTCCACCACAGCGGCGGAGGCGCCCTTCCCCGCTTCCTTCCTTCCCGGCAGGCTCAGCGCTGTGGCTTCTGCAGCACCCCCCCCCTCACCCCGACTCCATCCCGGTGTCCGTTGGCCCCCTCCCCCGCGGAAGGTCCCCTGAGCCCCTCCGCGGCGTCTCGTTCCCCGCGGGATCCCTCCCGTCCCGGTTGCTCCACTCCCTAACTCACTCCTCCCCTATGGGGCCCCGGGTGCTCCCCGCTCTGCTCTCCCCGGTTCCCATCACCATCCCGCTTGGCCCAAGGGATTCTCTGGGACTCCGGACCCCAGTCCCCTCCGCGTGCGCGGGCGGCCGGCCCAAAAACGCGGGCTCCCTTGGCGCGTGTCCCCGTTGTCCAGCGGGTGGCTGCTGGGAATGAGCTGGGTTTTCGGGGTTCCCCCCTGGGGAAGAGGAGCCCGTGAGCTGCGGGACTTTGCAAGTGGAGGTGGCGCTGCCCTTGCCCGCAGAACAGCGGGGAGGGAGCCGCGCCGCGGTCAGTCGCGCTCGGCCAGTCCAGGTCCCCGAGCCCGGCCGCGGGCGGCTCGCTGGAACTTTGAGCCTTGCCCTCTCCCAGCTGCCTTCCCTCCTCCCGCTGCCCCGGCTCAGCCTGCAGAGCGGAGCGCCAGCCTCTCACTCTCGCCCACCACGTACCTGGCCAAGGGACCGAAAATCTTGGAGAAGATCGCACCGAGCACGTGCTTGAGCGAGTGGCCCACGGCGGCCAGGCCCCGAGTGAGCAGGGCCCGGCAGAGGGAGCCCAGGTCCCAGCGTCGCCTGAGGTCGTGCATCCGCCTGCGGCGGCCTCGAGGCAGCAGCGCGAAGAGCGGAGCGCGCAGGGCTCCCGCCAAGGAAGAAAATGCCTTTGGGGGCTCGTCCCGGAGCGGCGGGGAGTTGAATCCCAGAGACACACCCCTAGGAGGGCCCGCGCGGACTGAGGCGGCGACCGACCCGGGCCGGCTTGCTGCCAATCCGGCCTCTACTCTGGAATGCCGGCGGGGACAGGTGGTGCGGGCGGGCGCTCCTTGCTCCGGTTGCAGCGGCGGCCCGAGCGCCCGGGCTGCAAACGCAGGCAGTGCCATTCCCCCCTTCAGGCAACTCAGGGTACTAAGGATCAGGAGCGAGCTCGAATTTATATAATAATGCCTCGCGCCCAAGAGCCCCAGCCACTTCACAAGCAAAAAACCTGGCTTTTCTCCTGTGCTGGAGAACGGAGGTCACTCCAGCGAGCGCATCACTCCACTTTGTCTCGTAATTTCAACCTCCCTTAAAATAGCAAAGGCGCAAATTGGACCTTTTCCCTCTCTCTTTGCCAATTTCCATTCGGCAACGGAAGAGGGGGTATTTTCTGAAAAGGTAAGTCAGCATGGAAATAAAGCATGACTAAAAACACCTTACATGGGGAATTTTGCGCATTTTCAAAGCACACTCGCTCTTATTCCTCTCCCCTTGCTGAATCCACTGCACCAAGCCCACCGCCCGCAGAAAGATTTCACTCACTACTGTTATTGAATATAACTACACACCACATCAGAGTGAACCCATCTTACTCAAGGTGTTGTGACACATAAGGAAACTGAAGCCCAGAGAGAATTAGATACATACCCAAGGTCACACAGCACAGAACAGGGACCTATTCTCAGAAACCTAGGCACTATCCAACCATTTTTTTCACAATTAGAACATGTCTCTTAATAAATATACATGTGTTTACTATCAAGCCCCGTTGTTCAAAAGGCTCTTTTCAGCCGTGGGACCAAGGATGCAAGGATTTAAGGATGCATATTCCTTTAGAAAAGGCCCCTGACAACTTGGGATTCAGATGTTTCCTATCTTATTAATAGGGGAATTTGCAGGGCAGGAAGACATTTGGGGTTTCCATTACTGAATATGCACTCCCAGCCCAACTGATGCAAAAGTAGTGCGGGTTAGTAGCAATGTTTCAAAGTGGTACCATTGGCCCTGGGGCCACTGGGAGAGGATGCTGTAAGCTGACTGGGGTTCTCTCCAGAACATCATCTCCCTTGCTGTGCTCTGTATAATGAAGCAACATGCAGAGCACTGATCCTGTTGGCCTTAGAATGTTTTCAGTTCCTTACAGACAGTGGCCTAGCTTGTCCTTCCTGAGGCTCAGTTTCCCTTTCTGCACATAAGACTAATAATGCCTCTCCTTTAACCAACAAGCTTAGCGCAGGGATAAAATTTGGGCAACTCCAAATACCAGGTGTTGTTTACCTGCAACTCTTGCTGAGGTGTACCAAATGAATCTGAGGCTAGTTGAAGAAGGGGTTCCTGACAGGCCATTTTACAGCTGTGCCCCTGCCTGCCCTTCTACTCAGAATCCCCAGTCCTGGCTGGACTTACTCATGTCCCAGGAAACCTACTGGGACATTAGGGGATTCTTTGTCTAGCTGCTGCAGGTGTCAAGAACAGGGCACCTTTTGGAAATCCTGCATTAGTAGCATTTCTGCATCTCTGGCCCTGAACTCCAGGAACAAATTTGTACAAAGGAACTGGGTGGTACAATACACAAGGTAGACCTAGGCTCCCCAGAAAGCTCCCCTGGGTCTATTATGTATGTCTGTGGAAAAGGACCTACTCCCCCCTCCCCTCAAGGACAGGTAAAGATGTAAGCCATGAAGCCGAAGGGATTATCATTTTCATGGCCACCCACACAGTGGCCTCTTTGGCTGACAGTAGGTAGTTATCCTCCTGATGCCATATAAGGCTCTCCCTGTCATTATATCACCATTATAATGGCATTCAGTGGATCCCTAAGAAAATGCCTTCTGAAACCTGTGGTTCACACATCCAATCCCTCAGCTACTAATTATGGAATTTCTATTTAAGAAGGATTAATGGGATTAGAATATGGGAAAGGAAATTACCTTGGGTGGAGGGCAGAGGGAGGTGGTGAGCAGCAACAGGGAAAATCAGGATTTTCTCAAAGTGTAAAAAAGAAACTGTGTGTGAACCCACATGCACAAACAGGCAAACACACTCACGATGCGAGAATCAGAGGAAGGGCTAGTCAGATTTATCTCTACAGAGGAGGTAAACTACTGTTATTGAGATACAGCAGTTTGCAAACACGCTAATGTGAATATATACAACAGCTCAGTGGCGGATATTTTCATTTAAAAGCCCTTCCTTGGCCCCTCCATATTTGTGAGACAAAGACATGGCTCATGTTAGCCAGCCAGGTGGCTCAGCAGGTAAAAGCACTTGCTGCCAAGCCTGCCTATCTGAGTTCAATCCCTGGGACGGACCAACATGGTGAAAAGAGAGAACCAACTATCACAAAGTTGTCATCTGACCTCCACACAAACACAGTAACACACATATGCTCACACACACACAAATGATAATAAATAGTAAAATATTTAATAGCAAAAAAATCCTATAATGATTATTGTTTTGAGATGCATTCTATGTAGCTATGTAGACCAGGCTGACCTCCATCACAGGGGTTCTCCTGCCTCTGTCTCTAAAGGCCTGGGTCCCCACACCTAGCTCATAATGTTTTAAGCAAGTTTATTACTTTTTTGTCTTGGACCACATCCATAGCTATCCTCAGCTGGCTGCCTGCAGATGGCAGGTTGGACACACAAGAGTGTGGCTCCTGGAGAGATATTGAGATGGGAGGCAAGGATCAAGAACAGGATGGGTTGCAAGGTCTTTGGTTTTCTATCTCCTTGGAGGAACCTGAGTTGAAGTTGGTATAAACATTTAGGATTCAGTATTTGGAAGGTAAGAAGGACACTGCAGTCTGAGCAGGCCCTCTGGTTAACTCCACAACACGGTGAGGTTTTCAGTATTTTCACAGAACTGTCCTTCAGTGGTTTTCAACAAAAGGTTAGTGATACAGAGAACACAAAGGTCAGCCTGGCTTGTAGAATAAGCAGAGCACAGGAAGTCCTGCATCTGGGTGCTGGAGGCTGAGTGGCCAGGTAGTATGGCAAGAGTTCTTTGTTATATTCGTGAATCTGAATCCTGGGGCACCCACTGAGATGTCCAGATTCTTTTGTCACAGAACAAAGAGGTGAACCAGGGACAGTCCATTAAGAAACACAATGGCACTCTTGAGAATGGGAGTGGGCTAGAGAGCTGGGACAGATCCCAGACTCAAAAATTCCAGGTCTCCCCACAATGACCATTTCTAGGTCCCTCCCCCTTTCTCCCACACTTGCAGACTGCAAGCATTTCCCAGGGAAGCTCTGTTTGGTTACAGCCAGCCCTGGCTGGGAGAGGTTAGGGTCCTTGAGCCACCTGACTTCTTTCATATGTTAATCTTGATGCCTCTTTCTCTCTGCCCTAGTTTCCTACCACACCTTAACTAGGATGCTAAGAAGACTTAGTAGGCCAGGGAAGCCACTTCCTTGCCGGCTTCTTTTGTTCCCTGTGTGTTAAGACAGCAAGGTTAATATGATTCAAAGAGCACTTTCCTGATCTGATAATGCCAGGACCAAGGTTACTTGTCTACTTCAAGAGCCAAAATGCCACAGACGGTGGGAGAAAGTTGGATTCCTGGTCCTCAAAATGAAAGTCTATAGCATTCTGTGGCATTAGCAACACAGGATCTCAGTATTTACATTTGTTCTGGGCCTATAATACATTAGTGACAGCAGGGTCCTCTGTTCAAATTAGAACAAAAATAGTGGAAACAATATTAGAAAGAGTGTGGCACATTTACTATAAAACATAGAACAATATGCTTTCCCCTCTTCCTGATTTCACTTCAGCTCCATTTTCCCAGCTGTCTATAGTTTTTTGAAAATGCTCATATTCTCAGTAACAGACAATTTTTTGTCACATAGATTGAAGGCATGCGAATGGTAGAGCCAATTCATTTCTGTGTTTATGTGTCTCACCAAACTGAATGAACAGCAGTACTTAATGAAACGCAATTCTGGAGCTCATGGTTTAATATCATAAACAGGTTGGGTGGGTTTTACATATCCGTCTCCACAGTCCTGATTTCCCTCACAAGACACAGAGCTTTGATTTCTAACCTGACAAAACCTGAGGCTCAAGAAATTTAAAAGAGGAGGCTAACACTGGATTGCTGGGCGTGCTGAAGGAGAGTGAGTTGTGACAGTAAAGTGAGCACTGGATGGGGTTCATAGTCAGTATGAACATGCAGACCTGTGGCTGCGGAAGCCCGGACACCGAGGCAGTTTCCCCTTCTTGCTGGGAATGAATGGAAGTAAGTTTGTACCGCACTTTTAGACCCACGGCATGCCAACCTGCAGCAACCATAGCCTTGGCTCCTAGGCAGTCAACACACTTCTCTGCATCCCCGTTTCAGCACTTAAACTAGCGAGCTGGTTTATGGGTACAGTAAAAATGAATCCAATCTCAAGTGAGCCTTTTTAAAGAGGATGGAACAAAGTTCTGGAGAGTACATTGCCCTGGGGTTCAATTGGGGCTCTCTGAGCACTCTCAGAGCCTCAGTTTTCTCATTGATAAAAATGAGGCTCAGAGCTACCTCACTGGGTTCTTGCTTAAGCTAACTAATCTACTGAGAACACTTTCAGTTCTTGGAAAAGCAAACCTTCCTCTACTAATTTTGACTCTGAATTCCTTTGATCTGATACACACACACAGTATATATGTATTTTTTTTCTAATACTAAGGTACTGATGAAGGGTAGCCAGTATGGGCCTAATAGAAGCCAAAATGGCTTTATTCTCATACTATTTATCTCCAATATTGTCTCACCTTCCTCCTACACCTATCACTCTCTCCACTGATGTCCCTTGGTGGATCCATTCCGTCACATGAAGGAGGGCCCAAATTCATGATAACTTCCAAAAGACATCAGCAAAGCAGGAGGAAGAATATGTTGCTTAAACCTAATAAACACTCCCTCTGGTGGGATACTATAAAAGCCAGCAGGGGAGACTTGTAGAGCTAGGTGGAGAACAGACAAGAGTTATAAGTAAGTAAAGGGGAGTGCAGACAAGGCCAGCCTCCTCCAAACTCTTGACACTGTTTCCAGTTCTACTCATTTCAAAAGGTAATAGCTTACTTAGCCAGAGGGGTTTCCATTTGAGCAGCTGGTCAAACCACAGCAGTTAGGATTGAAAAACAAGGTCAGTTTTGCACTCAACCTGCATGAGTCAGAACTGAGCAAGCTCACCTGTCAGCTAATCCCTGGGCTGGTTAGTTCACAGTGGCAAGGTAGATAGTAGTACATCATGTTAGAGGCCAAAACAATTGTATTAGCTCACTGCACGATCATGAATGAGTCACTTGATATCTTTGGGATTCAGTTGCTCCCATTGATAAAATAACAATCTCCCTACCCCACCCCCTCTCTCTCTCGTTGTGTGTTGTAATCTTCACATCTTTGTTAACTAATAATGAGAAGGATGGGAAAAGGACAAACCCTTTCTGAACACTACCAAAAATGACCAATCCTCTAGCTGGAAGCTGAGTTTAAAAAAAAAATAGAATGAGGGGCCTGGAGAGATGGCTTCCTGGTTAAGAACACTTACTGTTCCTGCAGAGGATCTGGGTTCAGTTCCCAGAACTCACATTGCAGCTCACAATAGTTTGTAACTCTAGTTCCAGGGTTTCCAATGGCTTCTTCTGGCCTCCAAGGGTACTGCATACACAAGGCGCACATACATACATGCTACCAAAACATGCACATAAAATAAAAATAAGTTTAAAGCACTTTTGAAAAGCAGAACAAGGAGTTGGAGAGATGGCTCAGTGGTTAAAAACAATTGCTCTTGCAGAAGACCCAGGTTCAATTCCTAGCACCCATGTCACCTGACTCACAATTACCAGTTCAGGGCAGCTGACACTCTTTTGTGGCCTCTGTGGTCACTGTACATACATGGTATACATGCATACAAGTAGGCCAAGCACTCTTAAAATAATAACAATAAATAAAAAAATTTTAAGCAGAACAAGAATTTCAATGAGAAGTAAACTTGTTTGGGCTGGGCTGTGGTGACATATGCCTTTAATTCCAGGACTTGGGAGACAGAGGCAGGCAGATCTCTGATTTTGAGGCCAGCCTAGTCTACAGAGTGAGTTTCAGGACAGCCAGGGCTACATATTGAAACTCTGTCAAAACATTCTCAGGTCATATGAATAAAATAGAAACCTGAAAATAGACCTTTGGCGCTCTACTGACTAACATGGTAAAATCAAAATTGAAAGACTGGGAGAAACTAGCACTGAAAACGGACCTTCAGCTGACATGGAAGTGAAAATAAAAGCAAGAGGGGCCTTGCCTGGCCCAGGGTCTCCCATTTGCTTCACATTCTGGGATCTCAACAAGAGAGGAATTCATTCACTCTTCACCTATTACTGACTGGTCACCATGGGAGGTCTTACTTTGGATAATAAAGTAAAAAGTTAAAAAGTATATCACAGGTCAACATACATGACATGACATAGCCTCAAGGCCCATTATACACAGGAAAAGGATCCCTTTCACACCCAGATCAGTTAGAGAGGGGATATCTTATTAGCATAAGTCAGGAAAACAGAAATCTGGGAAACTATGCATGTTATAGACTGAATGAAAATTAATTTTAATACAAGAGAGCTAGATCAGAGGCCCCTAAAGCCTTAAACTGGACTTTATTGAATAGCCTGGACAGGGACTTATTTGTCTTATCCATATTTTCAAAATCCATATTTTGCCAAAGAGCATTAAATTACAGAGAACTGGAACATTAGAGTATTGGGGAGGGGATGAGCTTGGAAAAAGGCACTTTGAGATTCATCTACACTGAAGAATGTTGCTGTAATCTTATAGAAAAGTTAGCGAAGGGAAAGATAGTAAGTATCTAGACCTTCAATGAAAAGAGACAAAATATGGCTGCAAGGGTTCAAAGAGGAATTAGAAATACAGTCAAGTGTGGGTGGAGGAAGGAGTGGACATGTTGGCAAGTGTGCAAACCTCAGTGATCTGTGGTGATCAGGGATGGCGTGCCCTAGTGACAGATCCTGTTGGTTAACACTAGATTGCTTAGCAAATGATACCAGCAGCTCCTGGGCCAAACATCTCTTTTGAATCAGATATAATACTAAACAGCATACATGTACTATCTCAAAATTCCTACTGATCTAATGAGTTCCTTGTGAATGAGGACACTGGGATTTGTTGTTATAGTCACGAAGCAAGAACTAACTAGTTCTTGAATATAGATCTCCCTAATTGCACAACCTGTAATAACTGTTGCGCTTATGATCCTCACCCGGATCCAGGGTGTCTGAGCATGAACCGGAGTATATGAGACATCATTTTTCCAAATGCAAAATCCAGAGACTTAGATAATCCACACCTTAGGAGGAAGAGCTGCACAGAGGGGTTGCGAGGGGGGTGCACGTACACACAGGCACAGGCTTGCATTTCCAGGAACATGATCTAAAGGTAATGGAGAAGGAAGTGCTCAGTACTCTCGTAAATTCCCAGTCCACTGCTCAGTGCAGTATATTCAATAACCTATCATTCCTTTAAAAAGGCACTGAAGGAAATCAAGATTCCAGAGCCTGAATTTTCACAGGAAGAAACAGAACTTGAGACACTGTTAGACGGAACAATGTGATACATACATAGCCTTGGGACATTGTGCACATTATCAGACACTTATTCTGAGAGATTCCATAAGCAAACTTTTGTCTATTCTACTCAGTAATAACCTTCTGGACATGTAGGCCTTGGATTCTTTGTTTTCAAAAATTCCTTAAAGTGCCCAATAACAATAATATTTGGTCTAGAGCTTCACAGTTTACCAGATACTTTCACAGATAATGACTGGACTTTTACAATCCTTCAAGGCAGCTGTTCCAGTCCTCATTACATGTAAGGAGAAATTAGGTCTAGAAGGGCTGGATAAATTTAGCCAGTGGCCATACCTTATATGGAAATACTACTGCGGACTGACCCCTTGCTTTTCTCCAAGCACATAGGTCAATTTCAGGTAATAGTCTCAGAAGCTCAAGGAGAAACATGAGGTGATTATAGATGTTTCCCTTCCCGTGGTATCAGATTGGGCATCCAAATATCTTCCGAGAATTTACTGTCAGTGTAAATAAATACAACTAGCAGGAAAGAACTTGGGGATAGCAACTGAAAGATAGGGAGGGGGCAGACTCTGGAAGAGTCACGAAAAGCTTGGCAGCCCACCCATACTCTTTCTGTCTCAGCTGCAGAAAGAGAAACTTGTGCTGATAGAAATTGGCTTTTGGTTCACTTGTTCACATTTTCTTACCTGTATATGCTGTGTGTGGAGCACATTCTCCCCCATACCCCTCACCATCCCTTTTCTCCTCCCTCCCACCTTTTATTAATAAATACCATTCATCCTCTTAGACAGTATCCCATTCACGCTGATGTTATATATCCATGCACGGTTTCATGACTGAATGAAATCTAGGAACTATGAATAAGAAATGATGTGTATTTGTTTTTCTGCGTCTAACTTGAGTCTCTTAATGTGATTATTTTCAGTTGCATTCATTTTCCTGTAAATGACATGACTTCATTCTTCTTTGTGGATAAGTAAAATTTCATTCCATATGTATACTACATTTTCTAGATCCAATCCTCTGTTGCTGGACACCTAGGCTCATTACATAGTGTAGCTACTGTGAATAGTGCAGCAATAAACATTGATGTGCAAGGATCTCTGTGATATGTTGGAGTCTGGGGAACCAAGTTCACTGTTTTTCCTTGTTTTCCTCAGTGTACCCAGACCCTTCTGTGTTCGTGATGTTATACAAAAAGTGCCCCAACTGTTTCCAACTCCAAAGCTTACCTTCAATCTGCTTCTGCTGAGGTAGCCCCAAACTTCTGAGACCATTATGTTGTGAAGTCTTTGAGTATGGTCCACCTCAACACCTCCATACCCACTGGAGAATAAATAACTGATTTTTTAAAGGACAACCCAACAAGCTGCTTTTTGAATAGAGAAGAGGAGCCTTGGCAGACATGGTTTAAATAATATAAAAGATGTTTTGCATGTCATCCCAATGCTTTCTACAGTTCCTGATCTGACCAGAGGTTTGGTAGCAAAGTCAAGGCAAAAACTGGCATTTGTTGTTACCGAAAGAGTCAGATAATGAATTACCAGATGGACAGCTTCTAGCTTTCTTATCAAGGGCAAATCTCACGGCAGTTGAGAAGCGTAAAACACTGTAACAGTAGCAAACTAATAACCATAATTTGCCAGGGCACTTGTGAGTCCAGCAAGCAGGTCAGACAATTTTCTCTGTTGACTGAAATCCGGGAATATAGCTAGATATGATTTATCATCCATATTAGGTGTTTATACCACAACATCCTAAGCAGAGATATTTTCAAGTTGGATGGCAACAGAAAATCATTTTTATTCAAACAAATTTCATCAACCACTTGATCACTGACATAGAAAAGTTCATTCAATGATCAGAGAGATGTGTGCATTATAAAAATTAGACTGACAACAGTTTATTTTCCAAACATCTTTTGTGCTA
This sequence comes from Cricetomys ansorgei, assembly GCA_026225945.1. NCBI lineage: Eukaryota > Metazoa > Chordata > Mammalia > Rodentia > Nesomyidae > Cricetomys > Cricetomys ansorgei. Next base: position 856,394 of record JAMJFZ010000896.1, read on the forward strand.
TATTTCAAGCCTAAAATGAGCAATCTAAGATTGTGGGGAAAACATGCAGGCGAAAGATTCAGGTTGAATTGCACCCACACCCTAAAACTGGAGTGACAGGGCAGAGCTTCCTCTTAGAAATATTAACAGACCACTTATGTAAAAGAATAACAGAACTCTAATGAAGCCGAAGAAATTAAGTGCTCTGAGCAAGTTTTTTTTTTTTTTTTTCCTGCCCTTCCTTCACAGAAGTCCTGCTAGGCTGCTGGTCAGTGCCGCAGGCTGTTCTTTAATCTCAGTAACCTGAGTGCTTTGGAAAGTGGACCCCAGGTCAGGTCTCTGACTAACTCCTGGGTATTCAATGAATTCCAAGTCAAGTCCAGGCTGGAGTCAGCTGCCTCCATTGTGAGTCTTTTGCAATTGGATGGATGGCTTGGCCCTTCTGTCTTGAGGATTGGAATCTCCTGAGCAGAGATTGGATTTCACTTTCCATGTCTACAGTGTTTGCATCAAGGTTATTAATATAATCTCTGAAGGGGCATCATATTGAAAGAAAACCGAAATTCATATAATAAAGCCTGTAATGTGAAATGGGACTCAGCCAAGTCCTCAGGAGGATATTGGACAACTAACTGGGCAGCCAGCCGCCCTGAGAAAATTTAAGAACTATCTACTTAACCCATTCTAGGAGGCAACAGCTTGCTTTTTTATGTTAGTCCCAGTCATCCAGAATCTCAACCATGCCTAACACTACCCTGAAGTTTCTATGGGGAAAGAAAATACCCCGCCCCCCAAAAAACCTAATTGTTTCTATCTCAGGATTAGGGACTCAGGGATCCCCTTCCCCAAACTTGGTTTAAATTTAATGAATGAATTATTAGATGACCTTAATTAGCCCATTTCTTCCCTGTACAATGTGGATGATACTTACCAGCTACCTTGCAAAGCATACTTGAGAAATTAGAGACAATGTGTGTAAAACATCAGTTCGCAACCTGTGGGTCACAGCCATCAGAAAACACATATTTCCAATGATCTTAGGAATTGAGACACTGCTCAGTAGCAAAAGTAAAGCTATGAAGTAGCAACAAAAATAATTTTATGGTTGGGGATCATTACAACATGAGGAACTGTATTAAGAGGTGGCAGCAATTGTAATGTTGAGAACCACCGATGCTAAGGATCTATTACAGGATCTGGCAAAGAGGAGGTAGCCACTTAATGAACAAGGCATAAGAGATGTTTTGGGACGTTCTTCAAAACACAATCCTAGGTGAATGTCTATACCAGAATTTCTTGGCTTAAGTAAATCACTGCATCTCTGCATAAGCTTGGCAATCTTTTCTATCTTGATAGTTTTTGATGTTTTTGGTTTTATATTTATTTATGTACTTACTTATTTTTGAGACAGGGTCTCATTATCTCAAGCTAGCTCCAAGCTCATTATGTAGCTGAGGATGACATAAAGCTTCTGATCCTCCTGCCTCCACCTCCAGAGTACTGGCATTACAGGTGTATGCCACTCTGCCTAGTTTATGTAGTGTTAGAGATTGAACCCAGGATTTCATGCACACTAAGCAAGCACTCTAGTAACGGAGCTATATCTCCAGCTTCATGTTATTAGTGATTCAAGTAATTCATGACTGAAAACACTTTGTGAACGTTCAATTATCACAGGAAAAAAAATTTCCTCGTGGCTAGTGGCTAACATACAATTCCATTCCCTAGTATGTTTTGTATGCTTGGAGGCCTTCATCATATGAAAGTATACATAAGAATACACAGTACAGACTAACCTTTTTGAACATGACTTTTGCTTAACATCTCTCTTCTATCCTCTTTAAATCTGTTCACTTTAATAAATACTTTAAGTAAAAATAATTTTATAAAATCTGTTGTAAAGGTTATCCTTAAGCCCAATATGAAGGTGATTTTACAAGTATATTTTGGGAAATTTTTAAAAATAAAATAAAATCATTGACAAAAAATAGTCTAGTCTGTGGTTGTTTTGAAGCAAAATATATTTCATATGTATGTTTTGAATATTTTATTGAACTGTAATAACATAAAGGTGATCAAAGGCTAAGTATAGAGTGATATATTTTCATAAAGTGAATATATGTGCCTAATCAGCCCTGATATCAATGAACATTGCCATTGTAATCTATATCACCATAGATTAGTTTTGTCTGTTTTACGTTTTATATAAATCAAATCACACTGAAATTGTTTTATATAGCTGAGTAACAAATCACCACAGACTCTACAGCTTAAAACAAAAGAAATCAATTATCTCAGTTTCTGAAGGCCAAAATCCAAGGCCAGTATGGTTGGATTCTTTTCCCAAGGCCTTACAGGGTTCAAATAAAGGTGTCAGCAATGACTGTGGTATCATTTAGAGTTTGGGGTCCTCGCCCAAGCTCACTGGTTTTGGCAGAACTCGTGTCATTGTAGTTATAGTACTGAGGTCAGTGTCAGCAACTAGAGACGACCAACATACCTTGTCTAAGACCTCTTCCACTGTTAGGACAACAGAGAACTTTTCTCATGTAAATGTTTCCATGTCAGCAGTCCAAGAATATCTTCTGTTGCTTTCAGTGTGCAAATATGTTTTCATCTTTATAAGTGGTAAAATTGTGTGTGTGTGTGTGTGTGTGTGTGTGTGTATACCAAATAACTATTTTAAATAAATTTCTTTCTAAATATTTGTATTCATTGACATTTTGATACAAGTATCTACTAACATTTTGATCATTTTAAAAATTCATGAGAGTAATTCAAGTCACCAGAATATAGTCTCATTTTGTTCAGGCAGCTGATTTGAAGCTTCCATTGCCTCTGTAAACTTCTTACTGCTTGCTTGAACAACCAGAAAAGAGTATATACATAATGGGTTCATGGAGTCTTGCAGGGACATTTTAGAATTCTGTCTACTATGTACAATTTTTTTAATATGAGGTTTCTTTCATTCAACATTTTATTTATGAGATTTTCCCATATTATGAAGATTATATAGTCCATTGACCCTCATTGCTATGAACTATATGCTGTTGCTTGTTGAATGTATTACATTTTTATCCAACATTATCCTTATTTTATTTTACTTGTATTGATATGGGATTTTTGTTGTTTTGAGGTAGGGTTTCTCAATTGTAACTCTGGTTGTCCTGTAACTCACTCTGTAGACCAAGCTGGCCTGGAACTTACAAAGATCTGCCCACCTCTGCCTCCTGAATGCTGGGATTAAAGCATTTGGTACCACATCCAGCTTGATATGGGATCTTATTGTGCATCCTAAGCTAGCTTCAAACTCATGATCTTCCTGCCTTGGTCTCCTGAGCTGTTGTGCCCAGCTCTCACTGTGCTAATTTTAAGTGCTGAGCTATTATGAACAGCAGCTCCATGAGCAAGACTTTCGGTGAACTTGTATACACATAAAGTGAACAATAAATAATCTTTTGATTATAAAGCAGTAAGACTTTTGAAGTTGTTACTACAAAATAATCCAGCCCATCCTGAGTGAGCCATAAACCCGAAAGTACAAACTGGATGAGCACAAAGAATAGATAATGCCATATTCCACCAAAACAGGAAGTCCTGGGCAGGGGCGATGGTTCAGTCAGTAAAGTGCTTGCCTTGCACAAGGGCTAGAGTTCAATCCCCAGGCATGTAAAAAACCAGGCCCGGTGTGTACACTTTTAATTCCAGTGTTAGGGAGATAAAGACAAGTAGATTTCCAAGATTCAGTGATCAGAGAGTCTATCCTAATCAGCAAATGCCAAATCAGTGAAAGACCTTGTCTCAAAAATCAAGGTGCATGGCTCCTGAGGAATGACATCCCAAGTTCTCCTCTGGCCTCTACATGGACATGCACACACATACACTCACAGAAACATACATACATACACATATATACAGGAAAGAAAAAGGAAGTCCCACGAACATTAAATGGAAGTATTTCACTTAACAGCCTTACCACCACATGGTACTATGTGTGTGTAGGTATTCATGAATTTTGGCCAACCTGGATCTTACCTTTTGCACCTATAGAGTAAGATATTACTCCATCAAAAAAAGCACCAAAGCAGCATGCCTTGTCCACCCCTAAGAGTTATCTATTATTGGCATGGAACATTCCCACATATTTTACATGTTTACTAGTTTATGATGCTTATTGTTAACTTTCTATCTCTACCTATTAGGATGCAAGCTTTTGTTTTGTAGTCATCTCTGCTAGTTACAAGAATGCCTGATCTATCCCAGGTACTTAAAAGTATATGTTGACTAAACAAGCAAGTTAAATATTAACCCAAGATATGAATGTTAGATGATGATCATTTTTAACGCTGAATTAATTTCATAGTTATAGTAACTACATTATTTTTAAAAAAGGATCAATCAGGATCCTGGAGAAATTTCTTTTGAACTTAGAAAAGGGAGAAATTTTAATTATGTTTTCATACCCATTGAACTTTCTGTGGCTTACTTCCCCTATCCCATTTTATTTTATTTATATGATTGTGTTATAGAACTTTCTCAGATGTCCTACATTCTTTCTGACAACTGAGAATACTCTGTAGAAAACTACATATTAAGAGATGCTCCCTTCATAGAGCAATGTACCTTACAAAAGCAGTAACAATGAACAAAAAAGATTCTGCGAATTCTGTCCTGAAATGCGCTCCCTTCTCCCAGAAACTAATCACTATTCTACTCTTCTTTCAAGATCATACACAGCTGGAGTCGAGAGAAGAGCTGTCAAAGATAACTTTCTTCAATGATGGTAATATTCTTCGTCTGCATTCTTCAACATGATCGTCACTACCTGTGTGTTAACTACTGAGTACTTCAAATGCAGCTACTGTGACTAAGAAAGTTTTTTTTTTAATTTCAAAACTAAGGGTTTAATCTAGATCTTCACACATGCATGGCAAACACTGCAATGGAGATACATTCCCTACTCCATCCTTCTCGCAGCTTTTATTTTTGTGACAAGTACTCGTGAAATCGCTAGGCTAACCTTGAACTCACTATGTGGCTCAGGCAGACAATCACCAGGCTTCAGCCATCTAAGTAGCTAGGATAACAGGTGTGCACCACTAAGCCTAAGTGGAGGAGTTTTTGTTTTGTTTTGTTTTGTTTTTACAGTGCCAGGAATTAGATTCAGGCCCTGGTGCCTTGTTAGGAAAGCACTCTACTGCTGTGCTGTGTCCCCAGCTGCTGCAAGAAGCTAAATTTTAACCTGATTTAATTTTAAGCAATTTTAATTTAATTTAATTTTAAGTAAGTTATATTTGAATGGTCATATGTGGCCAGTGGCCACCATATTGCATAGCACAGCTCTAGAAGAAAAAAGTACAAACCTGGCACCTGTTTCTGACTCTTTGTGGTAGCTAAAGAGGTCCTAAGATTCACTGGGTGGGGGTGGAGAGTGCTCTCTTTCATCTCTCACAACCAAGTCCCCAAGCAAAAGCCAGAAAGGCAGAGTGCTCTTGGGTTCTCTCTTCGGGGTGGGAAACAGGGCTGCAGGAGAAAGAAAGGGTTCAAGTAATGCCCTGGCAGGTACCTTGCTTTGCTCCAGAATGAGCTCATTAGCTTAAGCTGTGTGTACATGAGCCTGCGGACTTAACCTGCAGCTCTGAGTGTGGAGACACAGCCTGCCCATCTCACCCAGGGTCCCTCTGCCTCTCCCGTACTCTGTTCAGCATAACCTGGGCTGGCATGCATAGAGCCAGGCTGGGATCCTCCAGGGGTAGTGGTAATTACAGCATGCTGTAATGGCACAAGAAGAAAGTGCAGTCTAGATAGGTTATCCAATAAATAAAATAGCCAGAGCCATGGCTTCAAAGAAAAGGAATATTACCTACTTTGAGATACTTCTTGGAGCACAGAGTGTCTGGCTCTGCTGTACTGTTATGAAATTAATTTGAAGTTGAGAAACTGTAATATATTACAGCTATCAGTCTCTCTGGAAGGTTTTACAATCAACATGTAGGATATGAAAAAAGAAAGATGCCAATAACATATTAATGTGGTACTCAGTGTTCAATCTTCTTTATGCAGCAGAATATTAGAGCTGAGAAAAAAAAGATCAAAAAGTGGTTCTCTTTTATACAAAGAAACAGAAGAAGGAAAGTTGAACTTTAAATTATCCCATCTGTCACTTTCCATTGATTGAATCTTGCTAATTAAGATAAGTTCCAAGGAGGACTATCATTTTTATCTTTTGAGCTCTCTAAAAATGCATGCCTTTGGCTGCCTTGCTTTCTCTCTCTTTCTTTTCCTCTTTTATTCTTTTGCTTCTTTGCCTATATACGCAGCTGCCAAGGAAGAATTGGGCATTCTATCCCATTGTGTTTCCTGTTCTAATTGGGTTCCTCTGGAAATACGTGTACCTTCAGTTTAACACCTGATACCCACTTACAGAAATGCCCAAGTGAAATCAGAAATGTCCCTTTCCTCAGTTTTGCCTGCCCTACCAGTACAAGAAGGATGTGTGACTTCTCACTAATGGAAGAAAACCGAAACTCAGCCAGCTCTACCAGAAACTAGCCAAGGGATCTTGGGAGAGCTTTTCAGCCTAATTCTCAGCTTCCACATCTGTTGAAAAGCAGATAATAATGATGAGTACAAGATGGCTAAGTGAGCTTGCTGTATGACTTTTGGTTTTTTTCCTTCTTTCCCAGCAGGCTGACTCTGTTAGGTGAGTTATTTCAACACCCACCCACCCCCGCCCCGACACATACCCCTCCTGTGGACTAATACTGATGTGATGTGGACATTCCTGGTAACTGGCAGATAGCAGGTGCTCAATAAACATGAATGCATTCCTCTTTCCACTCTGTTCTCAGCAAAGCAGCTAGAGCAGGATGTTAAACAGCTGTCCCTTGTTCTTTCCCCTGCCCTTGGTTGCCAGGGATAAAGTAACAGGGCAAAGCAGGAAGCATTCATGCTCACAAATCAACAACTTGGGGCCAGATGGACACTGTGCAAGGGAGAAAAGTCAGCAGTTGATCCTCATTGACACACTCTCCTCTCTGTGCCCTGCAACCTAAGGAACTAGGGCCTCTATCTGTGGGCTCGGTTCCTACCTCGTCCCTTCTCAGTTAAAACGTGGTTCATTGGTTTGTTTGTTTGGTGCTGGGATTGAACCCTGTTTCTTGTACATGGTTATCACATGTTCCACCATTAAACTACACACCCGGCCCCTGAGTCACATTGTTCTCAGCATAGTATCTCAGACATCAAACAATGGGGGAATTCTTTCCATTTTAAAGAATTTCTTTTAAATCCTGGCTACAAAGCTGCCATTCCAAGCTTCTAGGGGTGTGCCAACAACTGATGCCTCTTGAACTGCAGATGTGAGCAAACATTCAAACATTTCTTAGTGGAGACTGCTCGAGTAGTCCTCTCAGGAAGAAATCCTAGATTTCTGTCCCTTTGTAGAAGTGAGGAGAGTGGTGAGCAGTTTGTCTGGGGGTGGGAGGTGGAGGTAAGGGATGTTAAATAAAATTCGAGAAGCACTTTTATAAGACATTTCTGAGAAGACTGGTTGGAGATGGGACCAGGCTTAACATGCTTAAGAGAAGCAAATTGAAGAAAAGGGTTTAGGCTCCGAAGTATGTGGCAGTAATAGCGAAAAACAGAGGGACCTCTATCTCAAAGTGGGACTGTTAGGATAAAGGCAAAGTATTCCTCATGCAACTAAAGTCATTCTTCTCTGCCTTTTGAGGATTTCAAAGGTATTAAATTTTAAGGATTTGATGAGATTAAATTCTTTTTTGGAGAGAATGGAATAAAGACAATGCATCTTGCAGTGAAACACAAAAGGGCTTTCAGTTACCACCCCAGCCCCATACACAAGCTCCAGGTCCAAAATAGACGTAGGTTTCAGGGACATAAAAAAGCAAGGCTATTTGTTCTTAGGGAAAAGGACCTGGGGCTGCCTTCTCACCAAGGAAGGATTACTAGATCTGTCTTCAGAGAACTCAAGTTCATCCGAATCAATCCCAAAGTAGCTTTAAATTCTGCAGCTTATCAAGCAACTACATATTCATTTTGGGATGGGGGGGTGAACTACTGCTACTCTTTACTGGTACAGATACTACATTGAAATATTCTTAAATGATAATAACTTTATACTTTGATCTCTAAATATCTTCTCATAACAACAAATACACTCTAATCATGCAACTTGTTCTCTGATAATTTCACATTTGTATACAATGCATTCTGACTACTCTCTCCCTCTACCCTCTTTTATCTTTTTCCAACCCTTTCAGTCCTGCTGGCCATTATAACGTCGACTATCTAGACTATTGTGGGTACCTATCTGTGTGTTTACACGATTTTATGTATATAAGTGTTTTGCCTGCATGTATGTATGTGCACACCTGGTGCCCACAGAGGTTAGACGAGTGCTTCAGATCCCATGGAACTGGAGTCACAGATGATTGGGAGCCACCATGTGGGTGGTGGGAACCAAATTTGGGTTCTCTGCAAGAACACCAAGTGCTCTTAACCCGGAGCCATCTTTCCAGCCCCTAAATACAGGTTTTCTTCCTTCACCTTTTATGTTCCCTTCATTTTAGTTGACAAGAGGCATCTTTTAAGAGGAGAGCATTTTAGAAAGAAAAAAAATGGGATCCCCAGTGCTATGTGGCTATGCTGGGAAGTCACTTTTTACACTCTCCAGTCACTATCATTTAGTGGCTACTGCCCCACTTGAGGACATGCATTTGGGTCCCTTAATGGACTAGACGGACAGGCAGCAATAAAGCATACTCCTGTTGTGGTAGTTGGCTTAGAAAAAAATACATTCCTTTCAATAATTTTTAAAAGCACAACATATTTGTTCCTTTTTTGATCAACTCTACAGAACAACAACAAAAGATATAGAAGCAAATAGGAGGCATTTCACAGAGTAATGAAGCCAGACACTGCAGCATTATAAATAACGCATTCTGACAGGTTAGTTTAATTTGTCTTTGTATGTAAAACTCAAGTATCTTCCCTATTGTTAAATCTACTGTCATCTTAGATATACGGGCCTTTCATTGGCTTTATAAATACTTTGTTCCAAAGCATTGTACAATAGAATGAAAAATAATTTTATAAGGATGCTTCTAGCCTTCCCTGAGATAGCGTGCTATTATGGCCGATAGCCATGAAATTATCAACATGCTTCACTTTTCTCTACTTCTTATATTAAAGGAAATCTGTAAAAAGATTTATCTATCTAGCCAGATGTGGTGGTACATGTCTAGCACTTGGGAGACAGAGTCAGGAGGATCATGGTGAGGCTAGCCTGACCTTCATAACAAGTAGCAAACTAGCCAGTGCAACATAGCAAGACTTCATCTCAAAAATTTTATTTCCTTCCTTCCTTCTCGCCTTCCTAACTTCCCTCCCTCCTTCCTTTTCTTCTGTTAAACCCCAGGACTTCGCACATGCTAAGTAAGTAAGCATGCATTCTACCACCAAGGTACACAATTAGCCCTCCTCCCTTTCTCATTTACCTGGAATAGAAGAATGTCCTGTCACCCTCCTCTCATATATTTTAGCGCTAAGATATAATTTCCCCCCAAAGAGAAAAAAAAACTCAATTAACATTATTTCCTCATGTTCTTCTGAATGGTATAGTCTCACAGTGACATGTATCACAATTGCTCTGAGTATGCAATCTGACAAAACATTTTCCCATAAACGGAAGTTGCTTCCCACAAAAGTGCATACCCCTCAAAAGGAGGGTGAAGGAGAGTACCAGCAGGAGTTAGGGGTGTTTGAAGAGGAACATAAAGGGGCAGGAAAGGGGATCAAGAGAGTAGAAAGCATAGAGACAGAACAGGAAAGTATTGAGTTAAGAGCAGCTGTGTTACTGAATGGACTAGGTTGAAATGCTGAACCAAATGAGTAACTAATTATCCAAAAGAGATTAACTTTTAAACCAGAAAAGACTGAGTCATTTCAAAGAGACAAAGTGTAAGTAATTCCCTTCCTTTGGAGGAAATGGGGACTCAGGAGCTGGTGGAGATCAGTTATAGAGAGATGAGGTTATTATTTTTGCACAGATGACTCACAGTTCTGCAAGAAGGCTCTAACCCCCACAGAATTTCCAAATGACATCAAAAACGTTCGAATGTCCTCTGGTAAATTCCCCTTAATCTGTAGCTAAATGCTAGAGAACATCATATATTGTCAGCTATTAAATGAAAAGGGATGATTCATGGGCCAATACATATAGAATAAACTGAGTTAAATAAAAGAAATGGGTGAATGTAATTGCAATCACTTTTTAAATTAAATTTGTTCTCTGATAATTTCCCATTTGTATACAATGCATTCTGACTACTCTCTCCCTCTACCCTCTTTTATCTTTCTCCAACCCTTTCAGTCCTCCTTCTTCCTTACAAAAAATTTCCCTCACAGTCCTGCCCTTTTGTTCTGTAACTCACTGAATTTAACCAAGGTTGTCTGTGTCACTGTGGATTTTGAACTATTCATTGAAGCCTTGTGGACACACAATCGAACACAAAAACTACTCTTCTCCCAGATCCTGTCAGTAGTCAATAGCACAGCACTAAGGTGTAGAACCCTGGTTTAGTTTTATTTCTGTTGCTATGATAAAATATCCTGACAAAAAGTAACTTAGGGGAGAAAAGGTTTCTTTTAGCTCCCAATCCCAGGTTACTGCAGGAAAATCAAAGCAATGGGAACTTGAAGCAGCTAGTCAAATCCACGGTCAAGAGTAGAAAGAAATGAATTATGCATGCCTGCTTGTGCTCAGCCACCTTTCTACACTTAAAGTGTTTGCAAACCAGAGAATAGGACCATCCACAATGTGTACATATTCTACATTTAAGGCAGGCAAGACAATTCCATACACACATGCCCCACAGGCCACCCTGCTCTAGACAATTCTTCAAGAAGACTCTCCTTGCAGGTTAGTCTACATTGTGTCAAGTTAACAGTTAAAACTAAGCATCATAGGTCCCATGTGTCCCTCTCTCATCCATGACTGACTGTTGACAGGGCCAGTCTGGTGCAGGCCCAGTGCCAGCAAATGCAGCTGCTGTGAGTTCATGCTATTGCAAGGGTTCTTAGCATCATTGTTGAATGCTATTATGTCTCTTCCAAGAGGGGATAAGCAAATTAAGTTTTTCAAACACACTTGCCAGGGAATTAGTTGTTCACAAGATGCATATTAATAGCTTATTGACTTAATAGTTCCTGAAAAAATTTTTGGGAAGGAAGGCTTTATTCTTTAAAGTACTTTACAGGAGATCTAGCTAGGGCACAGAGGGGGAAAATGGCAGTCTGTAAAGTATGGACAAAAAAATAAACACTTTCAGAACCAGTGATATAGGTCAGTTCAATCCAGACCCGGAAGCCATATGGTGGAAGGAGAGAACCAACTCCTGAAAGTTGTCTTCTGACCTCAACTGCATGAGCATGCCCATGCACACACATGTATACACACATATTAAATATGTATAATTAAGGATTTTTAAAAATAATCTCCTTCTTGGTGCTTTCTGTTTGTTTGTTGTTTTTACTTTTGTTTTGAGGGAAGCAGATAATCATCTGGCTCATATAAGTACAGTTTCTTTCCATGATCCCACAGCATCTCTAGATGTCAACAGGGATCATGCTGAGTCTAGCCCAACGCTTCTAAAATGAACCAAGAAGGCAAAGAGTAGGAGTCTTCCAAGCAGCAAAAAGATCCTGGGTCTTCACAGAGTAAGTATCTGAAGACGGCAGCTAAACATAGTCAGGTGGAACTAGAGAGATGGCTCAGAGTTATGAACACTTGCTACTCTTGAAAAGGACCTGGGTTTGACTCACAGAACCCATATGGCAGCTCACAAGCATTTGTAACTCCAGTTCCATGGGATCCTACACTGTCTTTTGTCCTCTGCAGGCACCAGGCATGTATGTGTTGCCCATGCACACAAGCAGACACACAAAATATAAGAAATCAATCTTCTAATAAAACCAATAAAAAACAAAATGGTTTGGCATTTTGCCAATAGTCTCTAATTAGTGGGGCTGGAAGGATTGGAGATATCTATGCAATAGAAATGACAAAGAAAAGGTTTGCTGGTTCTGCAGGGCAAGAGTATGATTCTGGGAATATTTTAATTTCTTGTTGTAAGAATGATACCTAATTCCAAGAGTTTCAACAGAGTTCTAAGCATTGGCAGAACGTTCAAAAACAGAAATATGGGAGCTGGTTAGATGGGCAAAGGTGCTGACTGAATGAACCTGATGATCTGAGGTCCAACCGTAGAAACCACATAAAGGGGTGGAAAGGAAGAACAGGTTATGCACATTTGTCCTCTGACCCCAACACATGTGCCCTGAAAGTACACACACACACAGGCACTGGCTGTCCTGGAACTCAGGCTGGCCTTGAACTCACAGAGATCCACCTGTCTCTGCCTCCCAGTGCTGGGATTAAAGGCGTGTGCCACCTCCACCCTGCAAACATTTTTCAAATGTGCTACCACATCACATGTCTATGACCTTCCACTACCCACATATTATTTGGGAAGTGGTAATTACTCTGAAGCCCCTTTATTGTTCCTTTTCACAAGTGTGGCATGCTATGCTTTCCTGGAACAAGTAAATTTCCATCCAAACTTCAAATAATGAGAAATTTGGTAACAGAGTGTTAAGTTAGTGAAATAGAGTCTGTTTGACCTATGTCTGTTGCTCTCTGATTTTTTTTTTTTGGTGCATAGGTATGTAATTGTCTTTGACATTTAATTGAAAGCATCCTGTGTGTTACTAAGCAACCCATTTGAGCCCTTGGTGGTCACTTAAGACCCACTTCTTTGCCATCTTGCACCCTTCCTCAGCTAAGATCATGTAGTAGATTCATGGTTTGGTACTGTCTGCTGCGCTTGTCTATTGATCTTGTGGTTCATGAGGAAGCAGTGTCTCATTCATATTTTCACTTTGTATCTTATAATGAAGGTTCTTTGGCTTCCCATGGTCTCATAGCTGTGAAATCAATTATGACTTCAGTAGCACTGACAAGGTACTATATTTTTGAAAAGAAAATTGAAAAATGATTACCTGATGGATGAGAAATGGTTTTGACATTTAAAAACAGAAAAACGCTTCTTCATATCTCTTCTAAATTACATCTGATGTTGACATTAGCATTTAGGTAATTCACCCAATTGTACAAGTATCATGCACTAATTCTTTACAGCAGTAAAACCTATTACAATGGGGGAATAATAGCCCTTCAAAGGGCTTCATTTAAGCTTTCTTCTGCTCTGCACATCATATCAGCTCCATAATAATTAACTTAGTTTTCTGTAGTTCTGCTGCAACAAACCCCGAGAACACAATGGGCCACCTGAAATTGCAGCAAACTCAACCAGGACAATAGGCTTTAGTCCAAAGGTGTGTGTTCACTCAGGAAAGACTTAGTGGACAACATTGAACTAAAAAAGGATCAGCTTTAACTTTTTTTTAAAATTTTGACCAACGGGGGGCAAATATTCCTTTAATCACCTGAAAGCAATTTTCATAAAGAGAGAAACATACTATAAATCTTTGATCTGTGGTAACCTTAACACAAAGTTACAATAAAAGCAGATGAAGGTGCTACCCTACCTAAGTCTCCCTCATTCTAGTTGGTGTTGGAAAATTCTAGCAAAGGTGTTCAGAACTTTTCCTGACAGAAATGAGTATACACTTTGGGACCATCTCTCTTCCAAAATGGCCAGAAGACAGAGAAAGGCCGTGCACATTGAGCTCACCAAAACATGGTGGCAGCTGAAGAGATCTCACACGGTTGTTGTTGAAGTGCAGTGTTCTGCCTTGCTTTAGGTAGTAGGTCATCAAGCACCACCCAGCCAGGCAGAAAACAAGAAGTTGAATTTGCAGATGTTGGGAACAGAATATGCAAAGAAAAGGTATCATAGAAGGATGTCTTCTAAGAATACTGAGGGAAGTTCAATGTGGCATCGACTATTACGATCAAACAGGTCCCAAAGGGAGCCAGAAACCATAAGATTAATTTATGCCATACTCAGTTTGAGCTTGGTTTACAGCCCAGCAGTGAGAAACTAATAATATAGAAATAAAGTGTTGTAAGATGGCTTTCTTCCTCATATTACAAATTCAGCTCAAACCCCATCACCGCATGCTTTGTGAAATTTTCTGACCAACCCCACCTCTCTGTCTCTTTCTGTCTCTCCCTCCCTCTTCTCTCTCCTCACAAATACTTCCTCCAGAATGCTCCCATTTGATCTTGTAATTGCTTTTCCCCTGCATATGCAGTCTAGTAGATGGAGTAATACACGCATCTGCTTCCTTCTGCTTAAGAGCACAGTAGTGCTGGAGAGATGGATCAGAGGTTAAGAGTGAATATTGCTTTTTTAGAGGACCTGAGTTCGATTTCCAGAAGGCACATCAGAGGGCTCACAATCACTCCAGCTCCAGGGAATCTGACACCTCCGGCCTCTTTGGCCGCCAGTACTCAAGGGTACATACTCCCATACAAATATACACACACACACACACACACACACACACATTAAAATAATAAAGTATTTTTTAAAAGAGTAGAGAGCATTTTATCCATCTCCAACCATTATCTGCACACAGTAGGAATTCAATGCATGCTTGTTAAATGAAAGAACTTGCTTAGATTTTCTGCAGATAACACAATCAGCCCAGTTTGATTCTGCAACTGTAAAGAAAATGTAGTGTTCGCATTTTCTTCCTTAATTTGTTGAAAACATTTCACACATGTCATTCATACTCACTGATTTTTAATCAACTGAGTTTTGTGCAAAGCATACTAAGGGTGAGTTGCGTTTATATTTGTTTATAGAAAGTACAGCTCAAGCTCTAAAACTAAATGTCTACTGTACTTTTGCCTCATTTACTTCCAAAAGAGAAGTTAGGATATATTTCTTCCTTTAAATAATGAACATGAAAAAACAAGAGTTCATTTAATGCACATGTGCATTCAGTTTTCATTTATCTCAGATCAAAATTAGATAGTTCTTCTCTATTATCTCATCAAAGTATGTGATTTATGAAAGAAACTCAAATGAGCGTCATTAAAACTGATTACTCTAAGTAGATGCTGACGCATGTGCGAGTAGACAATGCTGATTACGATGCTAGAGAAAGCCTCTAATGATAAGCGTGATAATGAAATTCTGTACTGTTGCTAAAAGGGTGAAAGTAGAAGTCTTTGGTGCAACTGCACCTGCTGACCTGACGGACAAGACCGAAGGGAAGCTAAGTGGACATACATTTCTTTCTGCCTGTGCCCTCTAGAAACAGCACTCTCAGGTGGATAATGCAGGCTGCCCCAGATGTGCAATGTCCTTGTTGAAGATTCTGAACCCAGGTATCTCATACAGACACAGGGAGGCAGAAGAGAGAACATAGCATTAGAGGAGAAGAAAAATCTGAGAGAAGAACCAGCTCAATGGACACATTTCCACAGATGTTCCCAACCCCGCCACAATAACCGCTCTCTTTTTTCTCTGCTCACTGCCTTCTTGACCCTCCCCTGCACCTATCGCCTCACTCTGGTTTGCTGAATCCATGACCCCACTCTTCCCTCCATTGCATCCCTACCTTCCTCCATCACCGCCCCTCCCAGAGCTTTGCAAACACCAAAATGTTCCAGTCCTCTCTGCTTATCTTCCTGGTCAAACAGAGCGAAAACACACCCCTTAGTATCTTCAACCCTCCCTGACTCCTTAACCCTCTAAGTCTGGAGCTGCTATCTTTATCCTACAGCCTTGTTTCTTAATAAGGTAGACAGGCATCTCATTATCTAAGGCCACTACCCATTATCAGTTCTCCACCCAATTTGACCTTTCAGAAGCAAGGGATGACTGCTTTGAATTTTCTCCACATACATGACCCTACAGTGACCTCTCCTGATTCCAGCTCCCTCTCAAATAAATCCCTTCTCTACCTCTTGCCACCTGCATGTGGACATGTTTACGAATATTCGCACCTTGCCTCCCCTTTCCTTCTGAAATGTTTCTCCTATGGCTGGTTTGTCCACTTGTAATGCCAGTCCATAACGCTTCCCCCTTTGATCTTCCCTCCCATGGGCACATAGCTGATTCTCTCTTCAGTAAATTTGCCCTCTGTCCCTATGGCATGGTTCACTGTAATGCTAGGCATTTTTGCATTCTGGTGGAACTTAGAGGGTAGGCTTGAAAAATGCTCCGTGTCTGGCTCTGCCACATATTGCTTGTTGAACACTGGCCACATTTCTTAACCAGCCTGAGCCACAGATTTTCCATTCGGAGAACCAAAGATAATAACATATCCCTGTCTCATGTAGTTGTGAGAATATAGAGAATTCATATAAATCACTTAGCCTATAGGAATTGTTCAAGGCTAGAGGTGTTGTTATTGTTGGTTGATATTATTATTATTATTATTATTATTATTATTATTATTATTATTCTCAGTAAATGATTGCTGAAAGGGAATGAAAGCTCAGGCATTGTAGCAGGAAGGTGGGGGGGTACATAAGGTTTAAGCACATTTGTTTATTTGTTTTCTCATTCATTTAATTATATGAGATAGAGTCCCACTATGTACTCCTGGCTGGCCTGGAACTCACTCCATAAATCAGGCTAGCCTTAAACTCCTGGAGATACACCAGTATCTGCCTCCTGGGTGCTGAAATTAAAGGCTCGAGCCATCATGCCCGACCAGGTTTAAGGACTTTTGAATCTTCTCCAGTCTTTTTTTTTTCCTGAGACAGGGTTTCTCTGTTGTAACTCTGGCTGTCTTGGAACTCACTCTGTAGATCACGCTGGCCTCGAACTCACAGAGATCCGCCTGCCTCTGCCTCCTGAATGCTGGGATTACAGACATGTGTCACCACCACCAGGCTCTCCTCTAGTCTTGTAGCATAGAGCAGAGGCAATTCCTAAAAGCAGGCCAAACCAGTCCAATATGAATGGCTAACTTTTACAAAGTATCACTTAACTTTTTGAGAATGGATTTTGCTATATTGCCCATGCTGACCTGAAAGTCCTACACTCACACAATCCTCCAGTCTTAGCCCCCGAATACCTGGGACTACAGCACCATCACACCTGGCTTATGACATAATACTTTTATAAAACATATTTTCATATACATAACATAATCATCTTTCAGATTAAGCTGTTTATCCACTTTAGCCTGCTATATACAACCCCATTATGAGATGATTCCAGTCTTTGCTGATTACTCCATTAAGTAATCCATTGGGATCCGTGTTTTCCATTTAAAACAATTACCTCAATGAAAATTGCATAAACAGAACGTGCTATCAAAGAAGAAAACCATCATTTGATTCTCCTGAAATTAAAACAGCCTTCTCCAACTCAGCCAACTCATCTTCTGGGATATAACGGGCTTTTTTCTCCTAAGTAACTTTTCCACATAAATCAAGCAATTATCTCCCTAAAGGATCTTCCCCCAGTGTGTGAGTGAATCAGTGCTTTGATTAGCAATCTGTCTTTGCTTCATCGAGTGCTTGAGTTTGTTCTAACTTAAGATTAGTTTTTAAAACAAACTTTTTTACTTCGGAGCAATTTTGTTCTTACAGAGACACTACATCTTTCGTACATATCTGTCATCCAGGCCGTCTGAATGTTAACGCCATGATTGACTACACTTGTCAAAGAAAAAGAAATTAGCACTGGCATATTTATCAATTAAACTATCAGCTTTACTCAGCTTTCACTAGTTTTTCACTTAATGTCTTTTTTCTTTTTTTTTTTGGTTGTTGTTGTTTGTTTTTTTGAGACAGGGTTTCTCTGCTGTAACTCTAGCTGACCTGGAACTCACTCTATAGACCAGGCTGGCCTTGAACTCACAGAGATCCACCTGCCTCTGCCTCCCGAGTGCTGGGATTACAGGCATGTGACTGCCCGGCATTGTAAAGCATTCTTACTTGCTGAGCCATCTCACTGGTGCAGACAGATGTTTAATTTAATTCTGTAGGGTTATAGATACTAACACAGAATTCATTTGCTTCACTAATTCTGCATATCGTCTTCGTTTATCTAGTTGCTAAATATTCATAGAAATAAGGTCACATGTATCAAGCAAATACTAAATTCTACCTGTTATAGCCTATGAAGCCACCAAAAAAGCATCAGATGTGTTGTCTGTCCTCATGTAACACTTTCCATTGAGCTGTGGGAATATATTGTAATATACAGGCTGAGTGTCTCTAATCTGAAAATCTGCAATCCACAATACCTGCCTCGAACTCACAGATATCCATCTGCCTCTGCCTCCCGAGTGCTGCCACCACCACCCAGCTGTCTTTCTTTTCCAATTCCAGAATTCAATTCAGGATAACACATCGCACATAGTCATCGTGTCATTTGAATAAAATATCCCATTTAATAATATTGAATAAGGCCAAATAATTCCCACCAAATGTTCTCATCAAACTGGAAGGTGAGAAAACACAGGCAAAATGGTATTTAAGTCAGACATCCAAATGAGCAAAATTAGTTGAAGAAAAAGATTTTTCAGTTTCTGTCAAAGAGAAGTAGTAAGTCTTCTATCTCTCTCCATCACAATCCTAAACTATTTTCTAGTTTTGTATTTTATGGAAAGTTACGTTTCTGGTTGTGCCTCTACTGACCATCTGGCACTGACATATTTATCATCAAATTAAAATCAGAGCAGGAGCTCCTACTTTAATGCAAATGCCAACTAATGGGTCCTATTCTTCACATGCCTGTCTGGAAAAGTTAGGCCTTGGGATCTAAACACACACACACACACACACACACACACACACACACACACACACACACACCAGACTGTACATCAGGGTCTAGAACACACTGAATTAAACACTCTCAGTATTTTCTTTGCCCTATACCAGGAGAGGAGCAGGAATCCTTCTCCTAGAGGCAGCATGCCTGGTGCTCCATAAAGCCTCCAAGACTGTCAGAGTTAAGAAATGATTCCCACTTCTCAGACTTTTACATCTTGAATAGTGTGCAATGCATATTTAACCTACATAGATGAAGAACTGTATTCTATTTCATTGGTTTTATGGAAAGTAGCTGAAGAGGACAATGGAGAGAAATGAAAGTTTTACAAAGACATTGGCACCTGAGTAAACAACACCTTATCTTTGCTGTATTTGAGGTTTCTGCATTGGTTACTTCTCATTCTCTACCTGGAAGTGCAGAAAAATGAGAATATGATGATTTCACATGATATGCTACCTCTTTCACGCACACTGTGCCTTTTCCAGTAACCAAAACATAACAAAGAAATATTAGCAAACTGATTTTGTCTCTGATTTCTGTGGCTTTCTACATTCTTATACACAAAACCTCAAAGCCAAAAAGAAGTACAGTGATCATGCAATCAAAATGGACTATAGATCAAATATTTTCATTAAATAAGGGAACTCAAAATTCAAAGTAACAGTGGAAGTTTCATTATATCACTTTCAAACTGAATTTAAGCCATTCCGCATCACAACTGTGTGACACACCCGTTATTTCTATCTTTCACAGGTGAAGAAACTGAGGTTCAGATGCTAAATGCTAACAGGAGAATCAGGAATTCAGTCTGGCCCTGGGGTCTCAATTGCCGTGTTCCAGAGATATTCCTGCCAGTTTTATTTACAAGCACAGACTGAAAATAGGTCAGAAATGCTTAAACAATGTCCAATTTACTCCCAATATGCAGTCATTAAAATAGACAGATACCCTCACATTCTGCAAATAGTAGACTACTCCAGTGCAACCATTCTTGAAAGCAATTTAACAATATCCATAAACTGCCCTTTCAGTTCATACGATATAATCCAGCAAGTCTAGCAACTTATCGTAAGATGGTACTCAGAAACTTGGAAAAAATTAATTTGCAAAAATTCTTATTGAAATTGTAGAGCAAGGCCAGCCTGCCTGGTCTACATAGTGAGTTCCAGAACTTGTTTCAATAAACAAACAAACAAACAAA
This sequence comes from Cricetomys ansorgei, assembly GCA_026225945.1. Classification (NCBI taxonomy): domain Eukaryota; kingdom Metazoa; phylum Chordata; class Mammalia; order Rodentia; family Nesomyidae; genus Cricetomys; species Cricetomys ansorgei. The sequence goes on from JAMJFZ010000896.1 coordinate 876,368, forward strand.
CAAACTGGAGCTGAAGAGATAGCTTAGTGGTCATGAGCACTTGCAGCTGGTGGAGAAGACCCAGGTTTGGCTGTCAGCACACTCAGGATGGATCACAACAGCAGCAATCAGTAACTCAAGTTTCAGGGGATCCTTCACCCTCTTCTGGCCTCAACTGGCATTGCACACATGTGCAACACATGCAGGTAAAACACCCATACACATAAAAATAAAAATCAATGTAAAATCAACTTAAAAAAAAAAAAAAAGAAAAGCTGAGCTGGACTGGGTGGTCCACATTTTTACCTCAATTATTCAAGAGACTGAAGCAAGAGGACTGGAGAATCAAATGCAGACTGAAGTACATAACAAGTCTGAGGCCAGCCTCAGTTATGTGTTACATAGCAAGAATTTGGCTTTGTTTGTTTCCTGCAAGTGCAAAGAAACTAAAGATTCAAAAGTAAATAAATAAATAAATAGAAGTTCTTTTCTTTTCCTTTTTTGTAGTCCTGGGTGTTCTGGGACTTGGTATGTAGACTAGGCTGGCCTTGAACTCAAAGAGATCTGCCTGCCTCTGCTTCTTGAGTACTAGGATTAAAGGCTTGTGCCACCAAACCCAGCAATAAATGATAGGTTATCATTTTATGTGACACAGTATATAGTCATTAAAACTAATGTCTTCTATATATGAATGGTGTTATAGCCATTAAATCTTAACAATCTGATTCCTTAAAGAAAATAAAGTATCTTAATGATATAAGGGAGTGCAGCATTTTCAGTGCAAAAGTACAATTAAAATATGCAAGCACACTATGATCCCAATTTTTCTCAAAAACTGTATGTGTAAAGATAAGATTAAAAAAAGGAATATGTCACTTGGTATGACGGCACACTCCTATAACCTCTTAGCACAGGGTGGAATGAGGTAGGAGGAACAGGAGTTCAAGGCTTTCCTTAGCTACATAGCCAGTTTGAAGGCAGCCTGGACTACATAAGCCCCTCCTGTCTCAAAAGTCAAACACTGCTATACCCGTAAAATAATGCAACTCTTAACCCTCATTAGGGAAGCTTCTATTTGCAGAAACAGTGATTAATACAGAGATCACAACTGGTCAGTGTGCAGAGAATAAGAGACTGTGGAGTCATCAGTCCTAAATGGGACGTGTACTTTACAGCCCTTCCTCCCGAGGCTCGGGGATCATGGTGGAAGATGAGGCAAAAAGATTGTAAGAGCCAGAGGTGATGGATGAACACCACACTGCAGCTGCACATACGAATGCACAGCACTTGTGACGGCATGAGCAGGACCTGTATAGTCCAAATCAAATCCCATCAAGGAGATGGGAGTTGAGCACGTAATCCCACCCGTAACCATGAAGCTATTTATTGGGAATTGTTAGCTACTGTGAGAGAGACAGGTTTCCCTAAGAGCATAGCCCCTGTTGAGTAGATTATTGACAGGTAACCTAGGGATATAGATGGTTCATAGTCAAATAGCAGCAGAAAACCTTTTCCTGGAGGATGGGACCAGAACCTACTCCCTCCTTTTCTTTTTCCTTCTCTCTCAGCAACTCATTCCTATTTGGTTGCATTTTCTGCTCAAGGCCTACACACATCAATTGCAGATCACAGGCAGTTAAACAACAATTGTACTTAAGGCTTTATCATGTTTGCAGCTCTTCCCTTTTTCTGCTCTGATAACCCCGCTGTTAGAAGTCTTGCCCAGGCATTCCTCCAAAATCTTACTTTCCATTTGAAGGCTAACTAGTAGGCTGTCTGGGTTACCAGCAGCAGGCTCTTTGTGTGGTTTTGCAACTAGTTCACAAAGGGAATGATTTCATTGCCAGGGCTGCTTTAGTAAAATGAGTGAGGAAAGGGGGAAGGAGCATGTTCAATGTAAATGCTGAGATTTCCTCTGAAGAATGTATGCTGTGCTTCTTATCTAGAAATGGAGCTGGTGAGATGACTTAGAGTTTGTTCTGCAGGCTTGGTGACCTGAGTTCCTCATGTAAAGGTGTAAGAAGAGAACTGACAACTGACTCCATGAAGTTTCTTCTGACCTTCACATGTGTGCAGTGATGCCCATGAATATTCATACACAAACACACATGCATACATAAACAAACACAGAATCATAAAATATGTACTAATTACCTTTCTCAAAGATAAGTGGCATAACTAGAAAAGCACAATCAGAGGAGGGGATTAATAGTATCTATCTCTTCACCCTTGTTAATGATGGTGGTAATGATTATGTACAAAGCTGGGAAAATGAAAGTCTTATCTATATTATGATTAGAACTGTGCATGCATTTTATAGTTTGAGTCTACTCAACTGGGAAACTTGAGAGCACAGACTGGATGGATTATGATAGGATACTAAAACAGCACTTTGTACATAGTAAGTGGTACCAAATCTATGCTTGAATAAAAGCATGCCCTCCAGGTACAGGGTGCCCAAGGTTCGGGTTCAGCACCTGGGGTGAGGTGATGGGGCCCATGTGCTATGTGTTCAAATGAGAATAAATTCCTGACAGTGCCTACTGTTGAAATACAAATTGGAAATCAGGCAGATTGATACTACATGCATGCTAAAAAAATGAAAATATCTGTCTGAGGTACAGACTCAGATTTTTAAAAATCTAGGATTAATATCCAAATAACAGCAAAAATCATTCTGAGCTGTGTGTGTGTTGGGGGGGAAGCATCTCTTACAGATACCCAGCAGTTTCAAGCATCTATTATAAATTATTCCTCAATCTGCTTTGAATAAATAAGGTGAATTGAGTAGTGTAAAGCTCTGTTAAACTGATGTGGTTGGAAGCAATCAGAAGTTCATTTATTGGTAAACCCCCTTTATGGAGACATGGAGTGGCTAGGGGGCTACATATAGAGGCTCTGGGCTTAGGAAAAAACCCTATCCACTAATTCTGTGAAATGAAAGAAAAAATCACTTTCTTTAAAATAAATTGGCTATGTCTTTTTCTATTCAAGATTTTCAGTATATATAGCCAAACACTTCAGAGTAAGAGAATAATTGAGATTAATGGGGAAAGGTGACTGGAGGAGAAGATAACAGGGCCATTTAGGTTTCAAAAATGTCTGAAGGGTAAAAAAGAAAGAGAAGGTGACAACCAGTGTGCAGTCTAGAGGACTTGAGGATGTTTGCAGGTTGGTAGAGTGTAGAGTGCTTTGATTGCTTTCAACATTATTGATGACTTGGCTTTGGAAATCACTGACTTGTTGGGTTATGGAGAACAGAGGCTGTGAAATCACTACCTTGTCAGGTTATGAAGAACAGAGACTGGTACTTTCTTGATATCTAGCTTGTTGCAGCCATCCTTTAATGTATATACGTAAATAAACTACAGAATGGCAGGAAAATAGAAGACTTCTTCACAGTTAAGATTCAGTTAAATCTATATATAAAATTACGGAAAAATGTTGAAGCAATTATTAAATGAAAAGATGGGCTTTAGAAAGCTAATATGATATGACCCAATTTTTTGTAGCTCTTGGGATCCCACCCAAGGCTTCATACATGCTAACATAATGCTTTGACACTCAGACACACTCCTAGCTCAGATTCCATTTAGGAAGGAGTTAAAATATTATTTAAAAAATACAATATCTTAACTTGTCATCTATAGGAAACTTGTACCTTCTAAATTTTTATGTCATGATAATGAACTTTGCATAGCTTTGTGAAATCATATTAGTACCATTGGGAAGTCAACATGGCTATATTCAAGATCTGAAATATTTCAAGGTGCTAAAAGTTTTAAATATTGAAAAAGGTTTTGAATGGAAATTATAAGGCAGGTTTTTTTTCCCTTATGTCTTTGTTTTGTACTCATCAACTGAAGGTTTTGGAATTTAGTGTAAGCAAAAATCATTTGTGTGGGCTAGATATAAAATTTAAAGTATAATCATTCAAATACTCCCCTTTCTCTTTTTCTCTCAGAGACAGGGTCTCATGTAGCCCAGGCTGTCTTTGACCTTGATACATAGCCATAGATAACTTTGAACTTATTTTCTTGATTGTGTGTTTGTGCGGAAGTGCATATATGTCTGTATGTCTATATAAATGCAGGTGTGTGTGTGTTTGTGTGTGTGTGTGTGTGTGTCTGTGCATGTGCACTTTTGTACCATTAGTATGGAGCTCAGAGGATAACTTAAAATGTTGCTGTTTCTGATGTACTTGCTATATTTCTTTCTTTTCCTTTCCTTCCCTTTCTTTCTCTTCTTTCTTTCTTTCTTTTTCTTTGTTTTTTGAGACAGGGTTTCTCTGTTGTAACTCTGGCTGTCCTGGACCTCTCTCTGTAGACCAGGCTGGCCTCAAACTCAGAGATCTGCTTGCTTCTGTCTCCCGAGTGCTGGGATTAAAGGCGTGCACCACCACCTCACAGCTTTTTTTTTTTTTTTTTTTTAATTTTAGACAGAGTCTCTTACAAGTCAGAAATTCACCACATAAGCTAGGAAAAGTGAACAGTGGGCACCAAAGGTCCTCCTGTCTCTACCTCCTCCATTCTGGGATTACAAGCGTATGTTACCAGCTTGGCTTCTTCCAAATCTGAGCTATCTATCTTGGACCTTGAACTTCTTCTGATCCTCTACCCCCTCCCCAAGTGCTGAGATTGGAGGTGTGCTCTACCATACCTGGCTCATGATAGTGCCAGGAATCAAACCAAGGCCTCATACATACTAGCCAAGCACTCTGCCAACTAACTGCACCCGCAGACCCAAATAAGGTACATTCATTGACTTGTGGATGTGTCTTTAACCATCTCAGTTTATATGTGAAAAAATTCATATTGGCCATTTTGCCTTAAGCTGAGAGTTTTAATGTTTCTATGGCAAGTAAAGAAGTTTTAAATTTTTCTGTGGTAAGAATTTATTGCAACATTGAGGGCATTGGCCAACTATACAATGGATTTGGGCATTAGGAATGCAACCTGCAATGAAGTTTATTGAAAGAAGTTAACAAATGGTTACTATTAGTTTTTTTTCTGTTTTCTGATTTTATTTTTTATGCTAGTGGTCAGGATTCAGAGCTAGTACCCTAAATGTATGGAATACAGAAATAATTGTGTACACAATCTCTGGACCTTGGGCTATTAAAAATTAGAGTTTTATACAATATATGGAGTCATTTGTATTTATTTTTACCAGGCTAAAAGGTTTCACCAATCAGGATACCCAAGAGTCCAAGATCTGAAGCTCACTTAGAAACTATGGGGATGATTTTGGTCCAAATATTGGCATACAGGTTTCAATCTCTTAGTAATATAAACTGAGGTATAGAAACAAACAGCTGCATGCTTATTAAGCATTTGTCAGAATTCAACCTGGATTCCTAACAGTTGGAATAATGGCCACCCTAATAGAGAGGCCAAGGAGCAGTGTTGTAGAAGTTTTAGTTCTGTGTAAAATAATTGTGTCATGCACTGTTGGGTCTTAGCGTTTTGTATTGTTTGTAGGTGTTGATTGTGTGTGTGTGTATGTGGGGGGTGTTTGATTGCTAAAGATCTGCATGTGTTATCAGTAGAATACCAGAGGAGTTCATTATCAATTAAAAAACACCTGAGTTGGGACACTCAGGGTTCCACTGTCCAGTATGGCATTGGCCTTAATTGGCCAAAGTCTGGCAGGGTTTTTAACCTATCAATATGCCTCCATGTCTTCTTTGGTGACCCGCCACACTAGGTATACTACTACTAGTTTTGAAGGCATGAAGGCATGGAGAGGTGCTGAGGCTTGGCACTGTGAGAAGCAGGAGAGGCCATTGGTGAAGGTTCAGCCTCAGTAGCAGTTAAAAGCCCAGATTGAAGGGGTCATGCAGAGAAGTTGCGGCTTGGCATCGTGAAGAGAGCCTGGGAGAGGCTATTAGTGAAAGTGCAGCCCAGTTGCAGCAAGGGACCCCAGCAGTTTTTGAGATGCCAGTACCATGGGATGACCACCAAGAACAGGAGCAGCAGTGGAGGGGAGCCAACCAGAGCCTGGAGGACAAGCTGTGTGTGCTGTAGAGAGCAGAGCCAGAGAAGTGATCCAAGCCCTTTGGAGGAGCCCAGACATCATGAGTGAATTCCAGATAATTGGACATCGATAATGTTTTTGCTGTTGAAAGACATTGTAGAAAGCTTGATAGATGTTTGGTTTCATTTGGTCCTATGCATTAGCAACCCTTATGATCATTCCTTTTGTAAATGGCTTTGCTGGTGTAGTGTTAAATTGTGTTGTAGAGATAAAGAATTTTTTGATTGGCTTATAGAGAAAAGAGGAATTGTAGAAGTTTACGTTTATTCATGTATAAAATAATTGTTCTGTATACTACTGGGTGATAGGTTACCTAGGTCTTGGTGTTTTGTATTGTCTACAGGTGTTGGGTTTCTGTGGGGGCTATTTGATTGTTCATGATCTGCATGTGCTATCAGTAGAACATCTGAGAAGTTCTGTATCAGTAAAATCTGCTGAGATGAGACGCTCAGGGTTCCACTGTCCAGTATGGCACTTGCCATGATGGTGGTTCCCTCTGCTGAGGTCTGGCAGGGTTTCCACCTATGAAAATGCCTCCCCACTACACTCATCTCATGAACTACTTCAGATCTACCTCAAGCCTTAACGTTGCAGATAGAATGACTATGAGGTAGTTCTGTAGATTTTGACAGCAGTTTTTTTTTGTTTGTGCATTCTATTGGGTTACTAACTAAATGGAATTTCTCTCTGAAGATCTAGCAGGCTATAGGATAATTGATGTGGAGGTGATTTAATTGCTTTACCTGCATGTAAATATAGTGACAATTTAAATGATTTTCTTTACATGGCCCTAGAGTTGGATTTACTCTTTCAGCCTATTGTGTTTGATCTAGCATCACAACATTAGAGTAAATGATTACTGCTAAATACACCATATACCATTTTGGATCTGGGTTGCATTTCTGTAAGCTTATCTTGCCCATTTCTATTAATATTCAGAGTAATTGAAACCCAAGATTGGATAACTAAGGCTCACTAATATCCCTTATTACAGAGAACATTATTTAGAAGACCTACTTTGAGTTCTCATGAGCTGCTCTTGTTTCTTTGCTTTTGAATAATATTTGTTACTTGAGTTTTACATTTTATTTTATAATAGAATAATTAACTTTTCTAGTGATGTTTTCATTGCTGTGAAGTTTCCACTTACAGATTATTTTATTATCCAAAAATGAAATGAGGATAATCCAAGAACTTTGCCATCTGTCAAGTCCAACATTTCTAGTATTCCAGGACAGAGCACTAGGTTTCAGGAACTGATACACTGAAGGCAAAGAGTTGGTGGCAGGATCTAGGATGAGGCTAGGATGGAAGTCCTCCACTTTGTTAAGGTAAGAAAAGGTAGTATAGGAGGAACTCCCATTGTTGAGACAGGATTCTAGGAAACAGGGAAAGAACACAAGGGAGTCAGATGGAAACCAACAAACAAGCAGAGGAGTTTTCTGTCTGCCATGTAAAACAGCTCTTAGGAAGAAATCCCTACCAATAGATAAATGATCAGGATCATTCAACATATATTCCCAAAGAATAGCTGCTGTACTATTATCACAAGTAAGATCATGTATACATCATATATTTCCATCTCTTACCTAAATTTTCCCAAATGTACAAAGAACAGCTTCCATAACTTAAACATTTTTAATTATTTTTTATTTTATTATTTTATGTGTATGGGTATTTTGCCTGCTTGTATGTCTTTGTACCACATGCATACAGGGCCCACTGAGGTCAGAAGATGGGATTGCATCCCCTGGAACTGGAGTTAGAGACAGTTCTGAGCTACCATTTGGGTGCTGGGAATAGAACATGAGTTCTCTGGGAAAGCAGCTAGTGCTCTTAACTGCTGAGCCATCTTATAGCCCCATATAGCCTTTATTTTTCCCAAAGAAGTACAGATAAGATCCACACATTACATATGCTAGCTTTTACCCTTTGGTCTCATTTAATTCACAGCAGCCTACTACATATCTTTTCCCCCGTTGTCCTAACTGCCACTTTATCTTCTTTTAAAATATATTTTTAATTGACAAGAAAGCAAAAGATAGTAGGAAGCCTAATGTCTCCTCATGAAAAGTGATACTTAGCTCCATTTGAGGATTGCTGGGGTGAACCTAAGTTCTGGGTTTAATGGTGGGCCATCAGAAAACACGGAATGTCATCAAGAAGATTAAATGAAATGCATCCTTTTGTATGTCAGTGTGCATGCCTCTCCATGACTCATCTGAGCATCCATCAATAGCTCCCTCCCCGCCAAAAGGAACTCCCTTGTGGGAGATCTACCATAATAGAGACATCCTTGAGGGTTAGATTATTAGTGAAACTGAGAACACATTTTATTCTAAATTCTCTTGTCCAGATGGTTGGTTGTTTTCCTCACACTCTATTTATGGTCCAGAAAATCTACAAAATTCATACCTACCTTTCTTAGCCTGGCAAAGGAAGACCAATATGCCATCTGTACCACTAGGTTACTTGTGTATATCCACTTCCTTTTGGACTGGAACAGAAAGTCTTAATGTCACAAAGAAACACAAGAGTCACTTTAATTCAATACTGTTAATTACCACATGAAGAAACAGAGAAACATTTTGATGGATGACAAAAGACCCAAGTCAATATTTGAATATGATCTGAGTGACATTCAAGTCTCCCGACATCTAATCTAATACAGTTCATCCGTTTTTTTTAAAAAAGTCTGCTTCTCAAAAACTCACAAGACATGTGTAATCTCTAGTACCATCAGATAAAACTGTCAAATCACTTTTCCTTTACAGATATGGTTTCTGGAAGCAAGTTTTAGACATTTTGAAACTGTATAGCAGAAACATACATTCTATCTTGACCAAATCACCAGATAATTGATATTTACATCCACACTTTGGATATATACTGTCAATATATTTTAATCTCCCTGTCCTTTCTTGATGCTTCGGTTTGGCTATCCTCATCTGTAAAGACCAATTAGGAGTGCTGGACTATTGGAAGGAAAACATCATCCACCACAAGCAGTCTGAAGCCATGGCAACTTAGATCTGTTGAGATGGCACTAAACTCAGTGGCAATGCCATGAGGCGCTAAATACAATTCTGCTTCCCATTTATAGTCTCCCTTATATATACAAACTAAACCCAGGTCACCTGCCTCTTACCCAGACCGTGCCTAAAGATTGTTCTAGTCTAAAATCCCCCTACAGAATGTGGCCAAGGGGTATTAGATAGTTGCAGAGAAGAAACAGATAAGTCCCTTCCATTCATGAGTGTATACTACAAAGTTATATAGTATTCTTCCTACAGGGTAGTGGTTTTCATAGGAATAAGAATTCAGGTTCCAATTTTGTAAATAGAGTAGTCAGCCCCCCCCCCCAAATCATAAAACCCATGACTATCCATAACTGAGCTCAAAGAAAACTGTATCATGAGTCATCTGAACTTTTGAGAACTCAGCTGATCACAGAAGCCCTACATGTAGCAATGTGCCCATGGGACTATGAATCTTCTGTTAAACACTCAGAAGAGTCTACTCACCTGCCTCCTCCCTCTCAGTTTTGACTCTCGTACTTGCAGGCTCAGATACCACTGTATCACACTATGAAATGGAATTATTTCCCACTCTCAGGGGGAGCTGTATCCTCCATTCCCAAATGTCGTGTAGGCTGACCATTTTGAATGCTGGGTGTTTGTATGTCAGCAAGTACCTATATTCATTTCAGCTTCCTGAAGCATTTATGAACATAGGTTAGTCATATTTCAGCCACAATATGGGAGATAAGACAGCCAGGGGATCTCATAGGTAGGCTGTGAGTAATAAATAATGAAAAAGCACTTTGCAAAATATGAAGTATGATCCTAATGCTCAATAGCATAAGATACTTTACTTTACCATTAGCCTACTTTATCACGAACTGCCTTGAAGGGAGGCAAACGCTAGACATCATCAGCCCAGCCTCCAGTTATGGATTAGGTCATGGAGAGCAAAGTAACTTTGGCTGTAACTGTTTCATCTAAAATGAAACCAGGTCATTAAATTTTTCAAGAAGGCACCTCATTCTTGGGGGTCTCATGACCCCCATTTACTGCTCAAAACTAAACTTTTTAATAAGGTAAAAGCTGATTTAATCTATTCACTTCATCTGCAAAAATAGCACTAACAATGTATCGATTTTTTGCCTTCATAAAGAAGGCTGCCTATTACCAAATATTCAAGCCTAGAAAAGTCTAATAAACAGACAGGACATAGAGTTAGCATTATAAATAAGGGCTCCAAATCAGTGATTCATTTTTCACGTACTCAGAATTTCCTGAACCTCAGAAAGTAGCCCCTTTTCAAACTGGTCTGTAACTGATAACTGAAATGTAATTATACGCACAAGGCTGACACCATAGACAGACTTAGTAAACACGGTCTGGGAATGTAGCTGGGTTGCTGGAGTGTCTGCCTAGCATGCATGCAACCCACATGGTTTCAATCCCCAGTAATGCATAAACTGGATGTGGTAGTGCACACCTGTGATGTGTACAGAGCATGGGAGGAGGAGGCAGGAGCACCAGAACTTTAAGGTCATCTTTTACTACATGGTAAGTTTGAGATCAACCTAGGCTACATTCTAGTCAAAGAGAGAAAGGAAGGATGGGAGGGAGGGAGTGAAGAAATGAGGGGAGAGAAGAGAAGGGAGGGAGGGAGTGCTGAGTAGACAAGGAGTGGCAGAAGCCTGGAGCTTCTGAAAAAAACAATCCTTGTTGTGAACCGAGAATACAGCATGAATAGCCCAAGTACTCTACTGCCTTTTGTGAATTTAAATTCAAATGAGGTGACACATATGGATGATATGAAGAAAGGCTGAGCACCCCATAAAGGACGACATGCAGAGTCTGTCACCATTCTTCGGTCTGCACTTCTGTCCGCGTTTCTCCCACAAACGTGGGAAGCATCCTTGCCCTAAACAGCTACTCACTGTAAATTGTACATTTAATGAAAGTCATTGCTGAAGCTCCCTCTGCTTTCTTTGAAAGTGAAAGTGCTTCTTACACAGTCACATATGTTTGAGTGAAATGTTGGGTTGCCTGGAGACTCCTTCAGGATAACGGTAGCAGGAAAGGGGAGGACATCGGAACCAAACCTCCCCAGGGGTCAGGGGGTGGGAATTGTTGTGATTAATTGTGGATACATGAAGTTTAATTGAATTGATTTGCACCTTCATGTGTTTGAGTATTTCCATGAGGAGTTTATAAACTGCAAACTGCCTTGGAGAGCAATCTAGAATGCAGGTCATCATGAATAACATTGAGTGATTTATCACACTTTTCTCTGGAGAGCAGGAAGACAAACCAATACTCTGCACTGTTCACTGAAAGGTGAACTCAGAGGGGAGAAAAAGGGGTCATAGACACTGTCACCAGCCTCACCACCATATCTAGTCAGACCTGTAGATACTAACTAGTAACTGATGATAGGTCATTTATGAAGAGAGACCTCAGACTGCGGGTCTCCTGAATGGTTATAAACACATCTGGATATGAGTACATACGAAACTCCAGTAGCTCTGTGATGAACTTTGCAAACGTGATGAACTCGTCACATCTCTAGTTATTAATATGAGTGGTAGCTAGGTGAACTGTTAATTTGGCAGAACCTAGAATCACCTGGGAAATGGATGAGCTACTGGGCACACCTGTGAAGAGTCATCATGATTGCATTAGTTGAGGCGAGAAGACCGAACAAAGGGAGCAAAAGGACAAGCATCGGATGGTCCCTCTCTGCTTCCTGGTTGTGAATGTGATCTGACCAGCTGCTTCAAGCTCCTGCTACCTTGATCTGCCTCCCACAATGGCCTGTGCCATGAACTGTGAGCCAGAATAGATCCTTTCTCCATTAAGTTGCTTTTGTCAGAGTCCCTGACTACAGCAACAGGAAAAGGAACGAGTCCAATAAAATGATCACTTGCAACTAGCACCACACAATGGGAGAATGATGGCTTTCACATCAGACACTGCAATATATAAAAGTATGTCTCAGAGAATAAACTGGAGTCCACACTATTTCTAGAAGAAACAAAAAAAGTATCTGCACATTCTACACCTTATTCCATTCTGTTTGCCAGTTCTGAATCTTGCTAACATTAAAGGGCAAATAATCATAAATAGATTGAGGGTTGATGTCTCCTCCAAATCTAATCTCCTCCTCCTCCTCTCTTTGATTTTTCTCCACTGAAGCGTTTGAAACACTAAACATACATTTATCAGAACATCTGACAGCTATTGCTAGCCATGTGTGAAACGTGTTGTCTGTGGACAACAACGAACAATGAAAATGCACCAGGTTAATGAGCTAAGGCAGAACCGGATGACTGCAGAAGCATGACTCCTCGTGGCTCAACTGTGCCACAGCAGTGCAAATGGAACGACTCTCAATAGGACCTGCTGTGAGAAACCTGTGTTATCTGTGTTTTGCTGTTGTTTACATGACTGTTCAGTTGTGTGTGGCCAAATACATTTCTGCTTTCAGGAAGGGTTAATACCTCTTTAAGCAGACAACAATCTGAAAGGTGTGTGTGTGGGTGTGTGCGTGGGTGTGTGTGTGTGGTGGTGGTAAAATACTAACTAGCTTTCTGAAAGACAAAATGACCTGGCTTTTTGTTTGTGTTTGCCAGCTTCCTTAGAACACTCATTTGGATCATGACCATGTTCAATATGGGGTCAGTATAAAAGGGTATTGTTTGAATCTGAAATGTTCCACACTTATCTGTGGGTCTACAAATAAGCATTTAAAATACGGTTTAAAAGACATTAATTTAGGAAATGGTAATAGTGGGTTTTCTTCTGGGGTCTCTGACCTCTCTGTCCATAGGCTCTTGGCTAGGCTTACAGTGCTGGTCATGAATTCCTTCCCATTGAGTGGGCCTTAGATCCAGCTGTTGGTTAGCCTCAAAATAAAATCACCACTATTGCACCATTAGGGCCATCTTCCCAGGCCAGTCAGTGTTGCGGTTCATAGGCTAATAGCTGGATAAGACTACTGATGGTTCTTTTCCTTTGGCTTCTGATCTGTGAGAGCTAGGCCTCGGGGAGGAGGATTCTAGATAAGTTTTAACTGGATTCCTACAAGTTCTATATATCCAGGGTGAGTGTTGTCTTAAGTAATAGGGCCTTACCTTCAAGTTCTGGAAAGCAACCAAGGGCAGGTCAATAGCACTAGTTTTCCTCGGGGATCAAGTGCTTTAGAATTCTGAGGCAGCAATAACTTGGGAAGGCAAGTGTTTTGTGTGGTTTCATACTTCCACCTAACTCAAATTTGGCCGCCTAACCTATCATCCCAGCATGCAGGTGCTCCTTGTTTAACCTGTGTTTAAAATGTAAGACTATGCATGGCATTTTCACACAGGTTAGCTCATTTACTCACCATAATTATCCAATAATGAAGAAGAAGCGGTTTTAAAAAAAATGTTTTGCAGCAGAGGAAACCAAGTCTCCAAAATGAAATAAGCATTTCAAGTGCAGAATATATTCCTCATAAAGGAGTGGAACTCCATGATGACTCTTCTCACTGCAGGCCCAACCCACTTAGGACAGAGCCCTAGGGACAAGGGAGGCTTCTCTAAATGAGTGTTGCATCCTGACTTGAAAGAATGGCTAATATGTTGACTTATAGTAAAAACAAATACAGCGGCTTATTTCCACCCCCCCCACTTTTTTTTTTTTTAATGGAAATCACAACAAGCCCTCAGAGACAGCATGTGAAAAGCACTATTAATTTTTATATCTATTCCTTAGATTCTGGAGTTTCCAATTTTCAGAGAAACAACTAAGATCCCTGACACTTCAGTTGCACTTACAGATAATTGCTTGGAAAATGAAAAGGGCAAAAAGAAAATTAGACTCTTCTAAAAGAGGAAACGTAAAATCCTATAGAGAAGACAATCATTTTCAATAATGGTCATAATCATCACTAAAGGATAGTTTTTGCTTCACAAACTTTTCATCTCCTACTTCTCTCAGTAGAACTCCAACTTTTCCCTCAGAATTATTAATATCATCCTGACTGCCGATCATACATTAGAGTGAATCCCAAAGCCCATATGATTAAATGAAATATATCTTATTCCTCCTGGACTCCAGAGTGATTTTATAACCAGATCCTTAGTCTCTACCACAGGGCACCAGTGACAGGGGAATAAAACTTTACTAAGTAAGTACTCACCTTGACAGTGTAATGGCTATCATCCCACACTTGGGGAAGACCAGCCTTCAGAGAAAAGGGAAATTTGCACGTGCTGTAAAGGGAAGGCTCAAAGTAAAAAAAGAGAAATGAAGGTGAATAAGAGGCAATTTTAAAATGTGATCCTTTGGGGAAAGGCGGACTTGAGGATGTTACTGAATGGGGGTGTTCTAATAAATGGAGAGACATTGAAGACTGAAGGGATAGATGTAAAAATGAACTATGAGAGATGAAAAGAGTCAACCCAAAGCAAAACTGATGCATTACATAATGCACTGCACAGAGGAGCGGAAGAACAGTGGGATTTCAGTGTGTGTGCATGTGCGTGTGTGTTTGTGTGTGTGTGCATGTGCACGCTCATGCCCATGTGTGCCAGAGGTCAACAGTTGTCACTGTTTCACTGTTCCTCAGGTGCTGTGTACTTTATGTTTTTGCAGTTTCTCTCAATGGGACCAGGATCTCATTGAGTATACAAGAAAGGATGGCTAGGGAGCCCCAGGGATGTGTCTGGGTCCAGTGCTGGGATTATGGAAACTTCTACTACCCAGCTTGTTTTTTGTTTGTTTGTTTTTTTGGTTTTTTAAGGGTTTCTCTGTTGTAACTCTGGCTGTCCTGGAACTCACTCTGTAGACCAGGCTGGCCTCAAACTGACAGAGACCTCCCCGCCCCAGCAGGATGGCAGTTTTTTATTGAGCAAAATGGAAAATTATTTGCCTGAAAACCACACAGAAGGCTTTTCCCTGAAAGGCCAGTATAGCACCCATCACCAAGTTTCAGCTTTAAAAAAATGGCCAGTAAGTATACAGGTCTCTACATGACAGTTCATAAAAATCAGATTACAAGCCACGTGGTGGTGGCGCATGCCTTTAATCCTATCACTCAGCAGGCAAAGGCAGGTGATCTCTGTGAGTTCGAGGCCAGCATGGTCTACAGAGTGAGTTCCATGACAGCCAGAGTCACAACAGAGAAACCCTGTCTCGAAATACCCATGCCCCAACAAAAAAGCAGATTGCTTGCAACCCAACTGGTAGTAAAACACCCTGAAGGCAACTGGCCGCACAAGCCATTCCAAAGAAAGCACTCTCTACAGTAAGGGTGAAGAAACATCATTTTTACAGGCCTGGTATTGTGAAATTCCTTGAAATTAGCTGCTATCAGAAGTCCCCTTAACTTATCAAAAACTCTCCCTTGCAGCATCTGTGAGAAATTGTTCAAGACTTCAGAAAAACATCTGTGCTTCTGAGAACAGCTGTTGGTGCTTTGCAGGATGTGAATAAAATGTACCTGGTTTCTCTTTGCCTGTGGGCTATCCATGACCAACATGCAACGAACATGCCAAAAGAGATCCAATTGTCACACCACATACATGAATAACTTATTTAGGAATTCACCATGGTGGGAAACATTTATTCTCAGTATCTTTTCTCTTCTCTTCCTGTTATAAATAGTTCCGTGTGCTTGATCTTCTTTCCATGGAGTCAAAAAGTCCCTATATATGATTACAAGTGAGAAAACAGAGGACAAAAAGGAGCTATCAGCAATGCCTCCATTTCCATTTGTGTGCAAATTTCTCATAAATACTGGATATAAAGCATGAATGCAAGTCAGAATGTTTCCATGAAGAAGTTTCAGCCTTTCAACTTTGTAACCCTTCGATTTTTAATATCTTTTACAGTTTTCAGGACAATACCAGCAAGGGTTTTTTAATAAGTGAATTTCTTACTGAAAACTAGCTAAAAATTTCCAAATAAATGAAAACACCCAGAACAATACAATCCCAAACTCACCAAGTAGAGGGCCTAAAGACTTCATAAAAGTTGAGAACAATCATGCGGACATTTTGAACCATAGGCTACCACCTGGGTAGGCCTGACAAAGGGAGGCAACAGTGCACAAAGATACTCCCCACGAGAGGTCATGCTGATGGCTTACAAGCCATGTCCAAGTGATGGCCAGGGTGCTGCAAGTGAATGAGGATAGCTCTGAATGTGGCCCAATAAGCTTACTTAACTTTAAACACAATTTGATTTTTTTTTGGTGGGGGGAGGATAACTTCATTGTGCGGCTTTTGAGCATGAGCTTTGTAGTTAAGTGTCATGTTGCAAAGTCAAAAGATCGGACATGCCCAGGCCCTAAACTATCACATAAGATAATTTTTCACATGATAAAGAGTCCTGCAGCAGCAGGGATAGAAAAACAATCACAGGTATAGAAAGTAATTCTTGCATCAGAAGCTGGGCATGATCATGTACCCCTAAAATCCCAGGAGTTCAAAGACACTCTTGGCTATGTAAGACCCTCAAAAAAAAAAGAAAGTAACTGTTCTATCGGGCCAGCCCCCTAGTACTTTCATCACCACCGGCTATTCTTTGTAATGGAAATCAGCCAATCTTTTGTGCACCAGAAAGATGGTAAGGCAAGAGACAGAGTGCACTAGTATAAAAGTCCCCAATACCCTTCTCTCCTCAATAGAACTTTAAAGCCTTGGGTTTTCTTACAAGCTATCTGTATGTATGTATGTATATATGCATGCATGTATGTACAGCTTGTTTTAAAATTTTTAGGTGAAATATTCTCTGGGACAGAAAAAGGAAGGATTAAGAGTGTTATGCAATACTATGAAGAGATCTACTTTTAGATATTCAGGGAATATTTTATTTAATACATACCTGGTACCAAGTCTTTCACATTATAGATGGATCTAGGAGTGAAGACTGTGCTTTTTGAACATTTCTGAGGCAGGCATTTACAATAGCAGATGGGCAAAGTTCTGATGATAGTGAGGTGGTAAGTCTGTGCCGATTAATAATGCTAGCCCCAAAATCATCTAACTGTATATGGGCTGTGGATAACAGCCAAAGTTCGCATAAACAGTTCTCCTTTACAGTAGTGCAATGCCAACTCTTGCCAGTAGAGGGCACTTGAGGGACACTGTGGAGGAAGCTGCTTTAGTTTCTGCCAGTTGCATTGTGGGGTGGGTCAGCATTGTTGAAATGATGGCTTTGGGGAAGGCATATGTAGATATTTCATATGACTGAGAATGGACACACACCATGAAGATATCAGGTAAACAAAATGATATATCCAGCGAATGTCAATTAGACTCTTTCTCCAGCCTCCTTAGTGCTTGCTGGATGAACTGATAAACAAAGTGGACCCAGTGACAGGGATGGAGGCTTTGCATAGGCAAAGCAACACGAGCTTCCTCTCAGGAAGCTAACACTTTCTACTGCTGCGTACCTAACTTTCTGATGATGAGGATGAACACGAAGATCTTGATATGGTACCTTTCCTCAGAAGAACCAGTAGGCCAGCTGTTAGCAGACCTCAGGCACAGGATGTCTTTAGCAAAAAAAAGGGGGCAAAGTACTTGTCCTCTTTTACTTACATAAATTTGTGCATATAATAAAGACTTATCCTCCCTAGTTGTTGTTTTTTGTTTTTGGTCTCCCCGGCACGTTCCACCACCACCCTATCCCAGCCAGGAGCTGGCTGGGAAGCCGCTTGGTTCTCAGCCCTGGCCAGGGGCGAGAAAAGGCAAGCCGAGAGCCGTGGGGAAGCACCAGGGACGCTTGGGACGTGGGTTCCTAGGACCGCGTGGTGTCGCCTGACCCTGCTTGCTGAGAACGAACACGAGATTGAGACAGCATCTGGTGGACCCGAACTTGTTTATTCAAGGGTTCTTCCCCAAATAAATAACCTCTCCCATAAGGGCGTGGCTTCTCCCCTCCATCGGGGAAGCCCTAATTAGCATGGCAGGGGGAGTGTTCCTAAGCAAGGGACCCGCCCCAATGCAGACAAACATGTTCCTTTAGCTTCTTGTGAAGTGAGCAAGTTATATTATTCTGGCTAGGGACCTTCCCCGGGCTGGGAGAGCAGGAATCTGCCAAGCGTCTCATCCTTCCTCACTTTTTTCAGGGAGTAGGGGCACTTGGCCTTGACTTCTACTGCTTTCCAGCCCCCGGGTCCCACACTAGTAATGATTCTGTTAGCCTTACCATCTATGGACTCACAGAATTCTTAATATAATATCATAGCATTCTGAACGGCAGTGCATCTCATCAGAGAATGCATCTCAGCAAAGGCAGGGCAGCAATGGCCTTGTATTCATGCTGTAACTAGTCTCATGGAATAACCCATTGCCCAAAAGTAGCTGGTCCAGTTGAAATGTGGAATACTTTATGGAAAACCCAGCTGCAATGGCACCTGGAGGAAAATGCCGTAACTGGATTGGATTGAAGTTTTATAGGACTCTATTTACCTATAAGACGATGACACCTTCCTCATTCCCAGCTAAAAACTCATACATGGATGGCTCTGCCTTCTGAAGTTTTGATTTTCATTCCTTGGCTAGTTTGGAAATTAGTCCCCAAAGTGTGACTGCTTCTACTGGGGAGCACAATGGGGGTTCTACCCTACTGGAGAGACTACCAATTAGACATTTTTGTCTCCTTGTGCCATTGAGTGAACTGGCATAAAGACAGGCTATTCTGGGCCTCGAGATATGGCACAGGTGTGGGAGCAAGGGGTGTTGTGGAGGCAGGGGGTGAGGTGAGTATGCAGTGTAAATAGACAGTGAACCAAGGATGTTTTTATTTAGGGGCAGCTTATTTTCTAGAGTGGCCATTAAGGAGAAGTTCCTCTGTATTCTGAATTTTGTGAAGGTTGAGAGTGGGTAAAATTCATGAACCTGTAGGGGGTGGTGGAAGCCAGGTTCACGTTTGCTCAGACAGACAAGGTTAGTAGGTATTTGTCTGCAGTGGTCAGCAGGTACTAATAATTCAGTTTTCTTTACGTGAAGAGGGTTAGGAATTTGGAAAGTCTGACCTTGTCATAGGCAAACAACATATGTTTGTATGTGTGAGTGATGTATAAGGAATGAGGAAAGGTGGTCAGTTCTTTACAGGGTTGTTTGCTAGAATGCAAGATTCTGGGGTGATTAGACCTGGTGGTACATGCTCTCAATCTTAGTACTGGGGAGACTGAGGTAGAAGAATCATGGTTCTGAGTTAGAACTCATACCTAGAAAAGACTCCTTCTCTTAGTAGCCATTAACTGCCTGTGGCTCTTCAGCTGGAGAAAGGGCTATAGAATTTCTCTCATACAAAGTGTATGTGTACACGTACATAAAAATTGAAATGATATTAGCCCCTTGGGGTGATACTGCTACCCACAAGAGACATAGAATACCTAACAAAAACCCCAGTGCCAGGGAAGGAAATCCTCCCTTCGAGTTGTTGGTCAGGGGAACCTAGTAAACACTAAAACCAATATAGGTTATTGCCATCACTCTAGGTTGCCTTCCAGAACTTGAAGAAAAATTCTATTGCTGAAGACATGACACATTTTAGACACAAGACTTGGAGAAATCGAGCTGGAACTGACCTGGCAGCCTATCAACAGTCCTACCCAGCTGTGAAACCCAGGACTCTCTAATTATTTAAATGGGAGTAGTCTGAATATGTTCAACTAGCTCTTTAGTAATCATATATTGAGCTTGAGTTGGAGCTTGTGTTCTTGATGGTCTACTCCGTTTTTAGAAGGCAGAGTTTTAGGTTCTACTTTAGTATAACTTATGTAGTAACATAAGAATGAGGCACTTCACAATTTATGTGGGTATGAGGCCCATTTTGCTTGCAATTTTCCCCTTTGGACATAATTAACAACTTAAAAAAATTGATTTTTTAAAACTGTGTATGTACACATGCTTGTAAGTGCCTGCCTACAGAGGCCAGGAAAAGGCACCAGACCCTGGAGCTGGACTCCCAGGGGGATGTGAACCATCACATGGGTGCTGGGAACCGAATTCAGGTCCTTTCTAGGAGCAGTGTGTGCTCTTAACCACTGAACCATTTCTCTAGCCCCTCTATAAAAATTCTATGGCTCACCCCAATTATCAAATCTGTCTTTAAACATTCTCATTCAATCCAGGCCATAGAAATCTCCTTCTGTATTTGATTTCAGTCCTGTTTCTTTGTTTCTGTACAGTACCACCAGTTACATATACATTTGTACAGACTCAAAAGACTGTTATTTGATTGAGTTCACTAGTTTAAGCCTGGCTGGTAGTATTAGGAATGAAAGAAAATGAACAGATGATTGATGGGCTATATGGTAGTTGAGGCAGATGACGTAGTTAAAAAGTTATTAGCCCCACACATTTTCTATCCACCACTTTGTTATCCATTTTTCTCTTGTAGTAGAAATGAAGTGCTCAATTAATCCTTGTTGAGATTATCCAAATCCACTTTAACTGAAATCTTTTCTCTTTTGGATATTTGTTGAAAGTCTTTGTACAGTGATCTCCATGCCCTTCTTCCATGTTAGGAGTTGTCTTTGGCAGACATTGCAGGGAATATTACCAATATAAGCCTGCTCCCCACGTTCCCTGTTCTCTGCACATAACCTCTATGGATAGATTGTGCACACCACCACACATTATTGTTCCCTTACTCATGGCTTCTGTCCTAGAACAACTCTAAAGGCCCCAATTTCACTTCTTCCTCCTCTTACACACCCCATGCTTAATCTAGAAGAGAAAAGCATCCAGCTTCATGGGCACTGAAGTACTTTATCTGTTTAGAGCTTTTCCCTTTATTGGTAGGACTATTCTCAAATAAATTTCAAACACTAGCAGTGACAGTTTATGAAAGATGGCTAGCAAGCTTTCCATTTAAAAAGACATATATTTGCTATTTCAAGCTTTGTGACTCCTATTTTTTTTTTTCTTACAGTTTCTGAAATCTGGTCTTAGAATGATGGCTCAGAGGTTAAGAAAGTGTACACTTTCTCCAGACGACCAAGGTCCAATTCCCAGCACTCATGTCAAGTAGCTCACAACCACCTGTAACTCCAGATCCAAAGGCACCCCATGCCTCTAGCCTCCTCAAGCACTCACACTCACTTGCACTTAGCCCACACCATACGCATAATTAAAAATTAACTTTTTAATTTCTTTTTGAAAAGGGGCTAGAAAGATGGCTCTTACAAAGGACCTGGGTTCCATTCTCAGCATTCCAATTCCTGGTGATATGGCACCCTATTCTGGCTTCCATGGGCATCAGGCATGCATGTGGTGTCCATGCATGTATGCAAGAAAAACACTAGTACACTGCTGGGGAGATGGCTCAATGATTAGTAGCACTTGCTACTCTTACAGAGAACCTAGGTTAGGTTCCTAGCCCTCACATGGCAGCTCACAGCCATTCCTAGCTCCAGCACCATTTATATAGGCAAAACATCCATACACATAAAATAAAATAGATTTAATTTTAAAATTTCTAAACTTGATTGTTACAGTTAGGTCATAGGTTTAAAAAATTGATATGACTGTGTCCAATAAACTTTTATTTAAAAATGTAAGACTGTCTGTGGTGCATAGTTTATTGATTCTGGTCTTGAGTTTTGACACCCTAGTGTTCCTAAAATAACAATACAAAGGTAATTGTCATTCCACTTCAGTTGTCACTCCCCCAACTATACCTGTTTTGTATTTCAGTGGCAGAAAATTTTGTGATGTGATGGCAAAGGCCAGAGTATATGTGTTCCCACCATGAACCCTAGTTGTGAAAGTTACAGAAAGTTCTATGGCAGAAAGAAGCACAGAGAAACCTTAACAGTGTTACCATGGGCTTGAGACATGTTCAGAGAGAATTAAAAGGGAAATTAGATGATGTGACTGTCAAACAAAAACACTTTCTTGGAAAACTGATAATTTCATTGTTGTGAGTGTGCTATGCCAGAAACATAGAGGAATATATTTTTGTCTTCCCACAATGTCAGAATTTATTGAATAACAATAAATTCACAAGGTCTGGCAGTTTCACTGACAGCAATTTGTCATATAATCCACCCACCTTGGTAGCCTGGCTGAGGCAAATGCATGTTCTTTTATTTCAATCTTAACTGCTAATATTAAGTCTCACATCACACACACACACACATACACACACATCATACACGTGTGTGTGTGTGTGTGTGTATGATGTGTGTGTATGTGTGTGTGTGTCTATATGCATATATATGGGTTACATAGTAAATACAAGTTAAGGAGGCTGCAGCAGAGTTCAAGAGGTTTCAGAAGTAGGCTGAGAAATAGTCTGTATTGACAAGATAATAAATCAGACCAGTGATAGGACAGAGCTGCTGGAGTTGGGTTTCAGAGCAAAGCTGAAGTAGTTCAGCTGCTAGGTGAGAGAGTGGGTCTAAAGGAAAAAGCTGCACGTCAGATACACCAAATTGGAAAATATTTGGCAGGCAGGCAGGCAGGCAGGCAAGCAAGCAACTGAGTAGGCTGTCAACAGCAGGGGACTAAACCAAGTCAGGGTCCCTGGTCCTTCACACACACACACACACACACACACACACCAGGTGCCAGATGATAGGTTAGTGTTGGGGCATGCCAACAGTATCCATTACTTTATGGGGTCCTTTATTTGGTCTGGTATGTCCAATAAGATCTTGCACCTGGTTTCCGATTTGATTTTAATATGCCCATGCACCCCTACATTTCATTTCACCCCGTTAAACTTATAGAGTAGCTACCTTCCTATTGCCAGGAATAAGTCATTTGTCAGACTGTATTGGATGGGGAGTAGTGCCTGATAGAGAATGCAGTTTCTGGGTCCCTCTAGGGGCTACAGTCATCCTTGTTGAGTCTCCTTGGGCAATGGACTGCTTGAACAACCAGTATTATACAATATGGAGTAATTTAAGAGTAGGACATAGGGGACAGAGAGATTGCTCAGTGGTTAAGAGCACTTGCTGGTCTTTCAGAGGACCCAGATTTGGTTCCAATCACCCACATAGCAGTTTTTTTTACAACCACCTGTGACTCTAGTTCCAGAGGATCTGATGTCATCTTCCAGCCTATGTGGGTATCAGGCATGTATGTAGAGTACTTACACACATACAGGTGAAACACTCAGACACATAAAAAGTAAATAAATCTTCTTTTAAAAACAGGGCATAACCTGGTTTCAAGTTATGCACTAAATTTTTAACACCAAATTGTGTGAAGCAGTAATTGCCCTTATAGTTATGAAACTGAATAGATATTTGGTTGAGTTTTACTTACTATCCTGAAGCTTTCCTAAGAATTGGGTTTCTGTTGTTTTATCTTTAAACCACTGTCTGTTAAACTTTGTTTTTAAGAATATTTTCTTATCCTGTAATGATTTAGTATTATAACATATAGTTTTCTCTTATAAGATGGATTGTATTGCTCAGGCTTTTCAGAGTTTTTTGACTTAGCATATGTGATGGTGTCAGCCAATTTAGCTAGGGCATATGCTATTTAAATCAAATAGTAACCTAGGGATTGCTATGCAGGTATTTAGTAAGTGTGGTTAATATCGACAGTTAACCAAGTGAAGAACATGGCCCTTTTATAATGTGGGTAGACCTGATCTAATCAAATGAAGGCCTAAAGAGCAAAACCTGATTTTTATGAAGAAATTCTGCCTCAAATGTGGAATAGTCTCCAGCATGTTTGCCTTGTGGATTTCAGACTCAAGACTGCAATACTGATTCCTGGCTTTCTTTCTAACTCTAACCTGCTATGTTACCTCACATACTTTAGACTTGTTAGCTGTGCTGTCAGAATGTACATAACCAATAAGATAGGTACTTAGACAAATAGAAACGAGTAGATAGACTAATCACAAGAGATTGGCTTGTGATTACAGAGGTCAAGAAGATTCATAAGCTGCATCCTGAAAGCTGAAAGCCTAGGAGAACAGATGGGTGCAGTTCCAGTACAAATTCAAAGGTCTGAGAACCTGGGAAGTATTAATGTTTGCATCTCAAGCCCCAGTGACCATGAGTGCTAGCCTGAGACTAGATGGATATCCCATCTGAAGCAGAGAACAAATTTGCCTCCCTCTGTCTTTTTAGTTGATTCAGGTCATCAATAGATTGTAATGGTCATCTCTATTTGTTAGCACAATCTACTTTGTTCCATCTACTGAGTTAAATACTAGCATTTTCCAGAAAACCCTCCGTGAGATACCAGTAAATGTTTAACAGCTGTTTGGGCATTCTTGTCCTTGTCAAGCTAACACATAAAGTCAACCATTCCACTAATATCATTTCAAATGTATGTACATATGTATAACACACACACACACACACAGAGTTAGTCCTGTTTCTCTGGTGAATCTTAACAGATATAATACATTAAGGTTGAAAGAGTAGCCCAGCTATACCACTCTTCTAAACAGGAAAACTAGAACGTATACTTATGTTGGTTAAATTACTCTAGACCATGTATAGTTAGTTCTGCCTCCTACACTAGTGATCTAAAGCACTAAAATTTTAGATGTCCATTAATAGAAATTAACCACTTTCTCCTTGTGTGTGTGTGGGAGGGCACAACTTTGTGTAGTATGTGCATGTGTGTTCACGTTTGTGAGTGCACATGCATATGGAGGCCAGCAGTTGATATTTGGTGCCTTCCTTGATTGCTCTTCACCTTATATATCGAGACAGGTTCTCTTGCTGGACCAGGGGCTTGCCTATTTGGCTACTGTAGCCAATCAACTTGCCCTAGGGATACCCAGTCTCCCACCACACAGATCAGGCTGTCACGTGGATGCAGGAAATCCAACCTGCAGTCCTTATGCTTGTATGGCAAATGTTTTATACACTGAACCATCTCCCCAGCCCTCAAACACAATTTTTTTTTTTTGGTTTTTCAAGACAAGGTTTCTCTGTTGTAACTCTGGCTGTCCTGGAACTCATTCTGTAGACCAGACTGGCCTCCAACTCAAAAAGTCCACCTGCCTCTGCCTGGGATTAAAGGCATGTGCCACCACCACCCAGCTCAAACACACTTTTAATTACAGAAACACATTTTTGTGGCTTCACCTTTGAAATATTTTAGTGAGTGGGTCAAAATTGAGACATGATACAGGATGGTAGGTGATAAATGGAAGCACTAGAGTGATGTACAAAGTATGTTATCGACACATATCTTGGCTGAACCGTGATCACCTAATAAAACCATCTGGCAGTAGTCCTTCATGTTGTCAATATAACAAATAAAGCAGGAAAACATGGTGTGGTTGCTTATCTCTCAACTTCCTTCTACTAGAGATTAAATGGCAACTGGAGTATTGAATCCAATAACTTTTGCAATGTTTTATATAATTATATAACACTAAATAAAGCCCAAGAAATGATGCTACATTAAAATCTTTGTATTTTAGTTGGAATATTGTAACTAGAATGACTCATGGAATCCATCTCTATCCATGGATCAGCCATGGGATAGAAATATTTAAAACCAGAGTTCAACATGAAGAAATCCTGTAAAATCTGTAGGACTTACAAGACCTCCATATTGTATAAGGTGAACACTCAGGCCAATTTTGGAAGGGGTCCTAATCCCAAAGGCCAAGATTTCAACCCCATTGAACCTAGCAGCCTACTGATGGCAGAGAAGTTTACTGTTATTTGGGCTTCCAAATACAAATCCACTCTAGATGGCAGCTGGAATACAGTCAGGATTCAGGTAAGCCTTAACCAGCATAGAGATGTATGGGCACAAGAGTGGGGTCCCTAGTGATAATCCTTCAGGGCACAAGCAGGGTTACAACCAATGGCAAAGCATAAAGTCATAAATGGTTAGTGACATGGAGTGCTAGTACCATAGGAAGCTCAAACTGTTCCATACTATTTGGAGAGCTGGGCATTAGGAAGCTACAAATATACTTGGGAAAGGCTCAGTGCACAAAGTCAGGTCACTGGTGCAAGCCAGGGCACACAAGTATATGGTATCCAGGAGAGAAGACACCTGGGAAGTGATGACAAGGGAGGCTGGAGCTTTGTTGTGCACTAGGGACATCATATTCTGGGTTTGTGACTGGAGGCATCATATCATCCGATATTCTCAAGCCTATATGACCAATCTATCACAAGCCTGGAATACCAATAGAAGTTCTTTTCTACTTGCAGTATAGTTGGGATGCCTTCTATCAGGAAACTGAAGATGCTTACTGTTAATGATTAAAATTATTCTGTTGAGAATGTGCTAAAGAGTATACTTGAAGTTGAAGAATAATACATTGTATGTGGCACTTTCCATACCCTTGTCTAGTCAGCTTCCATATTCACTCCAGCACATATACCAAATGCCTTTGCAGCAACAAAAAAAAATCTGTATTTCTACCTAATTGAAAACACCAATTCTTCTTGTTATTAAGGTTCCTACTCCTCCAAGATTTGATGACTCAAGAGTGTCAAGCCCAAGTCTTCCATAAATTCAGTTAGGCTCCCCTGAATATACTGTTACCTAGATAACAGAAAAGTTAACCTCCTTAATAAACTAACGCATAAACTTAGAAATAGAAACCAGAATAGTAAGTTATTTTTTAATGCATATAGATAACTGCTGCATAAACTAAACAGGAATATGCAAAATAACTATAATCCTTATATAGTCCATATATATATGTGTGTGTGTATATATATACACACACATACATATATTCCTTATATATAATCCTTATAATCCCAAAATAACTTATAATCCTTTTTCTAATTTATGATATGGTCTGAGTTCTTTTTCTGCTAATCAGAAAAAAATCCCTCCAGTAGCTTTGAGGTCTTAATATGGTGCTATGACCCAAATTGTACTTCATCAGTCTAAGCCACTCTGCCTTTGTGGTGGGTTTCCATCAGTACTATTGGCCATATATGGTAGGCAGAGTATCACATAGATGTCCTCATCCTAATTCCTGGTAAAAAAAAATTTGTTATAGGAAGTGATCATTTAGGTTTCTGACCTGAAAATGGTGCTATCATGGATTATCTGCCTGAACAGTATAATCATAAAGATTCTTAAAAGTGGAAAAGAAAACCAGAAAAAGAACAACCATTCCAACATTGCTGACATTGAAGATTCAGAAATGAGGCTAAGTGCCAAAGACTGTGGGAAGTCTGTACAAGACAGCAAAAGACAAATTCTGTCCTTAGAACATCTAAGACTACAGCTTTGATGACACGTTGTTTTAAGCCTAATGATACAAATCTGGACTCCAGATTTCTAAAATAATGTGATAAAATGTGTGTTGTTTTAGGCTCTTGTGTTAACTTGTTATAAATGAAACAGAAAAGTAACTGAGGAACACATTTTTAATCCTGGAATTATCTGGAAATATGATCTATAAATTAGAGAAACCATTTACATATATAATAAATAATAATCATTGAGTCACAGTTATAGTTTTAGTCTTTTATTTGAAATAACACAAAGGCAGTATATAACCTAAATATGAACTGAGAATTTCCTCTCCCCTCTTCCTTGTTCTTACTTTAAAACACTCCTATGACTTTCTTCACCTTTGATCCTGCCCTATATTTGGAAGTGCTACATGCAAAGAATATTCACAGTATACAAACTCCCCATCAAAATTAATAAAAAAACTCTCAATCTCAAAATAAAAAATGTTAATCCTTTGTACTTTACAAAAAAAAAAAATTCCTCTGACAGGTGTGATGATGCATGCCTTTAATCCCGTACTTGGGAGGCAGAGGCAACCGAATCTCTTATGAATTCCAGGCCATCCAAGGCTACATGGAAAGACACTCTCTCAAAAATAAAAATAAAATAACAAAAACAAACAAAACACTCCCCCAAAGAGATACCAACTCCTTCACTTGTACTTGCCAGTTTTTAAGTGTACGTATGTAAATGGGCTCAGAATGGACTAAAGAGGCTAAAAGACTAGAATTCAGAAGCCCAACTGTTAGGAGGAAACTCCCAACATAATCCTCAACTCTCTCAATATTACAGAAATTGAGTAATCCCACATTCTGTCTGTAACAGCTTCATCTATAAAAGTAATACAATCTAAAAGACTCCTACTACCCACATACTTCACAAATTTCAGTCTCATTTAGACTTCCTACTAGATTTTACACTGTAGTAGGAAGAGAATCTTTTTAAATCTGGTTTCTCTTTAAAGGGCATTATCTGTGGCAGAAGAGATGGTTCAGCAATTAAGAGAACTGACTGCTCTTCCAGAGGTCCTGAGTTCAATTCCCAGCACCCACATGGTGGTTCACAACCATCTATAATGAGGTTTGATGCCCTCTTCTGACATGCAGGCACTCATGCAGAGAGTGCTCATATAAAAAAACCAAAGAAAGGGTTTTCTAACTCATTCTTTTAAAGGCCACTAGAAGTAACCCTAACAAGCAGACATAGTGGCCTATGCCTTTAATCACAGCCCTTTAACTGTAGTACTTGGAAACACAGGCAAGCAAATCCTAGTATACAAAAGCAAGTGAGACCCCCATCTCAAAAACAAACAAAAATCCAAAAACAAAAAACCAAAAGAACAAATCAAAAAGCAGACACAAATCAAAAAAAGAAAACAAACAAAAAAAGCAAACCAAAGGAAAAAGAAAAAAAAATAGGATTTAATACCCTTATACTGAAACTACCTCATACAGTTGGAGACCAAGTTGTGTGGGCAAAGATGGGACTGAAAACCCATTCCTCTGTGTATATAAGAAAACACACTAGCACAAGCAAGTCATTTACTCCAAAATAGGTATAAGGCATTAGAGCCTCATTGCTTCAAAGACAAGACATTCCAGAGAGCACATGCTTAGCATGGCATCAGAAGTGTTAAGCCTGATTACTGAGTGTTTACAGAATATCACCATGCCTAGGATGCATGTTGCTTTCCCCACACATCAGATCATCTCCAGAGACAATTTTTCATGTTATATTAAACTTCGTTACTCGTTAGATTTTTCAGGTCTTACAAGTACACTTTAAAGCAGGTATTGTATATTCATTAAAGGAACAGAATTCCATACTAGAAAGATGAAAAAGAAATCTGTAATTCCTTTTCTAACGTTGAATGCACAAAACTGTTCAGTTTTGCAGATCAAGTCCTGGTAAAGTCCTTTGATGTAAGTCAAGCGTCCTTCTGAGAAGATCAAAATGGTGCAGTGGGCTCAGATCACCAAGAGCCCACTACATTACTTGTTAGTTGACAAACAGAAAAAATGCCAGTTCCTTGAGCACAAATCAGCTTCTCTATCCTCAAGATCAAACTCTGAGGGTACCCAGCATCTTTGCCACCGAGGAAAAGGAGGGCTTTAGCAGCTAATTTGAATACTTATTTGGTGTCCAGTGTCATCTACATATGTCCAAGAGGATTCAACAGTTTATTAGACTCATTTCATGCCCATTGCTGGGCTATTGCTGGGATCTAGTTGAATGCAGTTGCCATGATGCAATTTGGTTTTTTACAAAACCAAATCACTAACACTAGCAAAAGAGTATCTCTGCTTTCATAGGAAAGACATACATAAAAGAAATAAAAGGGCTACAAAAATGTTCTGTGAAACAAGCAACTCAAATACATAACAGCAAAATTATTTGTCCTTGTCTATCCAGGTAGATATGTACTATGAAGCATATATATGCTCCTCTTATGCATCCTGTGACATGTTAGATTTAGCTTCCCTTGCCAAGAGTTCTTCAAAGATACCATTATGCATGTAAAAGAAGACATACCCAGTGGAAAGCCTAGCCTTATGTACGAAGTCCTCTTTGATACTTGTCACCTGTAGATCACTATAAGTGAACCAATCCTGTTTCCTGAAGTCAAAGGCATCATTGATATAGTGACCTCCATGGGGACTGCTCCCAATATGGTTGATAATATTAATGAGCCTGTAAACATTTTCATCTTTTCGATTAGCCTTTTGTGATTCCACCTTGCATGTAGGCTTTGGTTTCTTATCAAAAACACCTTTGTTTTCTGGGTTCTTTCTGGAATCTAGTGAGCCCTGTGAATCCACATTGGTATTCTGGGTATCTGACTCTGTAAGTTTCCGGAGGTTCTCTGTCTTTTCCTGGGAGCTTGGTTTTGGATGGCTTTGAGTAAGTGCCTCTTTGGAGGTCTGTTTAGCACTTTTCTCTTCATTACATTTCTGGGCCTGTTCAGACTTTGGAGCTGTTTCTGGACCACAGAGGTCATTATCTATAGTAGCCTTACTAATACTACCAGAATCTAACTTACTAAATACGTATGCTTTCTCTTGTATCTTGAGTTTTTCTGTCTCATTTGTCAATTCTGGCCCAATTACATTTGCTGTAGCACTTTTCCGCAGATCTTCCTGCTGCACTTTTCCACTCAGCACTTTAGAGACTCTCTTTACATTTTGTGCTTTTGACTTCTCGTTTGATTTGATGTTTACAGTTGGGAAGCCCTCAGGTCTTGAGGTCATCATTGAATTAAATGACAATCTGAGTATTTCAGACCCCAACTCTTGAAGAGGTTTTAGTAAGTCAAGATCCTTAACATGTTCATTTTTGCTAAGGGGCTGAGGTGGTTTTGTGTTTTTGTTGCAGTGACAAGACAGCTTTAAATATTTGGAAATAATGATATGCTGCTCATCTTTCTTCATTACCTGTGACTCATTAAAGCTATAGCGCTTCAGGTGAATAATAATAACCCTGGGGAGCCGGCCAAACTTGTGGAATGCAATAGATTTGTCGTGCACACATCTTTCACATCTATGATCAAGCTCTTCAGCTTTAAAGTAAAGATCAAAAATGGACTGGATAGACAAGCTGTGGTCTTTCAATCCTTGAGGAATGTTGATTGAGAGATAACTACTTGGTTCTCTCCTAAAAACAGCCAAGCCACAAGCTTTACAAAATATAGAGCTCCGCAACTCAAATTCAAAATTATTGGCAACAGGACAAACAGGTATTTTGTTGATAATAGCATGGTTGGCAAAAATCTGTCTAAGTAAATTATTCCCCCCGGATTCATTTTCAGATTGCCACATTATGGTTAATTTTTGTACAGTCTCCTTCAACTGAACTAAACAGAGACTCAAAAACTCATGAGCATCATTCTGCCTGTCAATAGTGAATACCTCTCCAAATTCTGGGAGGGCTTTTGTAATACTCATAAGTAACTTCTCCCTAGTTTTCGTGTTGTAAATATCTTTCAAAACAAGCAGCTGCATCAAGCGCATGTTAAAATCATCTCTGGGAGGTTTAATCCATGGAAAACCCTGATTGAATAAATCATTAACAAACAGTGGGACGGAGCATAGAGACTGTAATACTACATTTATGTAACAGGTGTTTCCCACATTAGGCAGACCTTGCCATGTTTTCTCTGGGTACAGTAAAAGCATTTTCATATATTCGTGCCACCCTATGCCTTTCTGAATACAGTGAGGTTCCAATAAAAATGGTGAAAATAATTTTGTAATGAGATCATGAAGATCAGTAACATCTAACTCAGTCTCTTCATGATAGCTGGTTAGACCTGAAAACCCCAATCCAGGTTTACTCTTTTCTGCCTCTCTTGAACCCCTTTCTTTTATGGACACCACTGACTCATCCTCAAACTCGTCACTACTGCTCTTCAGCATGTTTTCTTTTTCCTTCTTTTCTGAATCAGGTGAGAATCTTTTCCTCTTTACATACTGGGTTTCTAATAACCCTATACTACTAAGTGTGGCTGATGAGGATGAAAGCAAAGGCAACTCTTGAAGCACAGATGCCTCACTTTCTTTGGCTGATTCAGTGCATTCACTGCTTGCTTCAGAAGGAACTTCCGGTGGCAAAGAGCCACCCGAGTCCTGTGTGCTTGTGCTAGGAGCATCAGATCTCCCCTCAGCATTTATCCTGGATGCCCTAAGACTATTCTGATAGACTCTGTCTAGGAATCTCTTCAGTCGTCTAGCATCTGTGGTGGTAAGTTTCTCAACAAACAAGAAATCATTGTTTTTAAAAGTCAAATGTAGGTAGTTCTGGTCTTCGCCGTAGGTTCTAAGGACCACACTTTTGATATTATTGCTTAGCTGCAAAGCTTTAATCTTTCCAGTGCTGAAGTAGATCAGAAGTTTAATTTCCTTTTGTCCTATTAGTGTTTCAAGGAATGCCCTTCTTGACTTAGACATCCCCGCCTTTCCACTCCACATTTGGACTTGAGCATGTATCAATATGGGATCCATGCTTAATATTTTTAGCAAATACAACACACGTATCTTAGATTACTAACAATCTTGAAGTTTGAATTTGTTTCCCAAGTTCACCTAAGGAGACAACAAATAAACAGTATATTAATTTTATACACAGTGACTATTTTTAATGTTGGCTTTATAATAAAATTTCTTCATGTTATGCGTATCTAACCCTTAGTGATTAACTAACACCTTTAAAGAGAAATCCATGGTTGCAAAAGGACAGAAATCTTGATTATCAATGCAAGACCATGATTAAAAAATCCAAGACAAGTTCCTTCAGTTATGAGAGTTATGTTTATATAAAACCCAAATGCAATTCCTATACACTAAATCTCCTTTCTACCACAGCATTAGATTCTATTCTGATTAATTTCACCTCTCCAATGGAAATCATAAAACTCTTAGAAGACTTTCAAGACAGCTTAAAAGCATACTGAACAGTGTTTTGGGTATATACATATCATGTGCTAGTCTTACTGTCACTGAATGACCTCCCATGGTAACCAAAACAAATGTTTAAGCAAAAAGAAGCACTATGCAGCCCTTACCCAAATTGCAGATGAATATCCCTTGATGTGTACAGAATTCATACATGGGATACTCAGAATAAATCCTTCTACTTCCTCCAAATACAGTTGATTACCTTCTTTCACTGGCCACTGAGAAACCACCACATATTTTATCCTTCATTGAAAAAGTTTAGGAAGAATAACATCCTAACCATCAAATATAGACTAGAAATGATTTTTGTACCCAGCTCTGTCACTTTACCCAAGTTAGCTCTCTCTAATCAAACCCAGTAGGGAAGGTGGGGTATAGCTGAGTATTATAGTACATGCTTGTAATACGAAAAGTTCAGGGTCAATCCTTAGAACTCAAAGTAATTTTTATAAAAACAGTGAAGAAGGATCAAATATATTTAATTACAGAAAATTAGGAATTCTAAGCAATCAGGAGGACAATTTGAATTAATGATAGCAGTCAGAAGTACAAATATTTGCATCAGGAAGTATGTTCAAGTATTCACTGGAAGTTGTATTTTCTCCTAAATAGTTAATATTCTTCCTTAGTCTTTCTTGCCTATGCTGTTATGCTGTTAGCTAGCAAACTGTCTTTATGAATACCAAGGAAAACTGCTTAATCTGTGCTCAAATCATCAAAAATTGAAAATTGGCAATGCATAAGTTTTTGTTATATGCTTAGTGAAGTAGTTGAGCCCATCCATGTATAAATATACATATTCACCCAAGAGAAAGAATAACTATATTTATCATGGTGGAAATGGTTCCATAAAAACATTCAGCCATAGTGAGTTCTCTAGATATTTTTGTGTGTGTGTCAGGGGAAGGGGTCAAGATATGGTTTCCTGTTTTAACTCTGGCTGTCCTGGAACTCACTCTGTAGACCAAGCAGGCCTAAAACACACACAGATCCACTTGCCCCTGCCTCCTAAGTGCTGGGATTAAAGGTATGCACCACCATGCCCGACTTCAAGTTCTCTAGATTATGTACAGTTTATTGTCCTATTGCGGATTCTAAGTAAAGCTTTAAATAATTTCCTCTCCACAAAAGTCTTAATTGGTCTTTATTTTGTTTAAACATTCAACAGAACCTACAACCTAAGAACTACTTCCCATTCACATTGAATATTACTATAATTCCAGCTCAACACACACACACACACACACAGAAGAATATATGAGAGTGTAAGTTCAGCCAACTCAACCTATGAAGAAGACACTGTCCTCCCAAAAGTTGATTTTTTTTTCTAATGATAGTGAAAACAATCTAATGTCTTCTTGGCCTTTCTACTCTCTGTTTTCAAAACCAGTTAGGAGCCAGTGTCATAACAATGTTACAGGTCTTTAAGCACAGCACCTGGGAGGCAGAGACAAGTCGATCTCTGTGAATTTGACACTGGCCCAGACTACACAATGAGTTCTAGGACAGCCACGGCTGCATAGCAATACTTTGTCTCAAACAAAACAAAACAACAAAAACCAGGAGATGTGTTTTATGAAACTGTGCATGAATTTTTCAATATTTCCTTGAAGTTTGACATGCATTTTATTAATGAATAAAGGAAACTTCTTTAAGCTCACTGAGTGTGAAAAACAAAGAGCAAGGACCACCTTCGCTGACAGACAGGTGAGCTGTCTAACCACTGCCACTTCTCCAGCATATTCTACACTTAAACCCCCTTCTTCACTCTATCTCATTACACAAAGCTGCTGGAACCTTCTTTGACATATTTAAAAGATCTTAAACTAAATAGGATCCTATTCTCCAAGAGCCACTGTGTTTTGAGTATTCTATACAGTTGAAAGTAAGTTTCACTACAGTAATATTTCTCTTCCCAGCTATCCTTAAACTAAAAGTCTACAATGACGACTACATTGCAAAGGTATGAAAACTTATGAGCTTTTATATCATTTTCTAAAACCTCAAATATCTCAGGTTTGATTGGCCTGATACTAGCACAATATATTAGGCTATGTGGTGTTTTCAAAACATAGCCAAGAACTCACAAAACTGCACCATTTCTGCCAGATTTGGAGGAATGATCTATGATATAAAGAAGTGGGGCCAAAGCTTTATTAAAAAAAAATCTCCAGTAGAAATCTATGCTTCCTTATAAATTTACTAGTTCTCCACACGTTGGTCTTTCTTGAGGTTTTTACTGAGCTATGCTCAACATTATAATATCCTGAGCATATATTCAGTGCTGGACACTGCAATCAGTTCACACACAAAGGATGCAAATATTTAATGTACATGAGTGATAAACCACCACAATGCACAAGTTGCAAGTGAAAAGTAGTTTCCTTCCAACAAGAACAAATACCTTTTCAGCGCCATTTCTAGGACTTGACCTAATACACACCCATGTTATATATATACACACACACATCTATCTATATGTGTGTGTATATATATATATATATATATATATATATAGAGAGAGAGAGAGAGAGAGAGAGAGAGAGGGGGGGGGAGAGAGAGAGGGAGAGAGAATCTTCCTGTGTTGAGATTTCTCAGGCTCTGCCTCAAATCCACAATGTGACTGGCTTACTCTTACCTTTACAGAATTATTGAGTAAGAAATCTGCTTTCAATGTCTACAAAGCCTAAGAGCCCAAAAAGTCCAGGTTACTTATTCTACATTAGACTGTGCTGCTGTGGAAATATTTACCCACTCTATGCTGTATTTACACCTTCTAGCATTCACGCTTTCGTTATTTCAAGAGAAAAAACCTTTGAAAATAAATGACTATACAGTTTTTAAATACACAATCATTCCTGAAGAGGTCATTATAAAAGAGTATTGAAAGTAGGAAACTAGATACAGATGATGTGGCTCAGTAGGTAAGGATGCTTGGCACCAAGTTTGATGACTTGAGTTGTATCCCTGGGAGAGAAATAACTTCCCCAACAATTGTGTGTGTGTATGTGTGTGTGTGTGTAGTGGCTTATGGCTGTAACCATAGCACTTGAGAGACAGAGGCAGGAGGATTGCCATTCTTTGCTACATAGCAAGTTTTAGGCATGTCTGAGATACAGAGTGAGATTCTGTCTCAATAACTCCAAAATTAAAAAGGAGGGAGTCACAGTCTGGAAATTGTTTCCACAAAATAACTATGAAAAAGTACTATTTGTTAGTTATCCCTCACTGACATGAGCAAACTATGATCATCTGTAATAAAATCAAGTACCTGTTTATCTCACTGAGAAGGTTAAGGTTAATGTGTAGAAGGTGGTGTGGCAGAGGTGGTAAAGTTTGAATTACCTCATTTCAAACTTTGCTTTTCTTCTATTCTCCTGGGAATTGAACTTAGGACCTGACACATGTCAAGCATATGCTCTATCACTGAGCTATCCTCTCAGCCCTCAGAATTTTCAGAAAACATTTGAGATAAGAGGGAAAGATATAGTTGGAATATGCTAAGAAGCCCTCCTTAGCTCCCTCACTGAATAGAAATGATGAATGATCCAAAAGGTAGTGACCTAGCCTGTGTATTCAGTGAGTGGGAACGATGAAACCAGATATTTACCACTGGGATTTATAATAAAGTTCTTGCTATCTCTAATGAGCCCAAGCAAAACCTCTGAAAATGAAAACAACTTCAATTTGCATTTATTTTAAATTATGAGTATCTAAGTGGGTTTAGAAAAGGCCAGTGGCATTATCAGATTCCATTAAATGTACTGAAAAATGATCATCAAAGCTGTCTTTGAGGATGCCATTCTATGAAACTTTGATCCCAGGTACAATATAATTAATGAGCACATAGAATTAATAAAGCATACTGGACTTCCCAAGACAATCCAAATAAAAGGCTTCCTCCAACAATTGATTAGTGAGCCTTAATTCTGATCTTGAAAAGTATGTGAAGATGCTGTGTTTGGCAAATGGAAAAAGACATTCTCAAAAGCCCAGGGGCATTTTCAAAAGTGACTATGCATTCATTCCTTCACTCGTTCATTAAACAAATAAGTATGGAATACTGAAATACACTGCATAGTTGTGGGTATATAATATTGTAAAGAAATACAAAGTACAGGCTCTTACAACATGTTCACTGTACCAGAGTAGAGAATTTTTACATATAAGGCTAGGGATATAGATCAATAGTAGAGTACTTGTCTAGTATATGCAAGGCCCTGAATTCAGTACCCAGCACCCAAAAAATCCAAGGAAACAATATATATATATATATATATACACACACACACACACACATAAAATATATTCGAAGTAAGATGATGGTAAAAAAAAAAAGGTGGTAGTGGAGGGGTGGACAATTTTACTTGGTTAACTATATACTATGTAAACTTGAGAACCTGAGTTTAATCTCCAGAACTCATATACAAAACTAACTGTAATGGTGCCTACTTGTAATTTCAGAAGTGGATAAGTAGAGAAAGATGGATCACTGGGGCTTGTTGGCCAGCTCTTATACTTCTGAGAAATGTGGTCTAAAAAGAGAAGGCAGGTAGCATCTGAAGAACAATACCTGAGATTAACCTCCACTTTCAAGCACACAACACGCATATATGCATATACATGTGCACATGTACACAGTAGCGGGGGGGAGCCTGAACAAGCACAACCTCTCCAAAGAAAAGAAAAGGAAAGGAAAATATGCTGTGGTAATGGTGGTGGGCTTGTTTCAGACTTGTGAAGGAAGGAGGCCTGGTAGTGATGATATAGTACAGTCTCGAAAGAAGTGAGAAAAAACAGATTCAAGGTGTACCAAATGGGAGAAACAGTAAACAAAATTCCACTTTGGGGAGAATTGTAAAGACATCTGCAGAAAAATACGTAACATTCAGCTGCCTAGTTGTCCTGGTACAATGTGTAATGAATAGAGTTTGATTTTTAATTTGTTGAAAGATTCTTGCTCATTCCAAAATAAACATATAAAGAAAAAAAAACAGATCTTAAGGCATAAAGAAGGGAGTGACCATAAATATGAGCTTTTAAAATGATGATATGGTGCTGTAGAGATGGCCCAACGGTTAAGAATGCTTACTGCTTTTGCAAAGAGGACCCAGTTCAGTTCCCGGCACTCACATCAGGTGGCTCACAGCTTACCTCTAGGTCCAGGGAGCATGATGCCATGTTCTGGCCTCTGTGGACACCTACACTTATGTACACATACCTACACATAGATACACATACATAAAAATAAAATAAATCTTTGAGAGGAAAGGTGACATAGGGACAGAGGATTAAAATATAGGAAAACTGGGCCTGAGAGATAGCTCAGCTGGTAAGGGGACTTGCCATGCTTGACAACTTGAGTTCAATCTCTCAATCCACATAGCATAAGGAGAGAGTCAACACCCCAGAATTTCCCTCCAATACCCACATGTGTAGTGGCATGCATGTGCTCGCACATTCACACATACACAAATACATGAAATGTAATAAAAATATTAAAATATATGTACAAACACCCTCTGTGAACTACTAAGGGTATGGTAGTAGCATCATCGGACCAAAAGTCTCTCTTACTTCAGTAGCTACAACTCTGCCTCCTGTTTCTAAGCAGCTGACAACAGCTTAAAATACTTCCTTCTCCTATTGTCCTCCCCTCTTCCTTTGTGTTTTTCTATTTGTTCTCAATCTGTTCCCCATCCTGGAAGGAAGCAACGAGAAGGACCAAGTTGAGTGTTAGGTGTATGTGGATTGGGTTGAAAGTAGGCAGGATCAGATATAGGGGGTTGGCAAGTGAGGGCTGATGAAAGGAGAGAATAAACCACCCCCTCCTTTTTCTTACTCTTCCAAGTTTGGGTTAAAGGTCAATACATCAAGAGGCACACTGCCTCTAGAGAATTAGCAATTAAATCCATTCATTATGTTTGTTCCCAGCCTCAGTGTGCATGGCTTTGCAAAATGATTGGATCAGGGCAGATTTTCTTTTTTCCCTGTCTGGTTTAAAGGTGCATTTCTACACTCAGCAGCAAATGTCCAAGTCATTGTATAGCAGAGAAATGCCATTACTTTGTTTCTTGACATACACTGCACATAAATCTCTCTATAGGAGGCCCTGACCAAAATGGGAAGAATTCTCTAAACTAGTAAATTGTTCCCATAAACTATTCAGACTTTGAAGCCTTTCTGAGAGAAAGATTTGGCAGAACATGTTTTTCATTCTTTTAAAATGATTATGCTAGTGCTACTAATAAGACATAGCTGAAAACAATGCACAGATCATTGTCTAGAGGTTAAATATGATTATTTCATTAAGGAACCTCTCTCGTGAGAAAGCATGCATTTATTATGCAGCATGAGGAATTCTTGACATTAATTCTCTTTTCCTACTGTAGCCCTTAATATTTTATAGACTTTCTTGTTAACTGTTGTATTTATTTATTAATTTACTAACCAAAATATTTATTCATGGTTAGTCAACTTTAGCATCAACTATGGACCAGACCAAAAGATAAAGCAATAAAACACTCCTGCTCTCAGAAAAGTTATAAGACAAATAATATAAACAATAGCAGTAAATATATTAATTATATATTATATATACTAATTAAAAGCCAATTTGTGTATTACCTAAGAGTCTGTGTGTTTCCTGCCATCTCAATTTCTCATAGCATTTGCTTCCTGTTTGTATTGTATAATTGGGGTTGGAGCTGTTTGTGTATGCATACAAGTATGTGTGGAGGCCAAAGATCAACTCTGAGTGTTGTTTCTCAGGAGCCATCCACCTTGTACTGTGTTTTAAAATTTTTATTATTTTATGCGTTTTGTCTGCATATATGTCCATTCATCGTATGTCCCTAATGCCCACAAAGGCCAGAAGAAGGTGTCAAATTCCCCCAGAACTGGAGTTGTGCATGGTTTTGAGCTACCATATAGGTGCTGTGAATCAAACTCAGGTCACCTAGAAGAGCAGCCAGTGCTTTTAGGTGCCATCTCTCCAGACCTGGTTTTTTTTTTTTTTTTTTTTTTTTTTTTGAGACAGGATTCCACTATTTCTTGCTGGCCTGGAACTTACTATGTAGACCAGGCTGACCTCAAGCTTAGAGAAATCTACATGCCTTTGACTCCAGAGTGTTGTGATTTAAGGACTTTGCCATCACATATGGCTTCCATCTTGTATTTGAGGCAGGGTCTCTCACTGGGACAGATGGCTCACCATGCTAGGCAGGATGACCCTGAGCTTTGGGGATCCTTTTGTCTCCACCTTTCTAGTTGTAGGAATATAAACCCACACTATCCTTCCTGAGTTTTTTTTCCCCCTGGGTCACTGACTGACCCTCTCAGTCCCTTACTTGCATTTCCTTCCTGCCTGGAATTACTTAACAATTATCCTGATTGTCTTAGTTTTATTCCTTTAAAAATTCTATTCAAGTCTTACAATTGCCAGGTGTTGTTTTCCCTGCTTAGATTCACAAAACATTCCCACCTTACTTGTACTCCTGTGGGCACTGCTATTACCCATAACCCAAGCACAAAGCATATATGGATTCAAGAACAAGTTGGTTTTTAGTGTGTGAAGTGGTGGGGTATGCCTGTAATCCTAACCCTGAAGCTGTTTTATATGATGTTCCTTGTGATGCTCTTTGCTCAGCAAAGTCCTGGTCCTACCATCCCTGTGCTCTCTTATCCTAAGTTCCTGATAACTAACTTTTTGCTACTTTTGCTAATATATACCTTTGACATCAGACTAAAGAGTGCTGCCACTCGACACAAACAGGGTTAGGTTCTATCCCACAGCAACAGTTCCAAAGCCCTTGCCGGTCATGGCTCCTAATCCACAAAGCACAGTTCTTCTAAAAGAAGCAAGTGCCACAGGTAAGAAGATGCTGACATGTATACACATATTGACTTTGGATTTATGCTCCAAACTTGAGCATTTCATCTTTCGAGGGCAATTCCAAAATAAATTATACAATTTTGCATAAACATACGCTATTCCCATATGCTTCATTGAAAGTAGGATGTTGGAAAGTCTGAGTAAGGAAAACAACTGAGAAGCAGACAATCTGTGTAATAAGAGTTACGTCCATCCATTATTCTAATAATCTCCATTAGATCAAGGTCATCCTGGGAACATCAATGATTACTAGGGCAATTTCAAAAATAAGTCTTATTCCAATTAAATAGTGAGCAAGTTCCAGTTTCCAACAAGCAGAATACAACAGAAATCACTCTTGAAAGTTCTGACTGATCTTACAAAGATTCCCTAGTACTTGACTTTATAGCAATGTCCCATTCCCACAAAAGTCTCAAGGAGATACTTTCAGGTTATTAGTGTAGTAGATTAGGCTCTGGGATTCAATCAGAGGAGTTTTAGACTTCACACAACACAAGGGGGCACTGCAGCATTTTCCTTGCCAAGGCAGGGGTCAGGGAAGTCAATACATCTTCATCTGACTTAAGAATAAACACGTGCCAGGCATAAGACTTTGTGAGAAAATTTTACATAGCCACTGTTTGGAAAATGAACCTGAAAATTTAACAAGTGCCACTAGGGCTGAAACAAAAATCCACCAGAATGTCTTCAAAATATCAAAGAATCTTGAATTGGAGAAATCCAAAGTTAACTTTGTTCATTGAATTTTAACGTATCTTGAAATATCCTAAATATTGAATTTCCCAAACCTAAATCATGCTTAACATATTTAAAAGGTGTTTCTCATTCCTCTTCCAAAAGTACCACATTCTGCACACCAGACTGTTTCCCTTTTTGTTGCCATGAAAGTTTGTGTGTGTTTGTCTGCTTCACTGTCTATAGTTGAGGACAGAGGAGTTAAGATGGAGATGACAAAGGGTCAGGAGTAGAAAAGAAGCAGTGTGCTACTGTTCAAATCTGCAAATTTATGCTTCATGATTGAGGCCTAGAACAAATGTTATCCTCTTCATTAATATGCCCATCATTCTCTCCACACAACAGCATGCCTATCCCTTGATTTCTGCCTATTGTTTCTGAAAACTGAAACATGCAAGCGCCTGGAGAACAGCAGTGCATATGGATTCCCCCACATACATCTATGCTGAGAACTAAAAACATCTAGCCTGTATGGT
The DNA here is from genome assembly GCA_026225945.1 of Cricetomys ansorgei. Classification (NCBI taxonomy): domain Eukaryota; kingdom Metazoa; phylum Chordata; class Mammalia; order Rodentia; family Nesomyidae; genus Cricetomys; species Cricetomys ansorgei. Next base: position 918,152 of record JAMJFZ010000896.1, read on the forward strand.
AACTATTTTCAAAGATGTAAGTCTACCATTTCACTATTTTCATCAGTACAATTATACTGTTTTAATAGACTCTCATGTAAGAAGATGAAAGTTAAAAATACCTTTATTGCTTATTTCAGAAATGCTTCAATACAAAGTACAACGGGGCTGGGAATGTAGCTCAGTTAGTAAAGTACTCATTTAGCATGCATAAAACTGTGGGTCTGATCCTCAGCACCACATGAACTGAGTATGGCTGTATATACCTGTACTTCCAATATTTTGGAGGTGAAAGCAAGAGAGTCAGAGGCTCACTGTTATTCTTAGCTATATAGAAAGTTCAAAGCCATCTTGGGCTACATGAGACCATTTATCAAAAAAAAAAAGAAGAAAACAGAAAAAAATATGATCTATTATATTTATGTTCCCCTTACATCAAATTCCTAACTCTTAACCTTAAAAGTGATGGTTTTGGGGGTTATAGCCTTTGGGAGATGATCAGGTCATGAGATTATAACCTTCATGAATAAAACTAGTATCCCCAGTAGAGACATCAGAGACAGCAAGTAACTCCTGGACCCCATTACCATGTGAAGACAGTAAGCGGTATTCACAATAACTTTATTACAAAACAGCCTATTAAGAGATGAATTTATCACAATGATGTCTTGTGTATCCACAGTGGAGACTCAACTCAGCCATATACAATGCAACTGTGTTTAGAGGAAATACAAGGAACCGCCTGTAATCATTCTAAATAAATCAACCCCATCAAGACAAGTTTCACATGTTTTCTCTCATGTGGAAGCTAGTGGGGTGAAAGGGACATGAAATTAAAATAATAGAGGGCTACTAAAACAGCAAACAGGAAGAAGGGCTTTGAGAGGGGGTATGAGTGAGACTGGAGACCTAAGTTGGTCCAGTGTTCACCTAGCATGCACAAAGTCCTAGGTTTGAGACCCAGCATATAAACCAAGTGTACAACATATATGTAATTCCAGCACTTGAGAGTTGGAAACAGGAGGGCCAGAAGTTCAAGGTCATCCTCAGTTAAATAATGAGTTTGAGGCTAGCCTGGGATACATGAGACCCACTTTAAGTTTGAATTTTCTAGCCTCCAGAAATGTCAGATATAAATTTCAGCTGTCTATAAGCCCTTTACTTTATGGTATAGCAGTTTCAACAGTAGAAATTATCAGCTAAGACCTTTTGAGCAACTTGTTTCTAAATCCCCATTCTGCTAGAGTACACCAAATATCAGCAATTACATTATACTTTTTACCTAATACACTCAAGTCTTCCCCTCTCATTAATCCAGACCTCAAATCCTCAGTTTTGGCCTTGCCATTTCCTTCTAACACAATCATATCTATTAATGCATAACTCTCCATTAAAGTGGTTGGCAACAGACAGAAAGCTTTGGTCAGCAACAACAGCTAGCTTTATGTTGACCACAGGTTGTCTACTCCAGTGTTATTAGCAAGAGCCACTATTTAACATTTCCATCCAACACACATTAAAATGCATTACTTCTAGGGCTAAATGATGGGATTGGCTCATATTTAGGAGGCATGGTGTAACTAACAAGTTCTTTCTTTAGGGTTTAATTTGAATCCATTGAAAAATGCTTAGATTGTACCTTTTCTGTACTACATACCTTATGGGTTTTGCTTTTTCATGATTTTATGCAAATTGTATCATATACTATAACTCATATTGACATATAGCTGGTGCTAATTTAAAGCAAAAACATGAAATATATGCATTCTTTTCTTTATATTCCACTTGTCTCTAAAAAACATCTTTGAAAGAAATGTGACCCACATATACTTAATACCCCTGAGGAGCTTCTGAGTAATTAAGCAGGCTTTTATTCGATGCATCACTTCATCATATAGATATACAAATGAAAAGGAAAGAGTGTTTTGATAAATAAAAATTTGATTTACTCAGTAACTCATGATAAGGGTCAGAATTCATGAAAATTTCTTTGAGAATTTGCAATTTGCTCATTGAAAGTGACAATGAGTTGTACTGCAGTTGTCTACAGAAATTTCTAGTGTTCTTTTTAATTTGGGAAGGAGTATTAATTTCCTATTTTTCAAATACTGAGGCAGGGCCATGCCCCTTATGGAAACATAAAATTTGTACCACAGAAAAAATCTGCCCAAGTTACTCATAACCAAACGATGGGAATAGGCTTATGAATAAGTGATGGCTTATAAAATATAATTCCCTGTATTCTTTCACTAATAGCATGCAACACACTGTCAATACATCCATCCTCATAGCCACGGCCTGAGTTCAGATCTCACTGATCCTGTCAACTTCTGTCTCCTGGATATGTGAATGCAAATAAAAGCAGGATATTTTCAATGAATGAATGCTTACGATGGCTGGCTACTGATTTTCCTGTTATGTGATGAAAAGTATATAGAGAACTAGATGGACCCCATGGTACGTTTCAATTTTTGTGTGTGGACAAAGTGACACAAATAATCAGTGTGCTAAAGTGGGTTGCTGTCAAGCGTGTAGTTTTCAGTATTAAGGTGATTTCATTATATAAAAGGATTTAGTAATGAAATCTGGGGGAGAAATGGTAATGTTTATTCCTTGGAGATAAATACTTCTACCTCTAGTTACAGCTACAAGGTGATTAATGACACCTGAGGAAACACAAAAACTAACTTATTTTAAGAAATTACAAGTAGTAGCAGTTACTTGTACACATGCATGCAAATAGTAAAACAATTGGTGTAATATTTCCTACTTATTATTTGTGAAATAGCCCAAATATCAGATAACCAAAAAAGAAAAAATTTCATTTTTTCTACTTTGTATTTAAATAGCTGTAGTTACCATAGGACAAATCAATCTATAAAAGATGGTGGTAGGCATAGTTTAAAAATAAATACTGTCAGTTTTGGAAAATGTATCTATTTCCATGTGACAGATTCTGGAGATTAGCTGACCCAATACTTATCTACTGTATTTCCCTTTCTAACCCCATTTCCATGATATAGATGACATGTAATGCAGCAGTCAACAGACAACAGCACCAATCTACTGAGCTTATCAGATAAAGAACAGACATGACTGGAAGGACCCATTTTGCTATTTGCTGTTCACTTTTTCCTTTTTCACCAGCTGAATATACACAGGAAAACTAGAATAGGCAAATGAAACACAAGACAGTTAAGCATATAGAGAATAGCTGGAAAAGGGAAGCTATTTGAGGCTCATGAGACAATGTGAACAAAGATGAAAAGCATTTAGTGAAAAAGAGTTAGGTATGTGGTTCCTTGAAGATGTCACTGAGCCAACTATAACAACTGCCATAAGCATTTGTTACTTGCAGTTGACCACCAAATATGGAATATCATGACATTTAAGTCTCAAGGGTGAGAGAGTAAAAGTCAATTTATATTAGCTGAACTGAAAGCTAACAAGTTTAGAATTGCAGAGTAAAATGGATGATCAAAAAGGCATCAGCCTTTTCAATAATCTTAAGATACTACATAAGGAACGAATTTACTACCAACACATTTTCAGTGGTGTGACAACTAGCAAAATTCTTTTATATGCAACCCTGCAGCTGGAAATCTATGAAATAATGTTTTTACTTAGATGAAGTCTAACATGTCTAAATAATACTTTCAACTATCAGTCCCACACTCATGTTGGGAAGATGCCTTAAATGGAAAGTTTGACAGCCCAAGATAGAATTGTTATATTAAACATAAATAAAATAATTAAGATCCTACTTGTTTCAGCTTCTAGAGTTACTTGCAATGATTTGATCGCCTCACTGATCCTCTATTTAATTCTCCTTTTCACATTCTTGTTTGCTTTATTATGCAACGAATGGGATTTTTACAGACAATGATAGAGTGGCAAGGAATAGAGATGAAGTTAGAGAAAAATGATTTGCATCTTCAGGAACAAGGCAGTAGGAAAGCATGAAACACCTTGCATGATCAGTTAACATCCCTTTCACTGTTAGAGTTTAATGGAATGAGTCACTAGGCTGTGGAATATAGTGAGTTTAAGATATGGAGAAAAAATTTTATGACAGTGGCTTTGAATTCAATAAAGGTTGAAAGATAGTCAGTGACATATACAGGGGTGTTCAAGAAGCATGCCTGAGTGGGAAGGGAAATTTGTCACCCAGATCACAAGCCACAAGTAATATCAGACGTCATATATGTGACCCATACAGTACAATGGATCTCCATTTTAAAGAGGGCTTCAAAACCACTTGAAATTTCAGGAAAAAGAATAAATATATTTGTATTGACCAAAAGAGTGATTTGGGGTAAAAAAAAAAATCAACTACGTATATGTCAGATTTCAAAATTCAGACAAGAAATACTTCTACAGATATCACTAGATGGTTCAGTCTGATGTTTTTTTGGGTATTTTCCATTGAAGAGAGAATGAGTATGTTTTTTTGTTTGTTTGTTTGTTTTAATTTCAGGCTGAGCTCTAATGTGATTTGTACAAATAGTCCCAGAAAAATGAGGATGTCACATACATTTTAGTTAAGAGTATTAGAGGCCTAAGAGTGGTGTGCTATTGGTTTTGTTAGTCTACATGCTGAGCACTGCCTTACCACTGTGTTAACTCCAATCTACCAAGATGAGTGGAAACATAAGGCACCTGAGCCTTCCTAAGGGTGTCTTCTTAGAGGTACAAGAAGCTGTCTCTAATTGCTAATATGGAGAGGGCCCTTTCTGTGTCATAGAAGACCATGACGCTGAAAAAAAGAGAAAACAGCTGTGATACAAAGGAAACACTAAGTGTCACTTGAGGATTTCTTAGTTACACAATATAAATTCCCTTGCTTCCTTGTACCTATTTTGAATTGTTTTTCTTTCTGACACTTTCTGTTGAGAGTGACCCATACTGCCAATCTTCTTGTCTCAGTCCTCTAATGCCAGTTAATTGGGAAGTTGAGACAAGAGGACTGCAAATTTGAGGCCCACTTGGGCTGTAGAATGAATTCCAAGCTGCCTGGGCAACTTAGTGAGATCCTATCTCCTCAAAGTACTAAGTATAAAGGCAAATAATGTAGCTGAGTGACAGTTCACTTGACTAGCATGTGCTGTGTCCTAGAGTTAATCCCTAGTAAAATGCAAAGAAAGGAAAAACGAAAGGGGGAAAGGGAAAAGGAAGAAGATGAAGAAGAAAAAGAGGAGGAGGAGGGGGAGGAGGAGGAGGAGGGGGAGGGGGAGGGGGGGAGGAGGAGGGGGAGGGGGAGAAGAAGAAGAAGAAGAAGAAGAAGAAGAAATGAGAGTGAAAAGAGAGCAAGACTGAGCGAGACAGAGAGAAAAAGACACACAAAGATAATGAACACAAGTTGATAAGATGGGCCAGCAAGACAGCTCAGCTCAGCATGTAAAGGTATCTGGGGCCAAGCCCCAGTGTATGACAGATTTTCCAGAACCCACATGGTAGAAGGAGAGATACTATTATTCTCCTAAGTTGTCCTCTGAGCTCCGCATGTATGTGGTGGCACGTGTATGCATGTATGTGAATGCAGGCGTGTGCACATGTGCACACAGAGATACACTCAAATAAATAAATGTAAAAAATATATTTAAAGCAGACAATAACATTCATACAGTATTAAATAAAAGGAAGATATTAACCATGAATAATAATGTGAGCACATTTTCTGAAAACATGCATTGGAAGAGCAAGCAGACAGCTAATGTTTTGTACTGCAGATGAGGCAGATTCATACCTGAGACAAATGTTAAATACAGATTAATTTTTCATGTGAAAATTCAGGAGTCTGGTCAGTGCTTTTCCATAGTTGTAATAAGCAACACCTTTTTGGGCTACAGAGCAGGGAACTCTCTGAGCACAGTAAACACGAAGACTTAGGAAATCTTGGTGTTGACAGGCAATGAAAGATCTTCAGCCTCACTGCCAACTTTAACAGATTAAGGACATTGAGGTCAGAGAGTATTTAAGTATTTGAATCAAGACTGCAAGTCTTCCCCAGCATCCCTGCACCTGTACCCTAGACTGGAACTCCAACTCTCTACTTAAGTACAGAGTCTCTTTCTTACCAATCTACCATTTTTATTCTATTTAAGTGAGAGGCTGGAAGGTAGGCATCTAGACAGGAAACAGCACAAAAGTCATCAAGTATAAGAAACTGTGTTAGCCTGGAGAAGAGTTTGAGAAATGAGGATATTTGTTATTTTAGTAACTAGATTCTCCTGAATAAAATCTAAGAATGCCTGCCCCATCCTGATTTCTATTTTCTAGTGCACAGAATTAGACTAAGTTCCAGGGACTGGTGCTTCCTACTAGTGGGCAAAAGGTTAACAGCCTTCCAGGGATTCTCAGGAAGTGACTCATTCCCCATGCTCTAGACAGTCTTTACTTTTTCAAGTATGGATGTGGCTGACTGGGTGGAAGTGTCTCTGTTCTCACAGCTCCAATTAATTTCTTCACCCTAGTCTTTCATAGTCCCTTTATGTTTTCCCTCCCGTGTTTTAATGATACAAACAGAACTGAGGCACCATCATCTTCCATACCCCAAACTGAAATAGATTCACAGAATAGTTTCAAAGCACTGAAGCATTCAAGTCAAAATTGCTGTCTGGTTTGCCTTGCTCTGCATTAATGGCCAACAGAAAATACGCTCAGAGACCTTTATAAGGAAAGCAGAGAACTTCTTAACATAATAATAGTGTCTTAACAATTCGTAGAATGCATGAGGGGCTTGGTTGGTTTAAAGATTCTGCCTTTTGCAAGCTTTCCCTGTACCTTTCTTCTCTGCACATAATGAACCTTTCTCTTAACTTATCAGTCACACAGAATCTGAGTGACTTGAAAATTGAAGACCATCCACTTGAATACATTACTTTGTGTAATAATGCCTAATGATACATCCTACATAATCATAGCAAACCTTGCCCTTGAAATGACAGTCCCATATTCTATTACCCTATATGCTTATCAATTCAGCCTACCCAACAGAATTACTGGCTTTTAGGTACCATCATTGAACAACAATGTTGACACAAAAATTACAGGTGTTATTTATCAGCTAAAACATCTGTTGTAGCCTGAAAAGACAATCACAGAGATTGCTTCTGCTTACATGCAGATGGATGAACTACATGCAGTTTCAAAGACTGACCTGGAGTCCAGAAGCTAGTTAGGGAGCTCAGGTACTAATGATATCCTCGAATGAATCCATTTGCAATTTTCAACACAGACATGGTCATGAATACTTGAAATTAAAAGAAAAAAGCTGAAAGTCTCAATGATTGATTGTACATGCAGCAAAATCTGCACTTACTAAAAAGGAAGGTATGAGAAAAACACTGCTTTCACTTAGTTTTCAAAAAATTGATGTGTAGCAGTTGGTGGGGTTTGGGAAAGGGATGTAATTAATTATGCACAGCACTAGGGTCCTGATTGAATGGGATACCTCAGCTCTCAGAAGGTTGCCAGTGATAGATTGAAGCTGCACAACCATAGCAATGGCCCTTGCAGTGGAAGTCATTACAGTAGATGTCAGGTGATGTAAATCAAAAGAATGCAACCTCCCCCTACACACAAAGATTAGACTCAGCTTTGGAATTGAGTTATTATGCGAAATGCATTCTATTAAAACTCAAAGACACAAGTCAAATAGCCCTTTAAACAATTGTAAACATGAAGCCTCGACACAGGGAATTTCTATATCTCTGAATTTACATGTGGTCAATACCCTGTAGCTCTTCTCTCTCTTCTCTTTCATGGTAAGAGAAAGGGTAAAGGATGTGCTTAGGATGCCACAATCCTGTAGATGGAATGGGTGCCTCAGGCAACATTAAATGTATTTTCTCACAGTTCTGAGGCTAGGAACTCAAGATCAAGATCCCCATTGGATTTTATTTCTGGTGAGGCCTTTCTTTCTTAATTGTAGCCATGGGCACCTTGTCCCTTTGTTCTCATACCCTTGTATGTGAGGATGTGATGGCAAAGAATAAGAGGAAGAGGGAGAAGAGGTGAAAAGTAGATGGAGAGGGTAGAGGAAGAAAAACAAGGGAGATGTTTCTCTTCTTTTATAAGGCCACCAATCCTACAGGATTATAAACCCAACTTTGTTATTTCATTTAACCATAATTAACTCTTAAAATCATCTCTTAGTACTCACATTGGGAGTTAAAGCTTCAATGCATAAATTTCTGATGTGACAGTTAAGTTCATAGTAGAAGTGATGTGCTTTGGGGCTGTGTCAAGATTATTTTGTTCCATGCTGTTGCATGTGGTTCTCACCACATGCAAACAATCCCCATGATGTAATAATAAAAAAGAGGTATAACTGGGGTTTTACAGCTATCTATAAAAGCAAAGATAACTGAGAAATGATATTAAAAATAATAATATAAGTATCCTAGATGTGATGTCTCACTGTCATCATGGGAATAATGAATGAAACTGGAGATCATCATATTAAGAAAAATAACCAGACACAAACAAATATGGTATGTTTTCTCTCATATGCATAAGCTATATTTAAATTTGAATATTATAAATAGATGTGTGACATTAAAGTAAAAGGGGAACTAATAAGGAAGGAGGAAACTTCTCCTGAACTGGAGGGGAATAAGAGGATACTAAGAGAAAAAGAAAAACAAGTATATGTTTTTCATATGTAGAATATATTTGACATCAGGGGACAGGGGCACTATTTGCCAAGAGGAGAAGGATTGATGGGTGGAGATAATGGAGGGTGAATATGAGTAAAGTATAATGATATGTACGCATGACAATGTCAACTTGAAATCCATTATTTTTGAATGACTTAAAAAATTAAATATATTTTTAAATCAATGAAAATAGATTATTAAAAAGCAAAGAACAATATCAGATATAAGAAACCAGAAGAAGGCCTTTGGGAGTACACAATTGCTTGTAAGTCCTGATCTCCTATATTTAATGAAATGTATTCTGTTCAGCAGAGTGGAAAAGCACAGAAGATAAACAAAAATGGCCATCAACAATTCCTTTCTAAAAATCATAAATTTCTAAGTCCAAGAGGCTTACTTTGAAACACCAGGAATAATGTATTAATCAAAATGAAACTTACTGTTGCAGTGAAATGCGAATTTATGGCATGAAAATGAAGTTTTGTGTTTTACACCAAATTTCAAATTTCTTTTAGAACTTCAGAAACTCTTCCTGATATAGCAGGAGACAGATACAAAGGAGTCCTAATCGTTTCTAAAAGACTTGTTCTGCTCTGTTGAGATATATCCAGTTCATCAGATTAAGGTAAGAATATAGAAATCTGACAACAGATAAGGTATTAGTCTTGTCTTGAAATCAGACATAAAAAAAGAAACTTATTTACCACTGTATGAATACTTAACTGAAATGTTATCTTTTTGATGCTAATGATCTGATATGTACTTTCCCCTAAAGAGTAAAAAACTTCCTATCATTGCTTAGAATACTTGAAAACACGTGTAGGTTATGACTGTACTTATAGTTACAGCAAAATTTATTTTAAAAGTTAGATCAAGCCGGGCAGTGGTGGTGCATGCCTTTAATCCCAGCATTTGTGAAGCAGAGGCAGGCAGATCTCTGTGAGTTCAAGGCCAGCCTGGTCTACAGAGTGAGTTCCAGGACAGCCAGAGTTACAACAGAGAAACCCTGTCTCAAAAAGCAAGACAACAACAACAAAAAGTTAGATCAAGGGCCAGCAAAATAACTCAATGTGTAAAAGCCCTTCCCACTATACTTGATTACCTAAATTCAATCCCTGAAACCCACATGGTAGGAGAACTGACTCCCTTAAATTGTTACCTGACTTTCACATGGATACCATGGCATATATATAGGCCCTCCCCTGAAAATACATAACTTTTTAAAGGTAAAATATAAAAATGTTGAGTTGGGAATGGTGGTACACCAAAGAGGTGTAACCCCAGGACTAGGTAGGTAGAGGCAGGAATATCAGAAGTTCAGTGTCATCCTTGGCTAAATAGTGAGTATGAAGCCAGTCTGGGCTACATGAGACACTATGTAAAGAGGTATTATTTTAAGGAGGGAGGATGACAACTGCTAAGACACCCAGCACTTTCCTACACCTCACAAAGTCTGAAACAAAAAATGAGGTATGTGGTTGCAGGGACTTGGGGTGAAATAGTGAACTACAAACAGAGACCAGGTGGAATGTATACATATGGGCTTCACATTTAGAGAACAAACAGGATCACAACATTAGGGCACTAAAAAATGGCAGCCATCCAAAATGGAGTTCTCAGTCTCAGCTTTCAGAAACAGATTAAGGGAGGATCACGCTCACTATATTAGTGAACCAGTACACATGGAACAATGGCAGGAATCCAACTAGCAGCAGCCATAGTTACTAGCACAATTTAATAGGAAAGGGAGGGCAGGTCTCCACCTGCAAAAAACCCTTGCTGGCCTAACCTGTTTGAATCCACTGAGGAAAATAACTCACTACCCCCTGTAAGTACACTGCAAAACTCAAGCTGAGAAGGGTCTCCCATCATCATCATCCTCAAGGAAATACTGACCAGTTTTTATTTTTTCCTTTGGTTCATTTTCTTCTGCACCTGTTTTTAGTCTGTTTTTGTTAGCAATTATTTCTCATGTTTTCATTCAACATGCCTAACTCTTTCATATCTTGCCTCTTTTTTCCTTACTTGAAACACTCCATTACTTACTAATGCTTTTATCTTTCTGAAATTTGTGGTCTATTTTTTGAGACAGTCTCACATAACTCACACTGGTCTTGAATTTCTGGTCCTTCCCTTCCTAGCTGTGTGGTGAGATTATAGGCATGTACCACCACACCTGGTATTATTCAGTATTAGGAACCACTTGAGACTCAAACCCAGAGTTTCATACATGCAACAAGAACTCTATCAACTAAGCTATATTCTATCTCCATTACTTAACACTTATTTATTTTTGTTTTTTCTAGACAAGGTTTTTCTGTTGAAACTAGCTGTCATAGAACTCACTCTGTAGATCAGACTGGCCTTGAACTCACAGAGATCCACCTATTTCTGCCTCAAATAGATATGCATAAAGAAACTTAGATATTACAGAAGATAGGTCCAGGAGATCCAGTATACGGCTAATATAAAAATCCTAAATGACAGAAAAAAATGAAAGGAGGAAAAGTGGTATACACAGTTTATAGCATAGGGTTCTGTATCAAATATCAAATAAATATGAGGCTCAAACAAAAAGATATTTTGTCAACAATTCAGAAACCTGGTCTTACATGTGTACCCTTCTGGGAGCTAACAATTTACTCCAAAAATTACTAAAAAATTTAAACTGTACTAATTACCATTTAAAAATGAAAAATCAAAAGTATATTTTATAAGAGAGAGAACTGGAAAAAACAAGGGAAAGATAAAAATGCTAAATTAATGTCCTTGTTATAACATAACATAATTATGACACAATGTCATAATTGACCTAAGGCCAGATATAGGTTGGAACACAGAGGCTGAGGTTGCTAAAGCAAGTAGTAGAGTAAATTACAAATGTTGGGAGAAAAAA